>SSNP01000018.1:581584-628756 GCA_006937955.1 Pachypanchax playfairii | reverse complement strand
TTTTTCCCCCCCCCCCCCCCTCCACACACATATACACACACACACACACTTGAATAAAATATAAATTTGTTAAGCACCTATGTACATAAGAAATTAGAGCTATCTTTAAAAGGGGGGAAGGGGAGTTATTTTGTGTCACATGAAAATGAATGTTAGTAATTGCTACAAACTACATAAATATTATTTGTGGAAAGAATGCGCACTTAGTATTACAATTATTGATCTGACACAATGACTCCGCCCTCATGCAAATGGGAGACTGAAAAATAAAGTGCTCTGCTTTTCTATAACAAATTTTATAACTAACTTGTTGTATAATACAAAAACTTACTTCACATATCAGTGACCATCTGCTAAATGCAATACAACACTAAGTTTATGGAAAAAATGGGCATCTTCATGATTTTGATCCGCTAAAACTAAAGCCGTTTTCAGACAGACTTAGTATTATTATTCATTATTATTATTTTATTATTATTTGGGGGACAATTCGATCCGGTCTTTCAGACAGGCCATGAAAACTGTTCCGGACTTCGCCCATTGTGCTTTTGAGTCTAAAAGCACCGTTCCAGAGTCTGTCCGCATAATCTGTTCCAGAACCTTTCCGGCTGAAGACCTAGTAACAAGAGCGGATGATCTCCAATATGGTGTTTGCGTTCAAAACAGTGGCGTGTCTGAAAAGACAACACCGGTTAATGACCGGAACGAATTGTCCGCAAATATTCCGGAACGTCTGTCTGAGAATGGCTTTAGTGTTGGTGAGTATAGTACTTTAACAACTGAGACCGAGGAACACATTGTTTTACTCATAACTTGCACTGCTTGCGTTCTGCCTGTATTAAAGGTGGTATATGGATCTTAGAACCAAATAACACGGCACAAAGCCTTCAGCCATCTGGGTTCCAGGCTTGTTGACCCCTTCACGCGCACGCTCCGATGCTCAGACCGACCAATATTCCTCACCAAACCCACTCGGATCCCCGATTCGAGCAAGACAATAAAATATCCTGAGTTCAGCTCACTAATCATGCTCTCCAGCCCCGCTGATCACACACTGACTCTGATAAAAGCAGCTCCTACCTGTTTGTTGCTCAGTCATCGATTCAGTCTGTGGCAAAGAGTTCACAGTTGCACCGCAGCTCCAAAACTTCCTGCAGCCCCTCTTAAGATCCTCTCTCCTCATCATGCATGCCCCACTTATCCAATAAAATAAAAAAGCAATAAAATCCTCCGTGGTGTGTCTTCCAGTCAAACAAGTGGCCCGAAGCTCCTCCACTTCAGCGACATGAAGCAGCTACGTGTTAGCTAGCTGCTAATAAAAACATTTCCACACAGAACTTGCTCATCACATGGGAAACCCCCTATAGCAAGCAAATAAGGTATATAATCACCACATGTCCTCGGTGCTTCCAGCTGCTTGATCTGCAGACTCCACAGTACCAGCCTCACTGTGCTGGAGTATTTATGTATTAGACAACCCAAATGGTGCCCGCTGTTCTGCTAGCTATTGGCTGGTAGATGTAATCAAAATGCCAACGTCGTGCCTGTCAATATCAATATTTTATAATGTTTTACTTCAAATATAATTTTTCAAGGAAATGCAGTATTTTCATTCTACAACCCTCTAAACACCCTGTGGAGGCATTTAATTTGTTATAAATATTGCTTTTAATGAAAATTATCCATATCCCACCTTTGAATATTAATATATCAGGTAAAAAAAACAGTTTGTATTTACTGTGATTTTTTGGGGGGTCAGCTTTATAGAAGGGGGGTCATGGCCCCTGTGACCCCCCCAGAATCTCTGTCTATGTTAGTGGCAGTAGTTCTCATCTTTATACATTTCACTGGACCCAAATCAAACTAATGCATCAACAGTATCTCTTTGCCTGATGCAGACTGATGTTTCTTGATTGAAAATCCAGTTCATCCAGTCATCCACAGTCCATGACTGTTTCTCTTTAGGGCTGCTGAAACCCAGTATCTGTCTAAGTCTCAAATCTTCATGCTAAAGGATGTGAATTTTCCACCTTGTATGGTGCAGAATTGGATCTGTCATGTAATAACCCTGGTTACTGTGAATACACACACTGCTTTGATGTAGTTAATTACTGGTAGATGGAAAATATTATAAACTCATGACCTACTTAATTTATTCATGCTTTAGATGAGTGTATGACCAGGTGGAACAATGTATCTATTCAAGTGAGGAAGAACTGACACATTAAGCCAAATTAGTAAATCAGAACTAAACTAAGGCAGAATTACAGAGTTTTTCAGACAATTTAATTAAAACTCAGCTTCTACTCTTGAGCACAGTTCCTAAAAACTGTTAACTTAGTGACAGCTCATAGGAAAATCTCTCAAATCTGTTTCCTTCCCTTTCATGTCTTCCTCTTTGAAGGTGACAAACTGCTCAGCCTGGGTGTTCGGGTGCAAACATAAAAATCATTATAAAAAGTTACAAACTTTAGTTTTGGCTTGCTCCAATCATTTTTATTCATGGTTCCATTTTATACAAATCAGTTTGAAGGAATCTTATAAATCCTAATTTTTCACTTTCTTGCAGTTTAAATAATTTCTGATAAAGTATAGTAGGATGAATATAAAGTCACAGCCTGCAGTGAGTCATTTTAGTTCCACATTCCTCACAGAACCTCCCAGTCAGGCGTTTTAATGGAATCACTGAGGGAATTCCTGCAGCTGATTGGTGGATAAATCCAACTTTACCCTTCCCTGTTAATCCTTACATAGGAGTGGTGTGTTGACGTCAGCTGCATGCACACACTCGTCTGTCTGCAGCTATTGTATGCGGGACACTTCACATTTACACTTTCATCTATTTTGATTTGGGTTCTCGGGGCTGCAAAAATGACGATTCGAACAGCCCGTCCTAATCGAGGGCAACATTTCCAACCACGTATGCACTGCCTCAAAAAGGTGGGTGAAACTATTGTGTTTACTTGTCAGAATACAAACGATTTCTTTTGAGATTTAACTGAAATATGAGGAGAAAAACACATTTACACCACAGTGAGACCCCCCCACAGGAAAATAAAATTGTATTTCTCTGTTGGTATCTGAACAGGTATATAAGTATTTCTGTGGGGATTGAACAGGCTTGCTAAGAATAATCTCTAACGTGTCTTTAAAGCTTATTAGCTTTGCAGCTCTGCATTCAGGCATCAGTGAATTTAGCAGTGTAACCTGACTTCACCTGCTCTCCAAAGAAAAGTATTCTCTTTAATCAACCCAAAGAAGGACGGGCAAAGAAACACACAATGTTTAAATAATTTAAAGCTCAAAAAAGCTTTAAGAGAAGGGTGCAAATTTTATGTCCATGAAGCAAATGAAAGAATTAATGATAAAAACTTCCTGGAGCTTGCAGCTTTTATTTTGTGTTTTCAATAGATATTTGGAACATATATGTATGTACCTACAATATGACTCTTCTTTATTCCATTTAGGCACAAACATCCCTACGTCACAAATTTATTTCAGAGTGAAACTATATTTAAATCTGAAGTTGCATATTTGGCTGTCATGAGCTTGATCCATTTTAAATTCAATGACCATGTTTGGAAAAGAGGCTGAAGCTAAACATTGACGTGAAAAAGAGATGATTAAACCTCTCTTTTCAAGACCCACACCGATGAAAATCAGGGTTTTTGTGTTGTTAATATGTTCTTGTGGCATTTTTCTGATGCCAAAGGACATGTCTTAAGAAAATGAAGATCAAAATGGCATTTCTGAGTATTTCTGCATTCAAATCACTGTGAATCATAGCAGAAGCAAAAATGCAGTCTGAGTTTGTTTGTGATGTAGAAAATCCACTGGGTGGGCTAAAAGCTCCTGCTCCGCTAGCTAAGAGCTAGTTATAAGATAGCTATACGCTAGCTGTAAGCTAGCGATAGTGCTAGCATAAACAGAGATTTCTCAGCAACGGGGAGGGGCGTGGGGATCATCCGTACCAATGGCTCCGCCCACAGCTCAGAGGCGAATTGCTAATGATCTACTATCACTATGCAGAAACTAATTCCTAGAAAACGGCACAGTTTTTGGGATTTTGGGTAAAAATACCATAATCATAATTTAAAGATCACTGAAATACTTTTAAATAGCTCAAAAGATGATTGGAGTGGAAAAACAATTTGATCATGAAGCAATTTCCCAAAAGAGCAGGACCACAATCAGAGGGAACAAAAGGCAAAGTAAAATTTAACACTTATGATGATTAGCTCACATTCAGGGAATTCACCATTAACCTCAGCCGTTACATAAATAAACAGTTTACATTTGTCATATTTTGATCACAAGGTAGGCAGGCCTACATTTACAGTTCTTCACATTTTCTCATTATTGTTGTCTGTGTTCTTCCAGCTAGAGGTCATTGTGGTGGAAATGCAGGACCAAAAAAGTGGAGTTAAAGGTTCAGAACAGAAACTCAATGTTACCACTATCCCACATGTCATCGCTGGTGAGTTTCTCTCTTATAAGTCCTTTAAATGGTCCAGTTTAGCATAGAAAAAGCTCTTAGTGCAGCATTTTGTTTGAAATTCCCATGAAAAATAATTTTGTCTCTGATTTTAAAAGGAAAGATTTGTTTTCAGTTTCACTGTAGCAGCTTTTGCATAATACCTGGTCATTCAGCAACTGACTGGCAGCTTTTTTCTAGTTTTATACTAAATACTAAAATATTTAACAGTATTGTTGCTTAAAAGAATGTTATTTTTACAGTTATGATGGTAAATAAAACAAAACAATTTTACCAATCTGACATGAAATTAACAGTTTCCTGATTTTTATAAGAGGCAGCAGATTTCTAGCAGTTTGTCTTGTGGAATTTTTTTGGAACTCCAGCTATTAAAATAAGCAGTGATTTGTTCATGTATTGAGTTATTATTAATTATGATAGTTGTATTAAATTATTATATGAATTTGATGTAGAAGAATGCAATAAAAATAACAAAACACAAGGATGACTCTAATAATCCTAAATGGTTTATAACGTTGAAGAAGTGAAGCATAATCCCACAGCACAAGCCTTTAGGACTCTGGGAATAACACCATCTGGACCTGCTGCCTCGTTCCTGTTCAGTCTCTCCAGCTGCTTCTTCACCTGACTGCATACAGACAGGTGGGAGGTGGACGCAATGGGGACACCAGCGTCTTATGATGTTATTGGAGATGCGGTGGGGGGTCTGTTTGGCATGTGGCAGTAGAGGAAGACGTTGACATTGTTTGTACACAAAATGTTCAGTTCTTTGGCTCTATCTAGACTTCCATCTAACTTATCTTCCTTTTTCTTAAAGACCGTCAGTAGTGTGCCTAGAAAATCTTTGTTGGGGGGGGGGGGCAGGTAGGGGCACAGAGTTGGTAAAGGTGGCACATGTAAATGGCCCATAACCTTATGAAAAATTATATTTTTAGCACAATTATGAACATCTTGCCATAAATTAAGTGTCAACCCAAATCTAAATTGGTTAAAACACAAAGCCAATAGCCAATACTACATTTTCATTAATCATTATCTATGATTAATGAACAATTATTGCATGATCAGCTGAATGAGGTTTTGAGAAACTGTATTGATAAATAATGAACAAAGGTACAATTAAAAACTTTGGCAGTATTTATTCAACATTTCAGCACAGCAATATATGATAACATATCATAGTGTAAAAAATGTTTTGGTCAAAAACAATTTTAAAAATTTAAATATGACCCTATTTAACATCTGATTGGCTAGTGTAATGTTTTCTGCACAATATTAACTACCTTGGATCATTATTATATTTTGTAAACTTTCAATATTCATTTTAAATGTAGGATTGGGGTTAAATATCATGTGCTCCTAGAGCACCAGGTGCTGCATTCACTTACACTCAGATGTCTGAGCTTTATTGTGAAGACGTCATATAACATTTGATTAGAATGTTTGATTAGATTTGATTGTCTCAGCTTAGGGTTGGCACATAGGGTGGCCAATCTAATTAGAAGGGGGGCCCGAGGGGCCGGCATGGGCTATCCCTCAGGACACAGCCCAGAAGACTGGGATTTTCTTCATCCTTGACCACACAAACCACATACATTGTTTTGCTGGTGCTGCCTCTCTAGCCTTTTCTTGTATACCTCCTTGTTGTTTTTAATATTGACTTTAAGTTATTTTTGTGTACCTCTGAATAATTTTCTGTTTCTGTAATAAAAACTCAGTTTAAGGAATACATTTTTCCACAGTTGTAATAACTTTGGATCAGGCAGGATTTTTTGGAATTTTTATGAACATTGGGCATTCATTAGATTAACATTATTTGTTGTGGCAGGATTGTGTTTTGTTTATGTCCTCAGTATTTCTGCTCCTTTTGTTTTTTCTATGCAGGAAATGACATAATATCTTGGATTACCAACAAGATGAAAACGACTCCAGAAGGTAGAATCTGTACTTGGAAATCCACAAGTGTTTACAATCTCAGGACAAATATTTGGATCAAATAAAAAACAAAACAATGAAATTATTAATATTTAAAAATAAATTTGATCCTTCAATCTGAGTGATGTGTTTTAACTTTTTAATCTTAATGTTTTATGATTTTCTTTTCACATAGCCAACTTTAGTCCCACATCATCCCACATGCTGGCTATTGCTCTGTATGCTTCCATAAGTCTATATGATCTTTATTTCAGTGCTAAAATACTGGTTCATCTTACCACTTGAAAATATTACATTTTCACCACTTTCAAATGAGCTTGGGGTGATGAAGAGTGTTTCTGATGTATTGGCCGATGCCGATATATAGAAATAGGGCAAATATCGGCCCGATACATCAGCCGGACGATATAATGGTCTATCCATACCACCAGTTGCCCACTGTGTCATCAGGTTTGTTTGTTTGTTTGTTTTTTACTCCATTTGTTTTTTCTGTTTGATTTCCAGAAGCTCAGGTCTTTGGTACCATGTTAGTGGCCTATGGCTACATTTACCCTCTTCAGAATCACAAGAAACTGGTGATGTGCAACGATTCCAGCCTCTACCGCTTCCAGGTACCAGTAAATTCTTACTCCTTTTGGAGGTAAAGATGTTTCCTTCACTTAAACATAACTGAATGTAAAGACCTCCTCAGTAAATCAGCCACTCCTGTCACGATAAGTGTCATGATTATACTTACTATCATGGTGTGTTGTAGTAGTATTAATAGTGTAGTGGGTAAGAGGCAGTGTGCACCCTGAATACATCATCACAAATGCATTAGATCAAAAGCACTTGGCTCCTACTTTCCTTTTTAAATCCTGTGAAATCAGTGAAGGTGGAAGTAGCATTTTGTACACAAGTTTCCCAATTTGGTTTGGGTTTCCTTTAAGGAACAATATTGTGGAATCTTCTGTGTGTTTTTGTACACCTGAGGTTATGTTAGGTCATTTTGATGTTGTCCTACTATGTGTAGAACTGAAAGACAGTGGAGTTTCTTTTTCTCTTGACTATAACAATTACAGAACTAGTGAGTGTTATATTTAGTCTTTTTGTTAACTGTATTATTGGTTTCCTTTTCAGACTCCATACTTCTGGCCAACACAGAAATGGGTTCCAGAGGACTCAGATTATGGTAAATACATATTGTTATATGAGAAGCAGGCAAACTGGTGATGTAAAGAAAGTTATACAGAAAGTTGCGCTGTCACTAAACATCCCAATTCAATGCTGAATTACATTTATGTATTTTACAATGAAACATTACATGTAAAAATGTTAATTACATGTTTTATCTGTTTATTCCCTATTCTAGCTATTTATCTGGCAAAGAGGAACATTCGCAAAAAAGGCGTGCTGGAGCCATATGAACAGGTATGTGCTGTGTGTGTAGCAAAATATTGATGATTTAAAGAGGCCATTCCATTAAAAACGGTTTTTCTGAGGTTTCTGTTGAGTATTTTAGCTCCACAGGTGTTCTTACCTTCATAGTGGGTGAAAACAGGTCAACAACTTCTCTTTCAGTTTTTATCTCTCAAACTACGCAGGTGGCGATAACACCCGAGTTCGAATGGCCGGTATTTGTTTCGTCACAACTCCTTTGCTCATTAGTATTCATCAGTTCCTCAGTTGAAACCACGCCTAGCATGCTGCTGGCTAAAAGCTGTAGCATAAGACGTATCGGAATAGAGTACGTGTGCTGTTGCCATGCGCAGGGGGGCAGGAAACAGTATGCCTTGCTCTCATAGGCTAGTTTGTTAGCTAATCTGAGTCTAGCAGATTCGAATGATGAATATTAATGAGTTGCTGCCCAAAACCTGACGAAGCCAGCTTGAAAGGTCTGTTAATCAGTGTTTCCTAATGTTTTTTAGATAAAAAAATGTTTCATATTACAGGTTAACAATTAAGAAATAACCACAAAGTCATGAAATCTTTGTGAAATGGCCTCTTTAAAAAAAAGAAGACGTCCCCTTGAAGCACCTCTGTGTGTTTTAACTTATTCAATCACACCAGTTTCCTACGATCAGTAACATTGTGCTTCTAACTAGTGCTGTGTCAGTGCCTCTCTCCAGCAGTCAGCAGTTTGTGATAGAAATAGGAAATATCTACTGTATATCATGATAATACTTTTTCTACCACAGGGGTGTCCAGATTCAGGTCTCCACAGCCACTGTCCTGCATTTACTCGATGTTTCCCTGCTTCAGCACACCTGATTCAAATCATCCACATGTTAACAAGCCCTGCAGAAACCTGTTAACAACCTGTTCATATGAACCAGGTGTGTTGAAGCAGAAGACCATCTAAAACATACAGGATAGTGGCCCTTAAGGTCTGGATCTGGACACCTGTGTTCCACAGCATTTCATACAGCTGAAGTAGAAATATGGAAGGTTGATTTTAACTGTGATTCCAACAACTTTGTCTCTTTTACATTGTTACTACTTTATTTGCTTTTTTCTTATCATAATATTTGATTCTCATTTCAAACCCCAAAAGACTTTTTTCAAATTGCTGAGTGACATGACCCATACTGTTGTTGGATTTGTGTTTTAAACAGGTGCATTACAACCATCTTAATGACTGGCTGAATCACAAATGGGATTTTATTGTAATCCAAGCAACTGAACAGTACAAGTAAGTAACAAAAGGAAGCTGTATCTTTCTAACACATCTACACACACACAAAGAAAAACAGCTTGTGAAATGTAACAAAGAGCTGCTACCTGTCAGTCAGAAGACAAATGATTTAGTTTCTAACTTCGTTTGTTTCCATTCATGATAATTTAACCTTTCTTGGAGCAGTGTGTGGACATTAGGGTTACCTAGCACAAACTTGGTGTGTTTGTGATTATGTTTCCTTTGCTGTTATTCTTCAGTGTGAGGTCCCTCAGGGCTCACTTTTTGCCCCCCTATTATTCTTTTTGTATATGCTCCCACTTGTATTCATTCTTATTATGCAGATTACTTTCAAATTTACCTTCCATTAGCAACTGTACACTGTTGATGATGAAGCCTTGGTGTCCCTTAACCTTTTAAAAGTTTAATGTCATCAGACTTACCTCATCATGGCAAAGATAATGGAAGTTGGAATAGTAGACCCCCTGTGGCACTTCAAAAATCTGTTTGCAGATATCCACCTCTAACCACTCAGAATGTTCCTGGATCTACAACTAGCTGAAGTCTGGTTGTACTCGAGTCCCTGGTGACAGGAGTTGTTACAAATGGATTGTAAGCTGATTGGTTGCTAAAAGTACATCGCTGTGCAACTAAGATGCTCTCTTTAGGAACCACACTACTCACCTTAGTCTAACAGACACACACACTGACTTAAGCTTGTTCTGGGAATCACTTGGGTTTACCAAGAACATAATCACCCAGCATCAATGATGGCTGAAAAATACCATTAAGATGCCTGAAAATTGAAGGCCTTGCATGGGGCTGTACTGGCAATCACACCAAGACCAACACTCTGCCAGAGGACAGAGGAAGCACAATATAAACTACTGGAAAACAGTTCTAAAAAGGGCAAGTCTTGGCATCTGGAGTACATGTTTTTTTTACCTTAACACCTACTGCCAGCAGTGCTTAGATAGATCCAAGTGCTGGAAGATGAACGAACATCCAAGAAATGAGTCCAGAATTTTCATGTGGTGTTTTCATTTCAAACTTATCATCTATAAAAACATTGAATGCACCATGAAACCAACAGTATGAGTGATTGAGTTTCTAAGAGTCATTAATAGTAATTTAAATCTTGAAGGGATGCAACACTGCAATAACTTTGCCACTTGCTCAAATTTCAAAATAAGCATTGTTGGTTATAACTCTTTATATATTTATTCTCAGTTTGAACTAACACCTCACTTCATTTTGCTTGTTTGTGTTCCAGGGCTGGTCGGGACAGGAACAAGCCAGACCGAGTGGTCTTCGACTGCCAAGAGAGGGCTTACTGGATTGTGAACAGGCCTCCGGTTAGTTCATGTCACTCTGTGTGGTGTTTTGTATACATATATTAATCAATCACAACCATCCGCTTTTTCTTATATTTCTGCTAATGCAACTTTAACCCATAAAGACACACATCTCTGAAAGTCTGCTGTGGGATCTGGCACTGAGCCATCCATAGAAAGGTTCTTAGAATTCTACTTGATATGGAGCGAAGAGCAGATGACTGTCAAATGAATGGTTGCCAGTCCAATCCCTTCTTCCTCTTCCAGTAGGAAAAGAAATAATGTATCTCAATGGAACTATGGATCAGACTTATTGGTCCAGATGTTTGACTGGACTGAGATGTTGAACGTATGGAAATCAAGATGAATCAGGTTGTAGATGTTTTATTTGAGACAGTTAACTAAAATAAAGGTATTTCTTTAAAGGCAGAATTTAAGGACAGCAATCCAGACATTTGACTCCACCCACCTGGATTATTTGAGAGCAATTTACTTTAAAACAAAGTAATCAATTTTTTCAGTTTATCTTACGTATTTCTTTTCCATGTATCCTCCTCGTGCCCAGCGTCGTACTCACAGTGCTTTGGATTGTGGTCCAGAACGTCTTATTGACCCAAACACAGAGGAGGTACCAGGTCAGTACTCCAGGACACACAGATCAACTTTATCACAGTGTCTAAATGCTGTGACAGAAACCTCCGTCTGTCCTATTTTTGACTTTTTGACTGAAACTCTGAAGGACAAAAAACTCAATTCCTTTTTCATGTT
Source organism: Pachypanchax playfairii (assembly GCA_006937955.1). NCBI lineage: Eukaryota > Metazoa > Chordata > Actinopteri > Cyprinodontiformes > Aplocheilidae > Pachypanchax > Pachypanchax playfairii. Next base: position 617,571 of record SSNP01000018.1, on the reverse strand, counting down.
TTATTCTCCTATTTTTTTTTCAAACAGACCTCTTTGATCTGATGAGATGAAGTGAATTAGTATTTACACAATGTGGTTCCAAAGTCTAAAACCTCTGAAATCTATCTTGATGTTTTGAGAAGCTACAAACAATACAACTTATCCCAATTCAAATTTGTTCCTTTTTGGAATCATACACTAAAATTTGTTTGAAACTAGAGCAAAACAGGAATCTTAGATTTTGGGACCCACACTGTGGATATGTGTCTTTGTGGAGTAGTTCATAGCGATCTTTTTTAATATTGAAAATGTTAATTTGATCAGTTATTTGAATACACTGCATATACAGAAAATGTTACATCACATTAAATTACATTAACTGGTCAAATTATGAAATGTGTCAAATTAGCATTTGAGTCTATAGAGGCCTTACCCTTGACGTCACACCGTCTAAGCGGCGCCATTTTGACGGCAAACAAATCGCGGTATCCCATAGAACCTAAGCAATTTGCATTTACATTTCTCAAAAAAATCTAATTTTTTCTACTGATAAAATGCCTGAAACTTGCTGTGCAGTTGGCTGTAAAAAGATAAGGGATCCAATAGCAGGAATTTTGCTGTGTTGAGCCCCTGTCTTTATCAAATGAACTGTTTTCTCCGTGATGCTAATGTGGCTAATGTTTACCACGGGCTAACAAGCGCTAGCTGCGCTTAACCATAATTTCTTAGATCCTAAATATGACATTACTGTCTGGGAAACAACTTATTTTGTTCACAATTTTAATTTAATCAGACTGTTAGCTTACATTATTTATGTCGTGTGAGATAAGCTAGCTTAACTTGCTCATTACTATGAAGAAGTCCTTTCCTCTTGTTTGCCATAATAAAGTGTTGGACACCCATCCCGACTCAAAATATTTGTACGCAGAGAAACTTTTATACGCTTTTAATGATTGTCCCGTGTATGAGGAGGGGAAATCAATTAAATAAGAGTAGATATGGCCAAACTCCACTGACGGTATGGCAGCAGCCACTTTCACATCAGAAAATAACTCTCCAGGAAGTTGATATGGGTCGGCAATATCTAAAGACGACAGTTTATTTGTGTGTCGAAGTGCCACATTTCCTTGTAGATGATGCAGGAGTTGAAACACCAAATAATTACAAAGGTTCGCTGTTATTTCTGGTAGTGTCCGTCATGTTTATTTGCCGTCAAAATCGCAGTTGCGCATTCATCAATCACGTGACTGCAAGGCACCTATAGTCATGGCCTGAAGTGATGAGTGTTAAACATGTTTTGTGACTTCCACGTGTTTAGTTTTTAAAATATTCTGACATTTTTTTCTGTTTTGCTGAAGAACAAATAAAAACATTTCATAAGTTTCAAAGATTTGTTGGCAAAAACATAAAATTTACATTAAAAGTGTGATGTCTCTGTTTGGGCTGAGTTCAAATGCATAGATGGAGAGAGGCGAGAGTTTATTATTGAGAGGTAATGATGGGTCTGTTCTGGGAGACAAGACCAAAGCCCCACAGGGTCAATAGTCTGAGTTTGAATAATAGAACTTACAGGTGGAACACTGGAGCAGGCAGAGGCAGGTTCACAGGTCAAAAGTGGGACAAAGCGGGGAGATGCAAAAACTGTATGTAAAAAATCCAGAGGAGCAGATAGAGATGAGTTCAAGGACGGCCCAAGGTCAAAAAACCACAACAAACACAACAGACAGGTTCAAAAACAGGCGGCCAGGTGAAAAAGCATAAAAACATTCAGTTCACTGGCCCAGAAACAAAAGATCATGGTTTTAATGCAGCAAGACAGATGTAGGGAGTGAAGCTAATTGACAAGCAAACAGGTGCAGAACATAAACTAATCAGGCTGTGAGTGGGGAGACAGAAGAAAGAAAAAAAACTACTCACAGAACAAATTTTATCTTAACACTGCTGAAAAACCAAGTGCATTAAAATAAACTCAGACACTAACATGTATGGAAGCGTTTGTGTTCCAGAAATAAAATTAAAATGAATTTCCATTAATGCTCTTTCATTGTCAGAATATAACTGCAATTTTTGACTCATAAATAAAATAAGTAATAAATAATTTAAAATGCATTTTCATTTTCTACTTCATAACTGCTCAATTTGAAACTTTATTAAAATGAAAAGGATATTTAAGATTAAATTTTCAAAAGAAACTCCAGTAAATTATTTCCATAATTCAATGTGAAATTTCAAATTTGAAAATTAAAATGCATTAGCAGAAAGGCTTTTTCATTTATTTGACTCAGAAATTAAATGAGTAATGAATAATCCAAAATACATTTTCATTTTCTTCTTAAGACTACTCTTTTTGTGACACAACTAAAAAGAAAAGAAAGAGAAGATTGCATTTTCGTTTTCATTACCGCCCCGCTCAAAGTGTCTCATAATTCAATGTGGATTCGCAATCTGACAGTGGCGCAGGATGATGACGTCATTGTCCGCTCCCTGTTATTCGGCCGATGCCTACACATCTCATACGTCAGGGAGCAGTGTGTATGCAGAAGGAAAGGAGAGCGGGAAGGTACACTACGCTACATGTGGGAAGAGCGGGCAAACTTCAATGTCTAAATCTGTGCCAGAACTTCTGCGAGAGAAGTTCTGACATTGACAATGAAAGAGCATTAATGGAAATTAATTTTAATTTTATTTCTGGAACACAAACGCTTCCATAAACATGAACTAACCTCAACTAACATAAGAAAACACTAAAAGTGTGGAAAACAGAACACAGACAGACAGAAGACATACGGAGAGGCAATACATGACAAGAAGTCCATATTTACATTTTGGACTCTACTTCTTCACAATGCCTTTTTGCTCTGGCATGCTGTATAAGAACTGCCAATTCATAACAAAGGTTCATTTCAAACCACTATACAAAAGCAAAAATTCCAGTTCACATCAACAGGTCTAGATTCAAACCAGTTATATACAAACAGTTCAATCCAACTGTAATTTGATCAAATTCAATGAATTTCAAAGTGCCAGTTAATAAGAAACCGTACAAAGGAAACCAGTAGATCAGGTTGAATCTTCAGTTCCACACAATCCCCCATCCTGAGCAGCACAAACTAGCTAACAGCATAACTAAAGGGATGGATCAGGATAACCAAAGCTAAAAACAATAAACTATGTAGGATCATGACCCTCGAGATCCACGGTGTGACACCACTGAAGTAAATACAATATCTGTCATTATTTGGGGGTTGTGTTGCATCTCAGTTAGTTCTTTCTCAGTTTTGGACTTCTTTTAGATTGACATTTTGTTCATACAAGAGCAGATTTTTTATTCTGTCAATCACTAATTAGTTTTCCTTCACTCTGTGATCAATTGTTTTCTATTTACTCATTTTTTTCTTGGGTTTTTCTGTGTCACTATTCCTTGTTTTGTCTGCGCAAGTCATTCTCTCCTGTTCCACACCTGTTCAGTATCTTCCCTCCACCAGCTGCTGCTCATTCCAATAATCAACCTCTATGCTGAACGTCTTTCTGCTTGCTAGCATCTCTGGTAGATCATCCCGTTGCTTCTCTTGTGCTCCATCACTGTTACCTGCATGTTGGCTCCTCTGATACCTGTAATTCTTGTTTGTTGCCAGATCAACCTGTTATTTTTATTAAAATACCTCATCTATCCTCATCATCTGTCCCTTAGTCTGCACCTTAGATCCTCTACAAACCAAAAATTACAACATTATCACCACAAAAACGAAAGTCACAAAGTTTGTGTCACTATCAAACCTCTTGGCCAAGACTGTAAAACTTTACATAAAAGAACAGGGAGGACTCTGTGGTGTAATTAGTTTAAGATTGTTCCAACGTTTTGTCTGTGCTTCTGCAGTGGAAGTAGCTGTGCTATAAATATTCTAGAATATCTTCTGTTATCTTTTTTAATCGGGTTTTCAGATTCACAAGTTTGCACCTGTTAAATTGTTTCTATAAAAACTATATTTATCTTTTTGTTTCATAGAAAATCACCTTTGACCAATACAGACGTGTGGTAAGTTGTGTTATTAAATCAACAATGACATTTAAAGGTACAGTATGTAAGAATTTTATAGGTAAATACTCACACAACAGTCTAATGTCCCACTAATGTTGAAAATAAAGTCACATTATAACAGATCTCGATCTCAGACGGCTGGGTGGTCGCTGGTTTCTGTCATTTTAAAAAAGCTAGCCCGAACCGGAATTATTATTTACACGTCCAGACTTCCTGGTTCCATAACGAATCACATGTGAGTCTGTAAGGCTGCCAAATCTTCAACACAAGCAGCTGTAATTCCACAACGAGCAGCAGCTAAAAGTAAGAAACCACCAAATCCTTCCAACTGATCAGCCGAGCTGCACGTGATGGGGCGTTCAAATGCACTTAGGAAAACTCAACACTGAACAAATAGGCCTTCAGACATTCCCAAAAATTGAAAAAATACAAAACAAAACAAACGAGGATCAACATCAGAACTGGCAACCCAACAGAAAAATCGAGGGGAGTGGCTGAGGATGTTTTTTTTTCTATATGAACTGCGGGACTCAGATTTGAGGGTCTAATTCTTACATACTGTAGCTTTAAAGGTACACTTATATTAATGGAAGTCCATGAAATAGCAGGAGTTTTAAAATACTGACTCTGTTTGTTACACATTTGTTTATTTTAATATTTGACATTAAAAACCTTTTTTTTCTTGTTTTTTGAAGATGTTTTACCAAAAAGGTTTCTTCAGTTCAGATCCGAATGGGAAGTTTCAGGTTTATAAGTCATTGTACGGGTAAAGACATAAACAGGATGGTTGAAGTCACATGGATCGCTGACTCACTTGTCCATCCTGAGCAGTTTCTCTGAAACAGAGACGGTTTCTGTGGTCAGCTAAGTATGTTTTGACAACTTTTCTAACTCCCACATCCTTCCTATGGTGTTCTTCCCAAAGTGTCCCAAAGTGTTAGATTCTCAGAACAATTACAAGAGTAACTAGACAAGAATAAAATGAAGAATCAAGTTGTTGTCCTGCTCTTTGGGATGAACGTCCATCCCGGAGTTTGAGAAGAAGTCCAAAGAATGTCTGTTGATCACAGACACCAAACAGATAAACAACTCGAGTTGGACGGAGGTGTCAGGGATCCTTGTGACGTCAACAGGTCCATTTATGTCTTTGGCGTGGCAATGACTTTTAAACCTGAAACTTTGTGGTTTTGATTTAAATGTGAAACTTGTCCAAACTGAAGAAACCTTAAGGATGAAAGACATCTTAACAACATCTTAAAAGAAAAAGAAGAAGTCCAGCTGACTTTTTTTTTTAAAGAATAATAACTCAAAAATTGTTTGTTTCTTTTTTTAATCTAGAACATATTCTATCAACAAGCCATCATGAGGCCAAAGGTCAAATCTAGTGTGTCGCTTGGAGCGTGAGTTCCTCAATTCTTTTTTTTTTTTTAAAGGAAACGTGTTGCAGGACAGCTAGTCAAAAGCTGTTTTCTTTTACATATTTGGGTGTTTTGTGTTTATCTGCACATAAACTACCACATTTGATTGGAACATATCCCTCTGCCCATACCTCACCCCCGCCCCCCAACAAAGATTTTCTAGACACGCCACTGAGAAACCAAAAGCAGAGAAGCCAAGCAGGAGTGATTGAACTAAAAAAAGAGAACTTTTATAACAAAAACACAGCAGAGCAAAAAAAAAACCTGAACTCAAACAAACAATACACAATGAAGGTTTCACAGAATCAACGCAACACAATGATGCAGCAGTAACACGGAAACAACAAGGAACCCATTCACAGACATTAAAGGTTTAACAGGAAGCAAAACTAACTGAAAAGAGCAAAGGTAAGGATTCCACATTTCTACAAAAATATAACAAAAACAGGAAGTCAGTAGAACTCAGAATACAGGACTTCCACTCATGTAAGAAATCAAGTCACAAGTCAAATCCTGCAGATACTGGTTTCTGTGTTCCGTCATGAGCAAGGTGCTGACCTCAGAGACACCAGATGTTTGGACTGAACTCAACATGAGGACATTTACACAGATGAACAGGGAGTTACTAAGAAGCTGAGCACCCAAATGTAGGTCATTTGGACTGTAAACATGGGGATCAGTGTTTGGTATTAATAACAGATAATTGGAAATGATGTAATAACGCAATTACAATATATTAGGAGAATAAAACTCTCAAACAGACCGAGTTATACTCGTAGAGCGGATCCAGTATAACACTGGGCGCAACGGTAACAACACAGATTAAGTTACAGTTAGTAACAGAACAGAACGGTTTTCTATATTGAATATTAAGAACTTATGATCGGGCAATAAAAATTAGAACAAATATTACATGTAACACTATTTCACACTGAAGAAGTCGGTAATTGTTTTTTGGCAACCCTCGGACAGCTTCAGGCAGACGCGCCAGACACGCGTGTGTGAACGCCAGAGCAGTCTAGTTCCAGGTACCTGCAGCGACAGTGCATGGGAGAACACCAGCAGAGGTGCACAGTAAAGCAACTAGCAAGAAATAGCAGGATTCAGTGTGATGCATTTATGATACCTTCAAATGTTTTGTGCAAATATTCGTTGTCCACTATACTTGGATCTGAGTACTTGCTGATACCGAATACTAATGCCAATACTTCCACCACACAAAACAATGCAATGAATTGGAAAACAGGTTTTATTTTCTTCTCTACTTGTTACAACAAATGATGGTGAACTAGATAAAAAAAATTAAATATTAATAAAAATGACCACAAAACTAAAATTTCTAGTGAAAAATAAACATTTACTGTGAAATTATTACAGAGTTTCCACATTTTAAGTATCGGTTCATGGTATTGTTAACTAACTGATACAGATACATTAGAATAGTATCAATACCTGATACCAGTATCGGTATCAGTGCATCCCTAGTGTTAGTCTTTTAATCACCACAAACAAGATTGAAGTTTATTAGAGAAAGTGTTTGATAATGGTTCTGTCTCTGCAGGTTGGTCAAATACATCACAACCTACAAAACCCACGACCCTTTTTTGGCTCCCTGTCTGCCCAGCAATCCCTGGCAAACAGACCACGACGCATTCTGGACTCTTAACATGAGAAAGTAAAACCTTCACTTTCTATTGAAATTTTGTCTTCAGTGGTTTTTACATGTACAGTGTCACTTTAATCAGTGGCACTTGTGTGATCAATGAAATCAGGGATATCAGCTTTAAATACTCTACTGGAACATGTGTAAATATTCCAGGGTTCTGTGAATACACCAAAAGTTCTTGATGTGTCTGTTTGACTGAACCTGAATCTGTTCTCAGAGTTGAAACTCCCACCAAGATGCGAGTGGAACGCTGGTCCTTCAGCTTGTTTGAACTCCTGACTGACCTGCGAGGCCGAGACGATTTCAAGATCTTCCTTAAGAAGGAGTTCAGTGGTGTGTTATCTGTCTGTCTGTCTGTCTGTCTGTCTGTCTGTCTGTCTGTCTGTCTGTCTGTCTGTCTGTCTGTCTGTCTGTCTGTCTGTCTGTCTGTCTGTCTGTCTGTCTGTCTATGTGCTTACTTGCTTGTTTATGTGTTTATATGTTTACAAGCAGAGCCTCAGCTAAATGGAATGCAGCCCTGAATAACACACATGTGCCTTCCCCACTGCTTCAAGTCAAAATGTTTGCTATTCTAACATGTCATCCATGTTAAAAAAAAACTATTTACAGCCATTGTGTAGCTAAACCTACAAAATATTAATGTTTTCTTTGAGGAAGTGCTAATTTCTGCTTGTATTTCAATAGGGAGTTGTTAGCATGCTAACCTGTGGATAGTAGCTCTTCTGTCCTACTTTTTCCACATAGTAGATGCTGAACTGTGTGAAGATTACTGGTACTTGTGGCATTTTTTAACATTACTTGATGAAGGCAACTGTGTCAACAGGATTTGAAATATTATTTTATTTAACCTCTGCATTTTGTGACAGCTGGTTTTGGTTTTCTGACAGATGTGTTGCGCAACAAAGTTGCGAGGCCTTAACTGTGTGTTTGTGTGTATTCCAGGTGAAAACTTGGCCTTCTGGGAAGCAGCTGAGGAACTGAAGTGGGGCACGGCCTCTTCCATGTCAGCAAAAGCTGAGACCATTTTTAAGTAAGACAATTTAGACCTGAAAAATTAGATCTGTGTGTGTGATAAGATGCATGTTCCTGTATTCTTTTATTTTTTAGATGTTTTGTGTGTGTGCATCCAGTATTCACATGTATCATGACTTTTACAAACTTATTCACATAATATAGAGATAAATACTACACACTATCGATGGTGAGTGTGTAATATGAAAGCACAGCTTGTTTTTCTTCTTGTTTCTGGTAAAGATTGAAACTATGTGGAAACACAAGGCAAAAGAACAGAGAGACACATTTCTCAGAAGTACTGTTATCCTAAACAGGAAGTAAGAAAAGCCTCATCACATGACTCTGACCTGCCTGTAATCATGTTGTTGTGTTTAGGACCTTCCTGGCGCCCGGCGCCCCCCGCTGGATCAACATTGATGGCAGGACGATGGGCCTAACTGTGAAAGGCTTGGAACATCCTCATCGATACGTCCTGGAAGCAGCTCAGACGCACGTCTTCATGCTCATGAAGAAGGTTTTTATATCTTTAGCTTGTACTGACAGACTATTTTGAAGGGACCATTGATGCCCCTGAACGGTTTGTGGATATGAAGACACCTTAACACTAGCTACTTAAAGGTGGTAAATGGAATATTTAATAAAAAGCAATATTTATAACAAAATAATGCCTCCACGGGGTGTTTAGAGGGTTGTAGAATGAAAATACAGCATTTCCTTGAAAAATTACGACTGTGGCATTTTGTTTACATCTACCAGCCAATAGCTGGCAGAGCAGCGGGCACCATTTTGGGTTACCTTATACCGTAAATAATCCAGCACAGTGAGGCTGGTACTGTGGAATCTGCAGGTCAAGCAGCTGGAAGCACCGGGGACATGTGGTGATTATATACCTTATTTGCTTGCCATAGATGATTCCTCTGCAGTTTCCCATGTGACAAGCAAGTTCTGTGTAGAAACGTTTTTCATTAGCTGCTAGCTAACACGTAGCTACATGTTGGTGAAGTGGAGGAGCTTCGGGCCACTTTTTGGACTGGAAGACACACCACGGCGGATTTTATTGCTTTTTTTTATTTTATTGGATAAGTGGGGCGTGCAGGATGGTGTGTGGGGAGGAGAGAGGATCTTAGGAGGAACTGCAGGAAGTTTTGGAGCCGTGGGACAACTATGAGCTCTTTGCCAGGGACTGAATCGATGACTGAGCTTCAAACAGGTAGGAGCTGCTTTTATCAGAGTCAGTGTGTGATCAGCGGGGCTGGAGAGCATGATTAGTGAGCTGAACTCATGATATTTTATTGTCCTGCTCGAATTGGGGATCAGAGTGGGTTTGGTGAGGAATATTGGTCGATCTGAGCATCGGAGCGCGCGCGCGGGGGGTGGATTAACGAGCCTGGCACCCAGATGGCTGAAGGCTTTGTGCTGTGTTATTGTGTTCCAAGTTCCATATACCACCTTTAACATGACCCTTTTTTGTCCTTTCTATTTGTGTAGGACACATTCTTCCGTTACCTCAAGTCTCCAACATACAAAGAGATCCAGAAGAAGGCAGTAAACCCTGAACCACACAACTTCAGGTACACTCAGTATCATCTTATGGACTGGATGGTACAAAAAGTCTAGAAATCTATTTATGATTGTTTTAGTTTATATTACTAATTGGATGAATCTTGAACATTATTTTTGTAATGTGAACTAATAATTTAAGTTATTGTGATAAAATCTTGAGCCATTTGAGATTCTGCTAATAAGGAATCTTGATGTCTTCAGAACGACCTGAGAGAAGCCTCGTCAGGTTTTTAGCTGACGGCCCTTTGGGAGTCATCGCACGATGTTAAAATATTTACAGTGGGGCAAAAAAGTATTTAGTCAGCCACCAATTGTGTAAGTTCTCCCACTTAAAAAGATCAGAGAGGCCTGTAATTTTCATCATAGGTATACCTCAACTATGAGAGACAAAATGAGGAAAAAAAATCCAGAAAATCACATTGTCTGATTTTTAAAGAATTTATTTGCAAATTATGGTGGAAAATAAGTATTTGGTCAATAACAAAAGTTAATCTCAATACTTTGTTATATAGCCTTTGTTGGCAATGACAGAGGTCAAACGTTTTCTGTAAGTCTTCACAAGGTTTTCACACATTGTTGCTGGTATTTTGGCCCATTCCTCCATGCAGATCTCCTCTAGAGCAGTGATGTTTTGGGGCTGACGCTGGGCAACACGGACTTTCAACTCCCTCCAGAGATTTTCTATGGGGTTGAGATCTGGAGACTGGCTAGGCCACTCCAGGACCTTGAAATGCTTCTTACGAAGCCACTCCTTCGTTGCCCGGGCGGTGTGTTTGGGATCATTGTCATGCTGAAAGACCCAGCCACGTCTCATTTTCAATGCCCTTGCTGATGGAAGGAGGTTTTCACTCAAAATCTTACGATACATGGCCCCATTCATTCTTTCCTTTACACGGATCAGTCGTCCTGGTCCCCTTGCAGAAAAACAGCCCCAAAGCATGATGTTTCCACCCCCATGCTTTACAGTAGGTATGGTGTTCTTTGGATCCAACTCAGCATTCTTTCCCCTCCAAACACGACAAGTTGAGTTTCTACCAAAAAGTTCTATTTTGGTTTCATCTGACCATATGATGTTCTCCCAATCCTCTTCTGGATCATCCAAATGCTCTCTAGCAAACCGCAGACGGGCCTGGACGTGTCCTGGCTTCAGCAGGGGGACACGTCTGGCACTGCAGGATTTGAGTCCCTGGCGGCGTAGTGTGTTACTGATGGTAGCCTTTGTTACTTTGGTCCCAGCTCTCTGCAGGTCATTCACTAGGTCCCTCCGTGTGGTTCTGGGATTTTTGCTCACCGTTCTTGTGATCATTTTGACCCCACGGGGTGAGATCTTGCGTGGAGCCCCAGATCGAGGGAGATTATCAGTGGTCTTGTATGTCTTCCATTTTCTAATAATTGCTCCCACAGTTGATTTCTTCACACCAAGCTGCTTACCTATTGCAGATTCAGTCTTCCCAGCCTGGTGAAGGTCTACAATTTTGTTTCTGGTGTCCTTTGACAGCTCTTTGGTCTTGGCCATAGTGGAGTTTGGAGCGTGACTGTTTGAGGTTGTGGACAGGTGTCTTTTATACTGATAACGAGTTCACACAGGTGCCATTAATACAGGTAACGAGTGGAGGACCGAGGAGCCTCTTAAAGAAGTTACAGGTCTGTGAAAGCCAGAAATCTTACTTGTTTGTAGGTGACCAAATACTTATTTTCCACCATAATTTGCAAATAAATTCTTTAAAAATCAGACAATGTGATTTTCTGGATTTTTTTTCCTCATTTTGTCTCTCATAGTTGAGGTATACCTATGATGAAAATTACAGGCCTCTCTGATCTTTTTAAGTGGGAGAACTTACACAATTGGTGGCTGACTAAATACTTTTTTGCCCCACTGTATGTGTTTTTCAGAAATTTCAGTAATTTTACTGATAATTAGGAAGAAATGTTGAGCTGCGTGGTGACGCACGCTGTTCATCTCACTGTTGCCTTGCAGCAAATGAACACCCTTGTAAAAGACAGTTATGCCTTCCTGGGGAAATAAAGGTCAAATTAAATAATTCAAATAGTTAAAGGAGTTCCTAGGACCTTTCTACATGGAGTCTTTATGTTCTTCTTGTGCATGACTGAGTTTTTCCCAGAGTTTCTTCTCTCAAACCAAAAATAAGTGACCATTATTGGACAAAAGGACACTAGCTACGTTTACATGCGACAAATTTTCCCCAATCTGATTAAAATCTTGGTCGATCTGAATTTCCAAATCCCTGTTTACATGGACACTAACTGAAATGATCTGATCATGTCATGAGTACACATGCACCAAGCACTCAATCAGGTTAAATGAGTTGAGCATGCGCACAGCGAGTTGTCTTTCCGGGGGAAGAAAAAAAAGTAAACAAACTCCATCCTTTCTGCACGTCTTTCCCGTCCCATCGTGTGCTCGAGCTGACTCACGTTTTCCCCAATATGGACCTTCTGCAGGTGATTACCTTTATGTTTGGGTTTTTACTGGTCGCATTAACCAAGCTAGAGGCTGAATACATATTGCTACTGCTCCTCCGCCACAGGAGAGGAGAGCAGGATGACAGGATGACTGCACCAGCAGACCACTTCTGTTTACCCGCTATGTTTTCTACTTGGGTCTGCGAAAGCGGAAAGACGTCACGCTGAAGTTGTACGCATGCGCAGTGGGCTTTTTTCCACCCTTTCTTTCCGAAAGGGTGTATACATGCACGTCTATCCGAATGAAGATCGGACAAAACCACCCCTCTCAATCGGAAGTAAATTTCATTCTGATCAGGCTGCATCGGATCAAAACATTCTGATTGACATGTTTACATGACGTATTTTTGTTCCGATTGGGCATTTATTCCGATTAAATGTGCCCATGGAAACGTAGCTAGTGTCTTTTCATTAACTATTCATATCCAGTAATGACTTGGTGTCTGTTTTGTGCTGACACTCGCTCATTCCTTGAGTTTAGATTTTTTTCTTTGCCTGTATTGTTTATCTGTCCCAGTCAGGACCCACCATCCTGCATGTTTTAATGTTTTCCTGCCTCAACACACCAGATTTCTTGATAGGTTCATTACCTCGGCCAAGGAGGTCATGTTTTCATCAGAATCTGTCTGTCTGTTAGCAGGATAACTCAAAAACTAATGGATGGATTTTGATGTGATATTCAGGAAAGGTCGGAAATGACCCAAGGAAGAATTGATTAGATTTTGGGGGTGATCCGGATTACCATCTGAATCCAGAAATTTTTTTAAGGATACGGACATAGTACTTTCTACAAAATGTCCACTTGGCGGAGGTCTGCGCTCTCTGAGTGCTTTTCTAGTGTTGAACTGTAATCATGAGAATCAGGTGTTCAAACAGGGAAACATCTAAAACATGCGGGGCAGTAGGTCCAGAGGACTGGGATTGATAAACACTGTATAAAGGGGTTTGAGGTAAGTAGCCCGGACTGAAACCGTAAAAAAAAAATTAGCCAAAGAAAACTGTGATAAACGTTCAGAAGAACTATCAACTCAGACTGCTATAAAAGATTTTAACCAAACACCTGGCAGCTCCGAGGTCAGCATGAAGACTTCTGCCCAGCTAAGATTGTTGCATATGGTTTTTAGGATCTTCAGAGTCCCCTCTGTACCGTGTGTTTCTGTTTCAGTCCAGCCCAGCTGGAGCAAAACGCTCAGAACCGGAGTCCAGGCGTTCATCCCATCATCCTCTGGCAGCAGGAGGAGGAGGACAAGGCCAAGGCCGCCGCCGCTGCCGCTCCGGTTGATGTCAAAGCTATGATGAGCAAAATCGACCGGAAGAAGTAGAGACAGTGGACTTTTACTCTGATTCTGCACTTCCTGTCAAACTTCAAGGCAGAAGACTTATTTAAATGTTTATATAAAGGATTTGCTTAGTTCTTTAGACTGTTATGTGTTAATCTGTCTTAGTGAATACGTTTTATCAGCCTTGTGGAAAAGTTGACTGAAGTGTAAGACATAAGCAGAGAGGCTCATGGGAAGACGGAGTTATTTGTCTGTGTCAAGAAGCACATCTTCTCATTGTTCCATGTCTCGTACGGGTGTATCTCATGGCAGACATTTTGAATAAAAAGAGAAAAGAAAATTCTACTTGAAAACATTTTTTGCAGAAAAACCAGCCTGCAGATTTGGAATGCAGCCTTCATTAATACATCTGCAGTTTCCCCAACTCTTTCCAATCCAAATGTCTGCTGGGAAACCGACCTGTTGGTAACTGGAATGCATGTGAAATACAGATTTCTGTAGAGTAAATTAGAAATGTAGTCCTTGTATTTAGATCAAATAAATCAGTTGTTTTCATAGATTATATGTCCAGACTGTAAATCTAAATACTGACCAAAGTGTAATAAATTACAACAAGTTGTGTTTATGTTGTTCTGGACTGATGTTTTCTTATGTTGTAAAGACTCATTTAAGCACCAGGTTTGGAATTTTTACTTCATCTGAAACAGTAATCCCATCAGCAGGACACATAAAAAAATGATTTTCTAATTTTTAACTGCAGTATTGAATGATAATAATGAGGTATGTGGTAGAAAAAAGCTATGGCTTCCATCCACTCCCGTTGGACTAAGGCTACTAGTTCTTTTGTTTTATTTATTTATGTATTTTAGCTCATTTAAATGTATGCCCTGCATTCAAATCAATCAATCAATCATAAACTTTAACTAGATATGAATGAATACAGTTATGAGCTGTTAATGCTGATTTGTTTAAGATTTTGTTTTCAAACTTTCTGGGATCTGAGAATATTTTCTCCGTTCAAATTTGAGATATACAGTACCGTGCAAAAGTTTTAGGCAGTGGAAACTTAACAGTTTCTAGTAGCTGTTAACTTTAACGCAGCATCAATTCTTTATTGGAGCAATGCAGTCACCACTTTGAGACATGTCTTCAGGTTAATATAATCCATGATGTTGAGTTCAGGTCTGCATGAAGGATAAATCTCCATGATGTTGAGTTCAGGTCTGCATGAAGGATAAATCTCCATGATTGTTTCATTCTACATCTTATCAGTTTACTAACAACCTCCTGCTAAAGCAGAACTACAGTAATATTTACAATATTTACAGCTGGAGCCCAGAAAATGTCTGTCTTTGTGCACCCAACACTGTTTTAAAGGAAACTGATGTTCTTGCAGATATGGATGTGATTCACATTTCAAATGGATAAAAATAAACACTTAAACTTATATACCTGCTTAAAACTTTTGCACAGTACTGTACTTCCTTTTAACAATGTGTTCACTGGCACATGTTGGTTTCCTTTGGAAAGGCTTTGGTAAAAGCCATCATGGAGATTGAGTCTTCGGACTCTGGAAGCAGTTTGGGTTTGATGCAGATCGAGTTACATTCATCATTTTGGGTTTTTCCAGTTTAGACTTCCGTGTCTGAACCAACAGGACGTAACATCCTCTGAAACATCTGAACTCCCTTTTTTAGTCCAGATCTTTTATCCTCCAGGAGTTAGATGTGTCAGCAGGGCCGGTTCTGGGCATAGGCAGACTAGGCAATTGCCTAGGACGCCCTCTGCTGGAGGGGGCACCAAATTCCCTTTTTTTATTTTTTGAACAAACTCTTGGACACACCACTCATCTCATGTAAAGAGTAAAATAAGCAATAATTAAATATCTACCTATCATCTCTACTGTTCATTTTAGTATAAATAAATACTTTTTGCAACGTAATCCAGTTATTGAGTTACATTGTTTCTGTTCTGGGCAGTAGGGGGCGCCAAAATCATTTTTTGCCAAGGGCACCATGCAGCTCAGGGCAGGTCCTGCATGTCAGTGCTTCTTCTCCTCAGAGTGATCGAGATGGAGTGAAGAGATTCAAAACACACAAAACTTTTCTCAAAAGACAAAATATTTATTTTACATAGTGTTTTTTTATATATAGACTCTGCAAAGGAAAATAACAAGTAATAAATGGTTATTTGGCCATGCCAGACAGCCAGCTGAGTTTAAACAGAGAAGGTGATGCTGTGTCTTCATCCTGATCCGCCAGCTGTCTAAAGAGGCTGCCGGGTCGAAAACTGTCCTCACTGCCTGCTGCTGAGGTCTGAGGAGCCTGTCGGAGGAAGGAGACAGTTACTTGATTAACTGGTGATCAGAACAGAGACCACGGTCCTGATCCAGGCAGGTCTTTGGTACTGTAACAGCTCCAGGGATTACATCATCTTTGGTTTGAGAAGATCATCAGTCAGTACACACTGTGTGCAGTCCAGGAAAATTATGTCTTTAGTAGGTTGAAAAGTTTGGGAGCCCCAGCACTGGACGACCAGGCCGCTCATGTAGCAGGTTGGGCTCTTCATAACACTGTTATATTAAAGTAAATGTGCTTATGACCCACTTAGAAAATGGAACTGAAAACTGGAACTAGAACTGACTCCAAATTAAATTAGCATCAGTTCTAGTGATGCTAGTTTAAGGGACAAACCCTTTAATAGATGTTATCTAGAAATAAAGAGTTCTATCAGGCTGGATCTGAACATGATCTGGGCTGAATCAGGACTGGATCTGAACATGATCTGGGCTGGATCAGGGCTGGGTCTGACCTAAATCAGGACTGGATCTGGGCTGGATCAGGGCTAGGTCTGACCTGGATCAGGACTGGATCTGAACATGATCTGACCTGAATCAGGACTGGATCTGAACATGATCTGACCTGAATCAGGACTGGATCTGGGCTGGATCAGGGCTAGGTCTGACCTGAATCAGGACTGGATCTGAACATGATCTGACCTGAATCAGGACTGGATCTGAACATGATCTGACCTGAATCAGGACTGGATCTGAACATGATCTGGGCTGGGTCTGAACATGATCTGACCTGAATCAGGACTGGATCTGTAGTCTAAATGCAAACATTGAGAACCAGCAATCAGTTCTTTATATTTTGTTTCCGAGGAGCTTCAGTTTCCTGTAACAGAAGACCAGGGTGCGTCTCTCAGATCCTCCATCAGGTCTAACAGACCTTTTTTAATTTCATGCCTTCCAAAAACCGTCAATCTGCTGTAGGTTTTTTTTTTAGTTCACCTGACATTTTTTCAGTTTGGCTCCTTGTAAACAAAACAAAAAGGCGAGAAGAGACCCAAGACTCAGTAAAAGATTCCCCACCAAACAACTCTGTTAGTATCCTCCTTATAAACATGTAACATTAGGCCCGAGTCCAGAAACACACAGAAGCTCCTGATATGTTTAGAACAAGAGAACGTTCATTTATTCTGAGAAAGAACAACAGAAGCCTTCATACGGTAAAATGGATCATATGAAACAGCAGCTACGTGTTAGCTAGCAGCTAATGAAAAACGTTTCCACACAGAACTTGCTTGTCACATGGGAAACCCCCTATAGCAAGCAAATAAGGTATATAATCACCACATGTCCCCGGTGCTTCCAGCTGCTTGACCTGCAGACTCCACAGTACCAGCCTCACTATGCTGCAGTATTTACGGTATTAGGCAACCCAAAATGGTGCCCACTGCTCTGCCAGCTATTGGCTGGTAGATGTACACAAAATGTCAACGTCGTACCAGTCAAAATTAATATTTTATAATTAGGGCCGGGACTTTAACGCGTTAATTAAGATTAATTAATTACACAAAAATAACGTGTTAATTTTTTTAACGCATTTTAATCGCACTTATTTAAGCACCGCAGAACATCTCTCATGAGTTTCAGCGGACCGATTATACTGGAGCACCTACCAGCGTTCATTATTTAGGACAACAAAAAACTACAGTGAACATGAATGAAGAAGCGACCGCTTTGATTGGCCCCGTGGATGGGAAGTTTTGTTATAAAAAATGACTGGATGGAAGCGTGGATAAGAGCATGTGTGCAAGCTATGCAGCAAGGAATTTGCACATCACCGCAGCACATCGGGCCTGAAGTATCACCTCAATGTTAAACATATAGCAGCTAGCGTGGACGTTAGCCCGACTCCGAGTACAAGTGTAGACATTTTCTACACTTAATGCACTGGTCTGTTGGACTTGGTTGAACAAAAATAAACAATATTTTGTTGCTTAAGCTTATGTGTATTCAGTCATGATTCAATGGTATACTAAAAATCCGTTTGAAAAAAATTCTCACTGTTCTCTGGTCAAATATTTATATGCGATTAATTTTGATTAATTAATTACAACGCCTCTAATTAATTAGATTAAAATTTTTAATCGAGTCCCGGCCCTATTTATAATATTTTACTTCAAATATAATTTTTAAAGGAAATGCTGTATTTTCATTCTACAACCATCTAAACACCCTGTGGAGGCATTATTCTGTTATAAATATTGCTTTTTATTAAAATATTCCATATCCCACCTTTAATGAGCTAAGTCACACCGTCACTTCCACTAACCACCACAAGGTGGCAGAAACGAGTATTATTCCTCACTCCGTCAGACAGAGCAGCAAGATTCAAGAGTATTGTCACAAAGCAGTCTCCAGCGTGTCAATGTGACGCTAATATTTACTCTGGTTTTGCCACGATTTTTATCACTACGTTTCTGCGACTCAGAGTCCCTTTTTTATTTTAACAGAAGCTAACTGTGGTAGGATCCCTCTTCTTCTTGAGTAGCAGATCAGGAGTTTGACCAAAAACTGGCTTATATTCATTCTAGTGGTGGAAAAACGTACTGCAAGTTTTCCGGACTGACAAAAAATGAAAAAGGATCAATAACTTTTTAAAGTAAAAAAAAATCACATATAGAATTATAGCAAACAACATGTTGTTTAGCTCTAATTATGGTATTATTTTGTTTTTAAAAAGCATTATATTGAAAACTCTACATATTACACATACACATATCATTGTTGATGTCTTGGTATCGCGTTGACACCGTCCTGTGTACATGGGTTGGACTTACTGACTCTGTTGTGAGGTTAGATTTGAAGAATTTTTAAACCTGGTAAAGGTGAGACCTTTTTTATGTCTCAGGAGGACTTTCTTTTCACTTTGACTGTGTCAGAGAAGAAATTTGCTGAATACACAGACGGAGAGCACGTGGCACTGCTAGCTGCTCTCAGTTAGACTTAAAAGTTGTTGTTTCTTTTTTAACAGGAATGTAAACCGTACCAGGTTTAGATGATCCTGATCTGAAACCCTGGGCTCGCTGCTTCCATACAGACCAATCAGAAGCCACTTCCCCGAGGAGAACATCAGCAGCGATTTAGAATCAAATATTAATGAAGCACTCCCACATTTTAAATGCAGCAAAGTTAAACCAAACCACAACCCAAGCGCACACACACGCTCTCTGATGAACTTGCCTGGGAGTCTCAGAGATGCTGGAATAAAATAAAGAAATAAGATCACGCTGCAGTTGTCAGTGAATCCATCAGCTGAGACCAAAATGACCTCGCCGCTTCAGAAGTCGCGTCTCAGCGTTTACTCACCACGTTCTGAGGAGCATCCAGTCCCACGGACGATGACTTTGATTTCCTCACGTTGGACATGCTGAGAGGCAACAACCCAAACCTGCACGGCAACAAGTCACTGTTTTAGTCCCGTTTCACTACTTTTAGTAAGTTCTGACCACTGCAGCTACTCAGATATCAGCCTAAGATCACATGATCTGTATCACCATCGCTCGTGTTGACCTCTGACCTGATCTGGCTGCTGGCCAGTGGCAGGATGTTGTAAGGCTCCTGGGAGTTCCCAGCGCTGGTCCGTGAAGCAAACTGCCTCTCTGATCCTGTCAGCAGCCCGAGCAGCACCTGAAACACGCCATCAAGTCAACCAAGTCAGAACATCTGGATGACTCGGAGCTCAATCGGCAGCACTGTTCTGTGTGATGTCATGTAGGAGTGGCTGTTAAATACCGAGGTCCTTTGCGACAGGCGACTGAGGTTGGCGTTCAGCGGGTGCGTGAAGACATCCAGGTCAAACGGGTCGATGAAACTTTCCAACCAATCACAGATCTTGTTGAATCTAGAAGAAAATAACAATAAATTAAACTGAATTAAAACCCAGTGCTTCAGCATCCTCCCCACCAGGTAACCTGCAACCAAAGCAGAGGGGGTCTTCTGGGAGGAGGCGGAGTTAAACGAGCAGACGCTTCATACGAGTGATCTCAGATTGAAGACGAGAGACGCTCTGCTTTATAGGAAACATGAACAGTGTGGAACGCTTCATGTCTCTTATCTGATCAGAGATCCTGGATTTCCCACCGGATGGCAGCAGCTGATGGGATTAATCCTTGAAGCGGGTTCTTACCTGGGGTCTTGGTGGGAGCGTGAGCTCTTTCCTTCCTCCAGTCTGCTGCTCAGCGTGGTGTTCAGGTAACGCAGGTCAAACAACAACTGCAGGGCTCGGTTCTGCGTCATGGGGAAGGTGCAGTCCTGATCCTAAAACAGGGGAAAAGCACATGAATTGTGTTTGTGTAAAGTTCGGAGATTATCTGGAGTAAATAATCTGATTACCCTGCTGTGATCCTGCTCTGTCAGACTTTGGTAGTGGTCCAGAGCCTGAGCAAGGCAGGCCTGCAGCAGCTCCTGCAGGGTGGGTCGGGGAAGGGCGTGACCCCCGACCCGATTCACCTCCACGCACAGCTGGAAGAGCACAGACTGCACATACCAAGATGGCTGCACAGAGACGAGAGAAAATCTTTCACAAGTCATAAGAATGGAATCAGAACCTCGTCTTTCCTGTCAGCGTTAAGAGTCTGACCTGAACCGGAAGGCGAATTTTGGATGTGACACTGCTGCCCGACTCCGCCTCTTCTTGGATCTCCAGATCTTCCCAGTTTGTTGCAGTGGTCAGGACGGCGCCAGCGGACTCGGCGTGCAGCGCTGTACCAAACGTTTGCAGCAGGCCCTGTCAGGACACAGATCAGGTTAACAACCGCCTGACACGTCATCCAACCGGTTTTCCTGTTTTCTCTGTTCTGTGCATTTAAAAAAAAAGATTTTAATAAACATTAATAGTAATTCAAAGTTTTCCAAATAGAAAAAAAAAGTGAGATATTTTCAGGAAACAGAAAAAAGTACAGTTGTTTTTTTTTTTTGGAAAACTTTCAGATTCACATTCTTGAATGACTGAGAATTTACACAGATGTTGATGTTAGCTGAACTGATCGACTTCAGTTTCCCTGTTCAGGTCATTTTACAGTTTAGCAGCATAATAAAATCTCAGGAGAGATTGAATAACGTGTGGAAATGAGTCATCATGAGAATAAAGATATCCGTGTTCTCAGAGCTTATAGAGTGAGAACAGCAAACCTGATTCCACAGTAATATATCTATGTATCTGAAAGGTTCTGACTTTGGCGAGGGCGGAGCTCCAGATGCGATACGCCTCCATGCTGCAGCTCAGAAGCTCCTCCTTCAGACCCGCCCACTCGGCCTGTGCAGGGCTGACCTCAGCAGCAGCCTTGGACTTGCTCAGCTTCTTGCCCTGCCGGGGAGTCCCTTTCACCGTGGCTTCAGCTCGATTCTCTCTTCCCAAGATGCAATGCTTCAGGCTGGGGCAGAGTTCACCCACCGACTGGCACAGCCTGGCCATAAACAGGACCGAGCTGAGGTGGGTGGGGGTGGAGTCCGGTGAGGCCGCAGCCAGTTCGGACCGGATGGAGGCCAGAACGTGGTGAACACAGGCCACGCAGCCTCGACGCAAAGCCTCTTCCACTGCCGGAGTGTCCGTGAAGCGGTTAAACGAGGACGCTGATGGGACTTCAGAAGGTCCAGAGGAGGAGGCCGAGACCGGGATGGAGTCAGATCCTGCAAACAAAGCAGGGAGGATAGATTCATCTATAATCACTCCAAAACATGTAAACAAGCGTGAACATATGGATTTAACCTGATAATCTCCTACAGTTTCCAAACTCTGTGATTCGCTGTCAAACAGTTACCTGATCAACCAGGCCCTCACGTCGTTGACAGATTACTTTACAAAGACGTGAGGGCCTGGAGCTGAACCGCTGTCTCTCAATTTCGAAGGCGGGCTTAGCCAGTTGAGAGAGAATCAAACACAGAAACCCGGAAGTGACACTAAAGCGGATACACACGAGGCGGAACAAAAACAAAATGTTTAGCGAGCGGAGCCGTAATGGAAGCTACAGAGCCGTAATGGAAGCTACAGAGCCGTAATGGAAGCTACAGAGCCGTAATGGAAGCTACAGAGCCATGGTTAATGGAGGAGAAAAGACCAATATTAACGACAGTTGTCGCTTTTGTGTCAAAAACTTGTGAATACAAGGTGTCATTACACACTCGGTTCACATATTTGACCGCCCCAAGTAAACACTGTGCAAACACAGAAGTAAACACTTCATCTACAGCCGAGTCCGCCATGTTGAACGTTGTGCTCTGGGTGGAAAACGCTAGTTCCGTGTTTTCAGGATGACGCACAACAAAGGTGATATGTAATTGGTCCGTCCTAAAATTTGACGCGGAAACAATCGGGTGCGGCTCCGGTGTCAGACCCTTCTGCATTTGAACATAATGCAGGAGGATCTGATTGGTCAGGCTAGGTAAACAGAGGTCAGTTTTTCTTAAAGTTTGGTTTTCTTGCCTCCTTGTACTCGCAACTTTTGGTTTTGTACTCGCAACTTTTGGTTTTGTACTCGCAACTTTTGGTTTTGTACTCGCAACTTTTGGTTTTGTACTTCTAACTTACATTTTGTACTAACTTATTTCTGTACTTGTAACTCAGCTCTGTAACTTGCACACATTTTAAAAATACAAGTTAAGTGTTAAGTTACACCTTTCAAAACAACATTTTCTACCATATTTGAGTTGCCTACAAGAACCAATGATACCTGTAATACATGAGGCGCATTACCATCACCTACTGGTAAAGAGTATGAACATAGTCAAGTTTGTTTGTGAGCGGTGTGCAGACCTCTACCCTCCTCTCACCATGATTGGATGGAAAGTCGAGAAACAGGATTTGCCACTCATTTGTTGTTCCACTAAAATATGGTATAAATGTTTTGTAACTTGTGTGTGTTTTGAAACCTGTAACTTAGAACTTGTAACTTCACACTTGTATTTTTAAACATGTGCAAGTTACAGAACTGAGTTACAAGTAAAGAAATAAGTTAGAAGTACAAAACTAAAGTTCCAATTTTAGCTCCATATTTTCGGAGCTGTACCACGTTTCAATCTTTGAATTGAACAAAGTTTAGCAATATGTTTTTGGAGCCTGATGGTTTGTAAAAAGCCCCTTTATAGTGTCCATACAGGAGAATGCAGATGTTTGGATGAGTGTTTGAAGGTTTGTGCACCAGGAACTGGTCCTACCTGTGTCTTGGTAGGGGAGGTAGTGCTGGAGGTCATCAAGCCTGGTCTTCAGCTTAGCATCCAAAGAGGTACAGAAGTTCTGAACACAAGGAGTAAGTGCCTGTGTCTTCATCGCCAGGCCACTCCTCTGCGGCTGGTGGCCTCGCTGGGTGACGCTGACCCAAGCTGCATCACTCAGCAAGTCACCCGCAGACTCCGACCACAAAAACGAGGCCACGTCCACCTCATACTGAGCCCCTCGGCTGGAGACGTGGTTGGTTCCTGAGGATGAAGACACATTCTGGCTCTCCAGGTCCCTCACAGCTGAAGTCAGGAGCTGGACAGAACTGGCTGCGATGGCTTCAGTTTCTTCTTTGGTGATGGCCTGGAGAAATGGAGAGAAAAGATACCGGACTAATACAAACCCAGCAATTCTAAACACTATGTAAAAGTACTACATCATCTCATCGTTTTGAGGTGGACCAACCTGCAGGCGCTGAAGGAAGAGCTGCTGCAGGAAGTCATCCCAGACCGCCAGGGGGCGCCCTAGCAGCTGCTGGCAGACATTGTTCCAATGCTGACTGATGGAGTCTGTGGACAGAAGATCCCACACAGCATCTCTAATAGCTGCTAGTCCCTTAAGGCTCTTGACGTAGACCAGAAGGGAACCAACGCCGTGACAGATGTCCTCCTTGCAACTGAAAGAGAGTTTAGAATGAGATGGTTCAGGTTAGAACTTTTTTGGGGGATTTTTTTTTTTTTTTAAATGGTGACATAATACACTGTCGGTGTAGGAAAAGATTGATTCAAACCATCCTGCCCTGTGTGGAAAAGTAATTCCTTCTCTTCTTAGATCTCAAATGCAACAATAGATTTCCTCCTGGATTCAAACCTTAGTATTTGTCTCCTAACCATCTTGGGGATCATCTGCCTGCAGGTCTTTAGATGTTGTTCTGCTATGACTTCCTAGATATGTCATCAATGCCATCTCGGGGTAAATTTGATTGCTTTGATGTTCAATTTGTTTGACGATCTCAATATTTTAGGTGTAACATTCAATGCAACCCATGAAATCTGTAAGATGGCAAATACTTTGTCACGTCCCTGTTTGTATGTAAAGGTTTCTGTGCTGTATGTCAGTCATGTGACCCAGAGGTTTAAAAAAAAAACCCCATCATGAATCTGTCAAACACCTTCGAGGTGATCTGAAAAAACGAGACGCGTCCTTACGTGTGAATCCACTGTTGGAGTGTCTCTCGGAGCTGCTCTCCTTGGATTGGTTGTGCCAGGGTGCGAAGCATAGGCTGAAACTCTGTGATGGACTGAGGGAGGTACCTGAACCAGCTGCCTGTACTGGTCTCCTCCTGCAACACCTTCCTGCTTTTACCTGAGGAAAGGGTAGATTTACAACCTGTACAATGTTGTATTTAATACTCAGGTAGTAAAGGTGAAGTTGTTTACCTGCAGACGTGCTGGAGGTTACATTCTCCAGGATGGAGAAGAGCATACCACAGTTCAGAGCTCCCTCTCCTGACCTGGGACTTCCCTCTGGCGGCAGGTAGAAGACAGCATAAGCCTGGAACAGCGTGGTGACTAGCAGTTCCACCAGGCTGCACACCTGGGCCTTGATCCCTGCACCTGAATGAGAGCAAACACACCTGTCAGCTGGTACGTACCTGGTAACGCTTTGAATTTTTGGTTATTGTGCACTGAAAGCACACCGTGCTGTGGCTGGTTGAGCAGTTGATGGATGGAGGCTTTCCGGGCCAACAGGAAATCAGCCAGGGCCTGACGTGGTGAGCTGTCCTCCAGCAGCATGGTGGACACCAGCGCCTCGGCGATGGCCTGATCGGACACCGCCCGGCCCCGCAGCAGAGACCTGCTGTCCAGTAGAATGGTTGACCTTCAAGAAGATCGCCCTGTTATTAACGCAGAACTTTTCTTCTTCTAAACACAGTGTAAACCAACACCTGGTGCTACCTGAAGTGTCCGGTGGTGGCGACCTGTCGGACCAGGATGGGGAAGCGGGCGAGGACGGGGCTGTAGTGTCCACCTGTGGCGGCGTCCAGCTGCAGCTGACTGTGCAGGTGGCAGCACAGCAGGTACAGCTGGGTGGCTTGGAGGTAATGAGACGCCTCCATCGCGCTCCAGATGCGCTCAGGGATCTCTAAGAGGAGCTTGATCTGGGAGACCATGACGTAGAACTTCTCCTGCCACTGGCTTTGGCTCTACAATAGGACACACAGACAAGGAGTGACGTCATAAGGGCAAACAAGAGTGAGTGCAGTCTTAAGATTCACTCAGTTGCAAAGATGCCAGAAGTTGTCAGAGAAGGTGCAGCGGGACGGTCAGCTCACCTGTCTGGAGCTCACGCGGGCTTTGCCCTGTTTCAGAGTGTGACAGTACTGCTGCATGTCCTGGATGGAGAGCACGACGCTCTCCGAACACTGCCGCATCTCTCCGATGGTGTCGGCGGCGTCGATCAGGTCCCGGTACCGCTCCCCGACCATCTGCCTCAGCTCCTCCTTCTTCTGCTCGATCTCCCCGCGGACCCTGCGCTCGATGCGGCGGATCTCCTCGGTGTTGTACCGCTCGAACAGAACCGTCGGGTCCTTGATCTCAGACACCCGGAGAGACAGCGCAGGGTCTTCTGCCATGGCAGCTCCAAAACAACTTCAGCCGAGGCAGGAAGTCCAACCCGAGAGACATGAAACACTTCCGGATTCCACGTAAGCTAAAATGTGACATCATGGCGTGTGCTATTCTCATTGGTCAGTAAAGCTGTCTGTAAGGAAGGTACGCCGTCCAATCCGGTTTCTGGGGCGGGGCCAAAGTTTCAACCTAACTGCGTGAATAAATCTTTATCATAGAAAAGCTGTATGTTTTTATCTTCTAAAACTATAAAACAATAACATATAGACACTTTTCCTTCAGTTATATGGTCCAACACATAAACACACTCATGAAAATGAAATAGAATAACTAGACTCACCTTTGTTATGTTGACATTTTCAGATTCATTGACCATGAAAACACTTTTAACAATGGCATTGACATTTTATTATTAGTGCAGTAGTTTTTCATGAAAATCACTTTTTCAATAATGGTGGTTTTCTTCTGGATCGTGCTCCAGAACGTTGGGAGGAACATCAAATTTGTTACACACATCTGATTCCACAGTGTCATGACTATTTTTTCTGTTTGTTGCAAGTCAAAACCATTATTTGTTCTGTATCATAGAATTTTTTAACAATCCAGATCAGACCCTGATCCAGATCAATCCTTGTTATCAACCTATGGAACCTGTTGGGAACTCACCTTCTTCTTTATTTTTTTTTACCAAGCACCTGGACCATTTATTGTGGGGTTACATGCAGAAGTCTAATTGAGAGTTACAGAAATCACTTGACCACAGTGATGCACTCAAAAGTTTGTGTAACAAAATATTAAGATTAAAATCATTTTTGACCAGGTCAGTTTTATTTCTTTGTTTCTTAAAGTTATTCTGTTGTACCACAAGCCATGTCTGATTTTCATTTGTTGCATTTCAGTAAATATTTCATTATTATTTCATTTGTCAGTTTTAAGTTATATCAGTTATTACTGTGACTTTTTTTCTCAACAACTTTGTCCACATCTGGAAACATAACGCTTAGCAAGCGCTATGGGATGTTACTGATACTAGAAGTCATATTTGTAATATTAAAAATTACACCTGCAGATGTAGGTAAAGTTAAAACGGACATAACTTGGCTGAGATTCGGAACATGTGGGATTAAAGTACACACTTCATAAAATATGCAAACAGCCAACTGAGTAATGTTCAAATTACAATCAACCATAAACAATAGAATGTATGTAACAGAAAACACAGACAATAAAGATTCAATATTACAGATGAACAAGGAACAATTTGAATAATTTAAAGTAAATATTTTGTAGAAATTCTTTAACTGTCTAATAAAACACTTAAACGATTCAGGAAAATGGTAAAAGGTTGATACCATGTTTAGTCCAGCAGGTGGCGGTAATGCGTCTGTAAGCTGTTGCCAACCGCCAGTAAACCCCACTGAGTAATTACATTTACATGGGAACAGGTGTGTGAGTTCTACCTGCGTACCCGGAACTGGAAGGAAAAAACAAACAAACAAGCTTCTCTTACAGGTATGTTTTATTCTACTGACTGTATAGTCATTTAGAACTAATGCGCTTCAATAAGTTGTAGGTTTATGAACTTTTTAAAAGTTTATTTATCTTGTACGTTTCACTTTCAATATGTCCGTTAGAAAACTTTGATGTTTTTCAACACAAAATTGAGTTCTTCGTGAAATAGAAATATTTTAACCTTCGATGTTATCCTATTAAAATATATATATTTTTGATAATATTATTATACATTGAGATCTGTGATTATTAAGTGCGTGTCGTTCAGCCGGAGGGCCATTCCAAGTACAGAAAAAATAAATAACCACAAAGCGGTAAAATGTTTAGAAAAATGACTGAAGTTTAGAGATTAACTTCACATATTTACAAAAAGAAAAAATGTATATGTTGGAAAGTTGTAATTCTGTGAGAGAGTAGACATTTTTTATGTGATTAAACGCTAAAATCTATTCATCCACCCCCTCCCTTTCTCCCGAGTTGGGTGGTGGGGGGGGACCCAGACATCCGGGTTTCAGTGACACTCTCCAGCTCTCTCTGGTTAATCCTCCAGGGAGTTCTGGGTCTGTTCAGGGGTCTCCTCCTGATGGGACGGGCCCAGAAAACCCTCATACGGAGGCTTCTTAACCAGATGTATGAACTACCTCAGCTGACTCCTTTCAGTGAGGAGGAGCAGCAGCTCTACTTTAAGCTTCTCACCTGATCTCTGAGCCTGACCGCCCTACGGCGGAAGCTCATTTCAGCTGCTTGTATCTGGGATCTCGTTCTTTCAGTCAGGATCCAGATCTGATGACCACAGACGAGGGTCAAAAGGTAGACAGCCGTAAATCGAGAAGCTTTACCTTCCAGCTCAGCTCCTTCACAATAAAAGACCAAACTTCATCACTGAGGACGAAGCCTCAATCTGTCTGTCCATGTCCTGCTCCATCACTCATGAACAAGATGTCCAGATGTTTAAACTCCTCCACTTGAGACAAAGACTCACTGCCAATCTGACATTCTCAGAGTCTTCGCGCACACCTGGAAATCCTCTAAATGTAGAGGGAAACAACTCTGGGAGGCGTTGGTGAGCAAACTGTAAACAAAATGAGGGTAGAATATGACAAAATATAGACTAAAATAAGATACTATTATGTTACATGCCCCACGTTGACTTGCCATGTGCACTAATTCAACCAAAAATGTGAGTATTTTTTTGCAATTTTGTGTCACAGTCAAGTTAACTAACTAACAACACCGGAGATAATCAAATGCAGGACATACATTGAAGCAGTAACTGCTCCAACATGCAGATGTTAATCTGTTACTTAAATGATGTCCGACGGGAACAAAGTCTGACTTATTTTAGTCTTGTGGAAACATTTAATAGAACAATGATGTTGAAAGGATTTTAGATTGGAGATAACGAGACTGAAAGGGAGAATCTTTGAAGATAGGATGGTAAGTAGCAGCTTGATGCTGCTAATCATTAAACTGATTGATCATCGGCCCATGTGATAGGCTCTGTTAAAGCAGGGTTAAAGTTTCATAGTTTTTTTTTTTTTTTTTAACCATGACAAAAGCATGTAAACATGTTTTACTGATATTTTAAACCAGCTTTGATCTTCCGATGTTGTTAATCCACGTTACAGCTGCAAACCAACTGAGCGCACGATGGATCAGAGGAACATCCAGCAGGAGTTTGAGGAGCAGTTCAATGACGTGGTCTCCAGACTGCAGTCCAAGCAGATGTTCCAGTCCGACTGGGATGTTGCTTCTTTTATAATCTTCTTTATCTTCATCGGTGAGTGAAGGTCGATGGAACCCACTGAACTGATCTTCAGATTTATAAAAATGAGTGACTCAGATTGATGTATCAGCTGGTGCTGAGGTCTGAGTGATGGGTTACTGTGTCAGGGTTTAAAGGGTCTGAGGGTTTTCATCGTGACTGGGAAACGGTTCCAAACGCTGAACTCTGTCTGATTTTTATTACTGGTGTGACCTGCACAGGTACCGTTCTTCTGCTCACCATTCTGGTCCTCATCCGTTGTTGCTGCTGCTGCTGCTGTGATGATGAGAAGGTAAATACACCAATATACACATGTAAAAAGATCTGCTTCAGGCTAAAACAGATGGGAAGAGCAGAGAGAGAGACATCCAGAGTCTGCTGCAGTGTTTCATAGGTTCACTACACGAGCTGCTTCTCTCAGATTCAACTCCCTGAATTACCTGAAATGACACACTCAAGTTTCAATAAAACATTAGAAATATTAGAGCTTTATTTAATTAAATGTGGGACAAATTTGTTTTCAGTCTGAAATGCAGCTTTTCGTTTACATCTTCATGGTCATTGAAAAGCATTTGTGAACTTGTGTTTTTGTTGATAAAACGATGAAACACTGTATAACAGGTGGTTGTAGCAACATGGCTTCATTAACTTATTTCCCTAAATTAGACCCAGAGAATGATGAAATCACCTTACATAGAAATGAAAGACTGGAGGACGACTAAACGTAGATGTCCTGACTCAGTGGGCTGGATTTTGTTTTGTGGAAAGACTCATCTGCACAGCTACGCTCAGTCAAACAGCAGAGACACGAGTTAAACATCAGATAGTATTTCTATGAACAACGCGAGCTGTAATCGAATACTGGACAGAAGAAGGCAGCATTATGCACAAAGAATGGTGCAGAAAGCCTCTTGTATGACTGTCTCACACTCAACACATGCAGTTTTGATTATAGGAATGTTATAAATAAAAAGGGATTGGAGTTTGAAATGAGCTGCTGCTGTCAGATCAACAGGATCTTTCTGTGGCTCTGAAATGAGCTGCTGTGTGAGGACGCGTCATGAAGAGGCCTAGATTAATGCACAGGCTCGATATGGTTTAAGTCTAGGGGTCCTGTGCATTTCCGGTGGCATCCATTGGTCAAGCAGAGGGCATGGGGGGACCTCAGACACGTGCAGTAGGGCTGTAACGATACATTATCCCACAATACGATACGTATCTTGATACATTGCTCATGATACGATACACAATACGATACGTATCTTGATACATTGCTCACGATACGATACATTAAAACTTTTCTTTGTTTTCCATTTTCAACAAAACAAAACTCTCTGTATAATATTTATTTTGCTTTGATACTGTGACAGTGAAACAAGCTCACTCATTCACTTTTACATCAGTTTGTAGTATTTTATTAGCAAAACTAATATGTAAAAAAAAAAATTCTAAAGCTTCATGTATTATTAATAGTTGCTCATCACAGAAAGTCACTGATCCACTTTCACATCAGTTCGGAGTCTTTTTTTTTCAGCACAAAACCTTTTTTACACAATGTTAGAGTGCATGTTGTCCTGCCTTGTGGTGGTCAGTACAACTCGTTTACTGTATCAATATTATCAATATTGGAGCTCACAATACAATACGATACTGCTCCCTGTATCACGATACATCGATACATTGGTGTATCGTTACAGCCCTAACATGTAGCCTAGGGGCCCCTGTACACCTTAATCCTCCCCTATAGTCATGAATGTTACTTTTTTCACAGCTGTCACTACACAAACGCAAACACTCACACTCATGCACCTACAATTCACTCAACTTAGTCATAAAAATTAGAGAACAGAAACATAATTTCTGTACCATCAGTGTTTGTATTTTGGATTAAATATTGCTAGAAAATTCCACTTTTTTTCCCTTTCTATGCAACGCTCATATAGTTATAATTAAGATAACTGTTTTTTGTTTTTTTTTTTGGTGGAGAAAAGTGATTTGTCAAAAAATTCAATTGTCCATTAAAATATTTGGGAGCTGTTAGCAGATTCTTGTTGAGAATCTGAGTTGGGAAGAATTCATTGAGTGAGTGTTGGAAAAATAAAGAAAATTTTCTAAAAATAATTATTCAAATTGTTATCGTTAATAATTCTGTTAGATTATATTATTATCATCTTTTATACCATGCTGTAGTTTATTCAAATACTTTTCTAAATTTCTTTATAAAATTTTAGTTCCGTTTGTTTCAGAAACTCAAGATTCTTACAATGTGCTTTTTAAAAATTTTTCCTTCTATGTTCAATTAATCTTTGTTTTTGTTTCCTCGGCAGCCTCAGAGAAAGAAGGTCGGGATAGAGAACATGGGTCTAGAGCCGTGACGGCTGACCTACACGCACTCCGTCCCTCCTCTGTGCCAAAACATCTGCTTTCGTCCAGATGTTCTCAGCTGTAATCCAAATGTTTCTCTTTGCACTTCAAACTAAATCTTCTGATTCCCATTTCTGTTGCTGTGAAACATTGTCCATGTGTGATTTTGTTCCGTTGCTGATTTATTTGCTTTTGATAGCAAATAGAATCTGTTTTCAGGCCTGTATAGATTCACATACAATCTATAGTTTTTATTTAAATTATATTTTCAATGTTTTAAATACTAATAAAGTAAATAAAACTTGGTTCATGCATGTGATTTATCACTGAGCAGGATTCCATTAAGTTTCTGTAGCAGACTGAACAAACTGTCAAGAGACTTCAAATCATCATGTTCAGATTACAATCAGCCAATCACGTGATATAAGATATTCTTATAGAACACTTCTGTGTAATTAATTCTTTCACAACGCTGAGCCACGTTCCATTTAAAGACCAACTCCGATAATATTTTGAGCTATTTTAAAGTGTCTCAGTGGTCATTAAATTACGACTATGACATCGTTACCCAAAATAACAAAACCTGTTTTGTTTTTTATGAAATAGTTTCTCCATCCTGGCAGTAGCACATTAGCAATTCACCTCTGTGTGGGCGGAACCGTTGGTGCAGCGGATAACCCCGCCCCTTTCCCCGTTGCTAAGAGATCTGTTTTTGCTAGTGCCCAATCCATTTCGTACATCACAAAAACTTTTTTTCAAAACATTTTTAAAATTACTGAATCACAGCGGTTGAAAAGCAGAAATACTTAAAAAATGCAATTTGAGCTTAATTTTCTCAAGATATGTCCTCGATTATCAGAAAAATACCTCAAGAACATGTTAACACAAAAAAACACGATTTTCATTGGAGTGAAAAATGTCTTGATGTAAGAGTTCCTTTTTACTTTTTAAGGAGACCGATTTGCACTATTTTTAAAAGGTTTTCTTGAAAAACATTTAGTGTCTTTTCTGATTTTTTTTTTAATATTGTCTATGTACCAACTGAGTTTTCATTTCACTTACCATTTTTAGAGAAATAATTTTAATATTTTTATCAAGCTGTTTGACCTTTAGTTACTAGCAGTTTGTCATGTAGACCCTTTTTTTTTAAGCTGAAAGCTAATATGCAGAATTTTAGCACCAACATAGTGATTCTGCCCGTTTCAGGTCCATAAATAAACTCTCTTCATCCTCTAGACAGGTTTCAGGACTTTTCTCAATTTATACAGTTTAGTCTTTATTAAAAACACATTGTACAATATGCTGCTTTATTTGGGTACAAAGACAGAAAATGAGCAACAAACCTGTTGATAAGAATGTCAGATGTGCACGTGAGCTTTAATGTTTATATGCAGCAGAACACAAACTGGATCATTTATAGCTTTATTGCACAGATAATTCATTTCCACGATTCAAATTACAGGCAGTTTTTCAAAACAGATAACACTTTGTGGAATGAAGCCATTTGTTCAAGACTGGATTAGTGTTTATTTCACATGTTGGAATTTAATAAATACGAACACAGAGCAAAAACATCAAACGAGACAAATGGCTTGTAAATCAGTGAAACACAGGGAATGTGATATGAAGTCATTTTCACAGAACAGAACCATGAAGGAAAATAAAGATTCAGCATTTTGCACCTGACGCACGTCCATTTTTGTTAAACTGATACTTTAGTGTTAGCGCTGTAGGTAAATAACTATGTTAAGCCACGTCTGTGTGATCAGTGTTAAACCCTGACAGAACCAACCTGATGATCATACAAGTGCTCTGAGAACATCACATTTTAAACATGTGATCATTACGTGAGTGACTTTATGGGGTTTAACGCCAGCTCTCGTCTCTGTGGCGCCAACCTGAGCCTCTCTGGAATGTTACAGGTATGAGATGGACGCTGATGTAACCGTCCAGTCAGCAGCAGGAGAAACAACCGTGTTCCCTCACAGCTGAGGTGGCAGGTTCATCTCCCCTGGTAGCATTCAGAGGCTAATGCCAGAATATAATCCCAAATTATCACGTCAAACTGGCCACAGTTAAAAGGATAAAAACGTTCTGTCATTTTTGGTTTGACACTTTTTTACCATTTAACAAGCCGAGAGTTCTTCTTCTTCTCTGTATATATTATAGCAGCATTAGATAAAAAAAGAAAAATCACCTTTAATGTAAAATTTAAAAAAATTTAAGTCCACAGTTTAAACATGAAGAGAAAAGAACCGGAACACGTTGGACCCTGGGACTCGTATGGGAATGTGAGACACGTGAGACGTTCAGAAAACAACAAAAATTTAAAAAAACACTGATGATTCTGAGCTGCTTAGTTCCTCCACCCTGAGTGAAAAACTAGTGTTCCACGTGATAAGTAAAATTCTGGGAAATGAAATGATAAATACTTCAAAATATCACGTTGCTGTAACGTTAAAAAAAAAAAGAATAATCACATTCATTCACTGAGACGTTGTAAGATGAAATGTACATTTCAGATAAATATCAGTCAGCTGGCCAAACACAAATACACATGGCAGACAGGGAGTTCTGTGGGCGGGGCTCCGACTGGCCCGTGCAACACTTCAGCTTGATTAATCGCATGAGAGACAAATACAAGAATAAAACCATTTCAGGTGATCCCTTACGCTTCAGTTGGGTTAGGACGGGTCCTGATGAGGATCAGAAAGGTCTGTAGTTCCAGAAACTGGAGAAGACGGATATCTGAAGGGGAAGGAGGACAAACGATCAGGTCAGGACTTCCTGGTTTTATTCTTTGTTTAGATATTGTTTGTTGTTGTATTTGCTATTTTGTTTTATTTCTTGATTACTTGCTTGCTTGATGTGAACACGTGTAGTTCAGCCTAACAAGTTATTCCCAGTGTTGCCAATTTACAGACTTTGTCGCTATTTCTAACGACTTTTCAGACTCCTTTAGCCACTTTAAAAAAAAAAAAAAAAGCGCATAGCGACAAATCTAGTAACACTTCTGACCTGCCTTTGCTAGTTTATGAGCTTTGTCACCAATATTTCTTGCAGATTAGAGCCGCTCAGAACGTACTTCCTGCCAAACGCCCAGAAAGGGAATGACGTGCATGTGCATGTAGCACGATCATGTGACATTGACTGAACAATCATAAATCTTAGTCAGTTTCTCACCCAAGTTTAGTTTCAAACTGCATCACCTGCGGCCATCTTACCACAGTAACGCTCTCTGGCAGATTGTGTGTGTGAATGGAAGGTAAGTTACCATCGGCATCGCTGGAGTTTTATGTGGAACTACTACAACTTTGTGTCTTCAAACATCTCTGAGTCATCAATGGTAAAAGGCTGTTTATTTCTCAGTGCAAGTGCTGCTAGTGCTAAAATGCTAGTAGCAGCATGGATCACTGAGAAGCTTGATGCTGCACACTGCTCAGCCCATGTTCATGTCAAACGCGTCTTTCTCCGCGCTGATTCACAAGAGTTTCTGCTCATCTGTTCATTTGTTATTTACTTACCCATGGTGAAAATGGGTAAGTAAATAACATCAAAAATAATTGAAGAGAGCTTGTTTTAGTTACTCCTGCTTTTAATTTGACATCGTTCATCTTGTCTTCAACTCTCTCTCTCTCTCTTTCCCCGTTTGTTTAGACATCCAAAACCCCACCCCCTCTCAATGTAGTCAGCACACTCCATCGCGCTGTGTGTGTTTGTGTAGCTGTGTGTGTTGTGTTTATTTGCATCTCTATAGTTTGTTTAGATACACAATTATGATCGCATTTGTCAATCGCTGTATTTTATTTTGAAGAATTGCTATTATTTTTGACCGGATTGTCTTGTGTGTCCTGGTGTTATTTCCTGCCAGAATTGACGTGGAATGCTCGCAGCTCGCGTAAAAAAAAAAGATCAGACGCTAAAATGATCCCTTCACAGCGCTCCGTGTCTGGTGTGAACTACATCATATAGGTTAACAAGAGCGCCGAATGGACGCAGACTCTGTTTCACTCCGTGGTGCTTCCACTAGCAGTAGTACTGAGGCCTAAGCAAACTACGTAGTACGTACAGAAATATGATTGACAAGCTAGTAGCCAATAGATAACGAAACGGGTTCATTATCTATTGACTACTTTATTTCAAGCCCCACCAGGTCTATGATTTATTAATATTATAACTTTTTCTTTTGAAAACCAGAAGTACACTACAAGTTGATAAAATGATTTTAGAGTAAATTTGACATCTAAATTTGCTACAAAATCCTCTTTACCACCTTTAATGTTTGTACAATACAGATCCTGAAAGTGTTGATAATAACTGACATCTGGCACTGCAGGATAAACAGTGTAGAGAATTGAGGCTAATTTACACAACTTTTGCTTACAAAGCACCAACGTGTGATGATGTCATTAATATGCAAATTAGTGTGTGACGTCATTTGGCGACATCTAGCAACTTTCTGAGTCAACTTCAGCTACTTTCTGTCAGAAACAGTTGGCAACACTGGTTACTCCTGGAGGTTTAATGACTGTGTTCTTGGTTTAAAGTCGTCACATGATCAAAGCCTTACTGTAAATATCTGAAAAACATTTGTGCCTGTGCAGATTGTATAAATATCATTCCCCACCTTGTCCTTGAGTTGCTGACAGAGCTGCAGGGAGATGGTGAAGAACACCAGCGTGTCATTGAGCCATGGCACCACACACTCCACTTTGTGAACATGGCTGACCTCGAAGCGGTTGTTGTTGAGCTCGCTGTGGGGTGGGGGGG
>SSNP01000018.1:573549-581460 GCA_006937955.1 Pachypanchax playfairii | reverse complement strand
GGGGTCACAGCAAAGAGCAAACAGTTGTTACAGTGATGTGAAAAACTATTTGCCCCCTTCCTGATTTCTTATTCTTTTGCATGTTTGTCACACAAAATGTTTCTGATCATCAAACACATTTAACCATTAATCAAAGATAACACAAGTAAACACAAAATCCAGTTTTTAAATGATGGCTTTTATTATTTAGGGAGAAATAAAATCCAACCCTACATGGTCCTGTGTGAAAAAGAAATTGCCCCCCTTGTTAAAAAATTACCTAACTGTGGTGTATCACACCTGAGTTCAATTTCTGTAGCCACCCCCAGCCTGATTACTGCTACACCTGTTTCAATCAAGAAATCACTTAAACAGGAACTGCTTGACACAGAGAAGTAAACCAAAAGCACCTCAAAAGCTAGACATCATGCCAAGAGCCAAATAAATTCAGGAACAAATGAGAACAAAAGTAATTGAGATCTATCAGTCTGGTAAAGGTTATAAAGCCATTTCTAAAGCTTTGGGACTCCAGAGAACCACAGTGAGAGACATTATCCACAAATAGCAAAAACATGGAACAGTGGTGAACCTTCCCAGGAGTGGCTGGCAGACCAAAATTACCCCAAGAGAGCAGAGACAACTCATCCGAGAGGTCACAGAAGACCCCAGGACAACATCTAAAGAACTGCAGGCCTCACTTGCCTCAATTAAAGTCAGTGTTCACGACTCCACCATAAGAAAGAGAGACTGGGTAAAAAACGACCTGTATGGTAGATCTCCAAGACGCAAACCACCGTTAAGCAAAAAGAACATTAGGGCTCGTCTCAATGTTGCTAAGAAACATCTCAATGATTGTAAAGACTTTTGGGAAACACCTTGTGGACTGATGAGACAAAAGTTGAACTTTTTGAAAGGCAAATGTCCCGTTACATCTGGCGTAAAAGTAACAGCATTTCAGAAAAAGAACATCATACCAACAGTATAATATGGTGGTGGTAGTGTGATGGTCTGGGGTTAGACTCGTTGCAAGTTATCGCAGACGCTTGATCGCAGTTATTGCTGCTAAGGGTGGCCCAACCAGTTATTAGGTTCAGGGGGGCAATTCATTTTTCACACAGGACCATGTAGGGTTGGATGTTTTTTCTCCCTAAATAATAAAAGCCATCATTTAAAAACTGGATTTTGTGTTTACTTGTGTTATCTTTGACTCATGGTTAAATGTGTTTGATGATCAGAAACATTTTGTGTGACAAACATGCAAAATATGAATCACCCTGTTTGGACGTCACACAGTCACTGATGTGCAGGTTTTAATTCAAAATCTGACAAAATCGGATTTAAAGAGTGGACGTACATCAGTCAGTGGAAGACAGTAAGAGAAAAGATTTGTGTAAATTGTATCATAATGACAGAATGTTATCATATAAACTAAAGTTTCACTAATTAAAAAAGATTTTAAACACCTCAGATCATATTTAATATGTTCTGATTAATGCAGTTGTAACTTTACTGCTGTTCATATTAAATGATCACCTGTGATCAGTTATCTGATGTTTAAAAGCACTATGACTGTAAGTGAATGAGTAAGCCAGACAACTCTAGTGACTCTGTGTTCCTGTTTTTGGGATCTTGTAGCTTCATTTTTCAACAACAGAAGAAGATGGAGATGATTGGTCTATTTTTTACTTCCTGGAAATGAAGGATGTGTCCATAAATGGTCATTTGCTGATTGTTAAGGAAGTCCAGGCTTCCTGAAGATTTTAATTAGACTTGAAGGATTCAGTCTTGAACCCGTCTGATCTCTAACCCTGTAAACATCTAATGAAAGACAGTTTGGACTTTTCCTAATAGGCCGCTTGTGTTTGTATACAGTGGGGCAAAAAAGTATTTAGTCATCCACCAATTGTGTAAGTTCTCCCACTTAAAAAGATCAGAGAGGCCTGTAATTTTCATCATAGGTATACCTCAACTATGAGAGACAAAATGAGGAAAAAAAATCCAGAAAATCACATTGTCTGATTTTTAAAGAATTTATTTGCAAATTATGGTGGAAAATAAGTATTTGGTCACCTACAAACAAGTAAGATTTCTGGCTTTCACAGACCTGTAACTTCTTTAAGAGGCTCCTCGGTCCTCCACTCGTTACCTGTATTAATGGCACCTGTGTGAACTCGTTATCAGTATAAAAGACACCTGTCCACAACCTCAAACAGTCACGCTCCAAACTCCACTATGGCCAAGACCAAAGAGCTGTCAAAGGACACCAGAAACAAAATTGTAGACCTTCACCAGGCTGGGAAGACTGAATCTGCAATAGGTAAGCAGCTTGGTGTGAAGAAATCAACTGTGGGAGCAATTATTAGAAAATGGAAGACATACAAGACCACTGATAATCTCCCTCGATCTGGGGCTCCACGCAAGATCTCACCCCGTGGGGTCAAAATGATCACAAGAACGGTGAGCAAAAATTCCAGAACCACACGGAGGGACCTAGTGAATGACCTGCAGACAGCTGGGACCAAAGTAACAAAGGCTACCATCAGTAACACACTACGCCGCCAGGGACTCAAATCCTGCAGTGCCAGACGTGTCCCCCTGCTGAAGCCAGGACACGTCCAGGCCCGTCTGCAGTTTGCTAGAGAGCATTTGGATGATCCAGAAGAGGATTGGGAGAACATCATATGGTCAGATGAAACCAAAATAGAACTTTTTGGTAGAAACTCAACTTGTCGTGTTTGGAGGGGAAAGAATGCTGAGTTGGATCCAAAGAACACCATACCTACTGTAAAGCATGGGGGTGGAAACATCATGCTTTGGGGCTGTTTTTCATGTATCGTAAGATTTTGAGTGAAAACCTCCTTCCATCAGCAAATGCATTGAAAATGAGACGTGGCTGGGTCTTTCAGCATGACAATGATCCCAAACACACCGCCCGGGCAACGAAGGAGTGGCTTCGTAAGAAGCATTTCAAGGTCCTGGAGTGGCCTAGCCAGTCTCCAGATCTCAACCCCATAGAAAATCTCTGGAGGGAGTTGAAAGTCCATGTTGCCCAGCGTCAGCCCCAAAACATCACTGCTCTAGAGGAGATCTGCATGGAGGAATGGGCCAAAATACCAGCAACAGTGTGTGAAAACCTTGTGAAGACTTACAGAAAACGTTTGACCTCTGTCATTGCCAACAAAGGCTATATAACAAAGTATTGAGATTAACTTTTGTTATTGACCAAATACTTATTTTCCACCATAATTTGCAAATAAATTCTTTAAAAATCAGACAATGTGATTTTCTGGATTTTTTTTCCTCATTTTGTCTCTCATAGTTGAGGTATACCTATGATGAAAATTACAGGCCTCTCTGATCTTTTTAAGTGGGAGAACTTACACAATTGGTGGCTGACTAAATACTTTTTTGCCCCACTGTACCTGCATTATGAACTGGACACAATGACCTTGAAACAGTTTTTGAGATCATGGGTTAGAAAATCTTCCCCTGATTGTTCTTAGAATAAACATTAATTAAAATGTAACAGCTGAATTTGGCTTCATTGGAATAACAGACTTACAACATCGATCCAGGGTTGTGCAACACCGAACTTCCTGCTGGCTTGAAGTTCTAAAGAGAAAGAAGAATACCAGATGGATCTCAGATGGACTATCAGTTGGACCATCATGTGGACCGTCAGGGGGACCATCAGCAGGGATCCCCAAGTTCTGCTTTGTAAAACGATCAAATCTTCTTTAAAAATACCCAATTCTGTTTTCATTTCACAATAACAGTATAACTTATACTATGGTAAAGGTTGACTTTCTTATATTTGTTTTTAATTAAGCTGTATTTAAAACTAAAATAAAAATTATTTGAAGCAAAAAAAAAAACCAAACAAACAGAGAAACTAGTAAAAGAACAAAAATACTGGAGAAAAATTGTTCAAGGAATGATTGGACAGTCTCTCCAGCCATACAGACTTCCGCATTTATTTGGCTTCTGTGCTCCTAAAAAACTGAGACATATTACCGCAGCACACCACTGCTGGGAGTGTTCGCCGCTCTACCATGTCACAGCAGGAGAAACAGCCGCCGGCTGGTTCCGTGTCAGGTTCAGGACAAAGTAACAATTAATATAAGCTGTTCGTTGTTATATTGTTTTCACTTACCGGTGATTCCACCATGTTACGGTACTTGAATGAACTGCGGACCAGTGTCTTGCACTCGGTCGTCTTCTGGGGCTACGTGTGTTTCTAAACCTGGGGGGCGTGGCTTAGGAATTCTATCCGACGGGAGGGGCTGAGAGTTCTGTGACTTTGTTGACAGTCTAAACTAGGTCATTTGAAATCAGGGATATCAGCTTTAAGTATTAACCTGTAATATGAAACATTTTATATTTAAAAAACGTTAGGAAACACTGATTAACAGACCTTTCAATCTGTCTGCGTCAAGATTCAGCTGGTTTCGGCTGCAACTTATTAATATTCATTATGCTAATTTGCTGGACTCAGATTGGTTAACAAACTAGCCAATGAGAGCAAGGTAAACTGTTTCCTGTCCCGCTGTGCATGGCAACGTCAGATGTCGTGTCTTCCTGTTTGTTACGTCTTATGCTAACAGCTTTTAGCCATCAGCATGCTAGGCGTGGTTTCAACTGCAGCAGCTGATTAATAGTAACGAACCAAGGAGTTGTGATGAAACAAATACAGGACATTTGAACTCGGGAGCACTCGGGTTTTATCGCCACATGCGTAGTTTGAGAGGTAAAAACTGAAAGAGAAGTTATTGACCTGTTTTCACACCCACTATGAAGGTAAGAACATCTGTGGAGATAAAATATTCAACAGAAACCTCAGAAAAACTGTTTTTAATGGAAGGGCCTCTTTAACAATTTATTAGTTAGCTGATATATTTTCCACTTGGAGCCTCTGTCATTTACTGCTTTCAGTTTTAAAATGATGAGGGGGGTGTCGGCGCCACTATTAACTACATATCCCATAGTGCTTTGCAATCAAAATGGCACATACTAAAGACACAAATATGCAAATTTTGTGATAAAAACTGGTTTTCTACATTTTATAGCACAAAAAAGTAGAATTCAGTGTGTTTGTGCTGCGATGGGCAATTTGTCTTATTATGTATATTTTTTACATTTTTAACACGATGAAGAACTTGTAGATCCCTGCATCAGATGGACTGGACTCTCAGGTGGACCATCATGTCAAGTTTGCAGACTGAGTGCAGCTTCACATTAAGTTAGACAGAGTCATGTGTTCTAACCTTGGTTGTATTTGGAGGCAGAACATGAAGCTGGTAGACCGTCAGACACAGTTTGCTTAAATTGATGTAAAAGTTCACCATCACGTCGCCGGGGATGGGAGGAGAAAACATTTTCTGAAGATCAAACAGAGAAATAAAGAACTGTGAAACAGCAAAAACCTGCTGACCTGTGCAGAAAACACAAGTGCTGGTTTCATGAATGGAAACACCGTTACAGTAAAACATGAATGGTTGACAACAAACTCGATAAACACCAATAAAACTGTCAGGAACATATGGAACATCTGTCTGTCTTTGTGGTGTGAGTCAGACCATTCTTACTCTTCAGACCCAAGCAGTTTTAGTTTTATCTGGTTTAAAAAGTTGTTTGTGTCAGACTGCCATCAATCTGATTGGCTGTTCAGTGTCATGTGAACACAACACAGAACAGTGACGAGAGACAGGAAAGATCAGTGTGATAAAAACATCTCAGGTGTCGACTTCTGGTATGAACGTCTTACCTTATACCTTAATGATCTCATCACCTGATTCAGTCCCACACTGACTGACCTGAATAATCCTTTCAAATAACATTGAGTTTATGTGTAAAGTGAAAGCCTGCTGGTCATTACCATGAGGCCACTGGTCGCAAGTTCTGGAAGAGTCAAAGAGGCGGGGGTGGTGAGGCGGTTTCGTGCACGTGTCAGCTGCAGCATCACAGCATCCATAAGCTACAGAACAACAGATACATGAGGTCACTATCACAGTATCAAGGTAGGGTCTCAGGACTGTAGCAGGACTGAGCTGTAGATGCTCTGGAGGAACACACCTTATTAACCTCTGCACCCGTCTTGAACTGGTAGCTCTCATCATGGCTGTACAGCAGCTGCAGAGCCTGAGTCACATGGTTCCTGGCATCCTGGATCTAAGAAAAAAAACAAGGACAAGAGGAATGATGACAATCAGTCCTCATCGACACTGATCAGCCCAAGAGGACAGAACCACACCCAGTAATAACATAAGACAGTAATCTTGCCACGATCAAAACCCAAACTACATGTTCATATAGATATACCAGGGCTATTCAAATCCAGGCCTCAAGGGCCAGTATCCTGCATGTTTTAGGTCTTTCCCTAATTCAACACACTGGAATCAAATGATGGCTCATTAGCAGGTATCTGCAGAACTTTGCCATGCTGAGGAGGAAGTTGGAAAATTTGAATCAGCTGGGTTGGAGCAGAGACACATCTAAAACGTGTAGGGCACCGGCCCTTGAGGCCTGGATTTGAATAGCCCTGATATATACAGTACAGACTGTGTATATATATATGATATTTTAAGCCCTTATAAAACACTTTACATAGCGAAACACATTGATGCTGAATGAGCGAGACGAGATGCTGCTAACAGAAAACAGGATCTAATGCTGCTCTTCTTCACTGATCTGATCCAGTCAGCTCTCAGGATACATGTATCCTGAATACCATACCATTCAGCACATGGTTATGTATAACCATGTGCTGATCTGAGCCAATCATGACTCAGGATACATGTATCCTGAATACCATACCATTCAGCACATGGTTATGTATAACCATGTGCTGATCTGAGCCAATCATGACTCAGGATACATAACCATGTGCTGATCTGAACCAATCATGTGTTGATCTGAGCCCATCATGACCCAGGGAACATAATCACATTCTTCTCAGCCATCTATCATCCATCATCTGGGGCAGCCGTGGCTCAGGCGGTAGAGCGGGTTGTCTGGTAACCGGAAGGTCGCCGGCTCAAATCCCCGGCGAAAAAGACCACCTGGCCGTTGTGTCCTTGGGCAAGACACTTAACCCACTTTGCCTGTTTGGTGGTGGTTGGAGGGTCCGGCAGCACTGGTGTCTGGCAGCCTCGAGTCTGTCAGTGTCTCCCAGGACAGCTGTGGCTACAACATGTGTGTAGTTTATCATTACCAAACATGTGAGTGTGTGTGTGTGTGAATGGGTGAATGACATACTGTATGTCATCAGTGTGAAGCGCTTTGGGGGTCGTAGGACCTGAGTAAATAAAAGTAAACGCCATTTACCGAATCAACTGGGGAAACATGTACCAGAAATAAGTAGATCCATTGTCCTTGACCTAAATATCAATATGCTTGTATAAAAATTCCAAGGTCTAATGAAGCCACAAAAGTTGAAAACCAATATAGTCAGGGATTATTGTAAACTAAAATAAGAAATCGTGTTATCTTTATCAATACCACCACCAAACAGGCAAAGTGGGTGAAGTGTCCAATGACACAACGGCCAGGCGACCTTTTCTAGGTCGAGGATTCGATTTGTTAAAGCATCTTTATTGTTTTATTGTTTGAGAATCTTGTTTGTGCATCTTGATATTTGTTTTATTTGTTTTACTGTAAAGCACCTTGGTTGACCATATGGTTGAGTAGAAAGTGCAATATAAATAAGTATGGTATGGTATGGTATGGTATGGCATGGCGTGGTATGGCGTGGTATGGCATGGCATGGCATGGTATGGTATGGTGTGGCATGGTGTGGTATGGTAT
Organism: Pachypanchax playfairii; assembly: GCA_006937955.1. Lineage (NCBI taxonomy): Eukaryota > Metazoa > Chordata > Actinopteri > Cyprinodontiformes > Aplocheilidae > Pachypanchax > Pachypanchax playfairii. The sequence goes on along the minus strand of SSNP01000018.1, from coordinate 573,678 downwards.
GCATGGTGTGGCATGGCATGGCATGGCATGGCATGGCATGGTATGGTGTGGCATGGCGTGGTATGGCATGGTATGGCATGGTGTGGCATGGCATGGCGTGGTATGGCATGGTATGGTATGGCATGGTAT
>SSNP01000018.1:403549-571049 GCA_006937955.1 Pachypanchax playfairii | reverse complement strand
CATGGTATGGCATGGTGTGGCATGGCATGGCGTGGTATGGCATGGTATGGTATGGCATGGTATGGGATGGTATGGTATGGTATGGTATGGTGTGGTATGGTGTGGTATGGTATGGTATGGCATGGTATGGCATGGTATGGCATGGTATGGCATGGTATGGTATGGTATGGTATGGTATGGTATGGCATGGTATGGTATGGTATGGTATGGTATGGTATGGTATGGTATGGTATGGTATGGCATGGTATGGCATGGTATGGCATGGTATGGCATGGTATGGTATGGTATGGTATGGTATGGCATGGTATGGTATGGTATGGTGTGGCATGGTGTGGTATGGTATGCATGGTGTGGCATGGCATGGCATGGTATGGCATGGTATGGCATGGTATGGCATGGCATGGCATGGTATGGTGTGGCATGGCGTGGTATGGCATGGTATGGCATGGTGTGGCATGGCATGGCGTGGTATGGCATGGTATGGTATGGCATGGTATGGCATGGTATGGTATGGTATGGTATGGTATGGTATGGTGTGGTATGGTATGGTATGGTAAGTATGGTATGGTATGGTATGGTATGGCGTGGTATGGTGTGGTATGGTGTGGCATGGCATGGTATGGTATGGTGTGGCATGGTGTGGTATGGTATGCATGGTGTGGCATGGCATGGCATGGCATGGCATGGCATGGTATGGCATGGCATGGCATGGTATGGCATGGTATGGCATGGTGTGGCATGGCATGGCGTGGTATGGTGTGGCATGGCATGGCATGGCGTGGTATGGCATGGTATGGTATGGTATGGTATGGTATGGCGTAGTATGGTGTGGCATGGCGTGGCGTGGCATGGTGTGGCGTGGCATGGCGTGGCATGGCATGGTGTGGTATGGCATGGTATGGTATGGTATGGTATGGTATGGTATGGTATGGTATGGTATGGTATGGTATGGTATGGTATGCCGTGGTATGGTGTGGCATGGCGTGGCGTGGCGTGGCATGGCGTGGCATGGCATGGTGTGGTATGGCATGGCATGGCGTGGCGTGGCGTGGCGTGGTGTGATGTGGTGTGGTGTGGTGTGGTGTGGCATGGCAAACAATATTATACATGAAAATAATAATAATAATAGATCCTTCACAAGTTACATTTTTAATTTATTAGTTGTTAGTTTGTTGAAATGATGCAAATAAGCTTAAATGTTAAGTTAAATAAACTTTGTAATGGTATACACACTGAGTGGAAACCTGCAGCATTCATTCATCTTTTCAGCAGAATAAAACAAAACATTAGCAAAAAAGCTGTAAGTTCCGAACAGCTTGGGGGTTTTATGTGGTCACGCTTTGCCCGTAGTTCCATGGATGGCAGTGTCAGAGTTACCTGAGGCTGAGCTGCTGCAGCGCTCTGTAGTCACGCTTCCTTGTGAACTTTTTATACCAATTCTGCAGAGCGCTGCCCTAAAATCACAGAAATGCTGAAATGGAACATTCTGTTAAATCTGATTATTGTACCTACTTAGCGAGAGCCAAGATGTGCCCTTAAACAGAGCTTTTTTTTAAAGTGGTGTAGTGAGTCAGTATGAAGAATCAGAGGAATTCTCATGAAGAGCTCAAGCAATCAGCCAATCAGAACACTTAAAAGTGAAATTCTGGACAATAACTCGCATGTCAAACTCTCAAGTGACAATATGTTGAAGTGCTTCTGCACGTCTGCTCTGTTGCATAACTTGTCCACATCGTTATTTTCTCGTCGATGTTGCTACGAGTAACAAAGTGCACAGAAGCTGCTCACTACATCCTGCTGCTGATTAGCTGTGACTCAGTTCCACGAGTCTTATCTCAAATCAGCAGCTACTGGCAGTAAAAAAAAAAAAAGAGAAATTCTTACACCAACACAGACATGAGCCCTTCTGGGGAGATAAAACATTTATCTGTATGAGGCAGATAAACAAAGTGTTAAACAGACACATGATTCTGATTAAATCCATTTAAATAAATATGCAGTGACAGACACGTCACAGACTCGAGGTTTGGAATTATTCAGACTTTTTATGGATTGTAAGACGTTTTAAAAAAACACTGACCTGCTGTAGTTTCCACTGCTTGTCTTCTCTGAACTGAAAGTGCAGAACTTGGCTGCTCTTTGCAACCTTCAGGTTTATGTCCTGTTGAGGAAGGTTGAGCATTAAGAGGTGCATTCCACTTTACCTCCATCCAGTTTAAGATTTATTGGCGACTCACCGCTTGTGTCAGAGCCTCTCCCTGCAGCGTCAGCACCCCCTTCACCTGATCCATGCTGCAGAACAACCACACAATCAGTATCACCACAGAAACAACCCAAATCAGCAGGAAAATACTAGAAGTCATTCTGCATGAAGTCCAGATCACTTGTCAGTGGAAATTGTTTCTAACTCTACTGGTCGCAGTGAGACGAGCGCACTACAGAAACCATATGGAGACGCAATAACTGCACACAAGAAAGAGCGGGACTTTTTATCACAAATGGAAGGAACATGAAGTATTACGTTGAGCTGCCGAGGATGAAGTTTTCCTGCTTGAGCTGACTCTCCAGGCCTGAAGTCGGCATGGAGAACCGTCTAGATGCCTCCTGATGACAAGAGCAAAGCAAAGTGTTTAGATCAAAGCATCTGATTGAAAAAAAAAACACTGTTTATTGTTTATGATCAATTATATAATACTTTACAATGTCTTTTAGTATATTTTAGTAATAAATCTGAGATTATATGAATGAAAAAGACAGAAAAAACACATTATTGACACTCATGGATTTAAAAATCTTCCCATCATCAGTGGCAAATATATAGCCTGACCAATCAGATCCTCCTGCATTATGTTCAAATGCAGAAGGGTCTGACACCGGAGCCGCACCCGATCATTTCCGCGTCAAATTTTATGACGGACCAATTACATATCACCTTTGTTGTGCGTCATCCTGAAAACACGGAACTAGCGGTTTCCACCCAGATGAAGTGTTTACTTCTGTGTTTGCTTGGGGCGGTCAAATACCTGAACCGAGTGTGCAATGACACCTTGTATTCACAAGTTTTTGACACAAAAGAAACAACTGTCAATAATATTCGTCTTTTCTCCTCCATTAACCATGGCTCTGTAGCTACCATTACGGCTCTGTAGCTACCATTACGGCTCTGTAGCTACCATTACGGCTCTGTAGCTACCATTACGGCTCTGTAGCTACCATTACGGCTCTGTAGCTACCATTACGGCTCGCTAAACCTTTTGTTTTTGTTCCGCCTCGTGTGTATCCGCTTTAGCGTCACATATGTTTCTGTGATTGATTCTCTCTCAACTGGCTAAGCCCGCCTTCAAAATTGAGAGACAGCTGTTCAGCTCCAGGCCCTCACGTCTTTGTAAAGTAATCTGTCAAAGACGTGAGGTCCTGGTTGATCAGGTAAGCAAATATACAGATCCATATGTTTATGAAATGCCCCCCTTAAAGTAGTGACAGAGTTCTTCAAGCTCAATGCACAGTGAAAGAAAGAAGTTTACCTTCAGGACATCCTGGAGCTGCTTCAGGACAGCATGAACTTCTTCTTTCAGCAGCCAGTTGAACTCCTCCTCCTAGCAGACACAGTAAGCCAATCTTAAGCTCCCGCAGACTGACAATCTACCAACATGTTTGATGAGTTTGGAAGAAATACTTTAAAGACTTAAACCACGGCTTTAAAGCATTTCTTCTTCTTTTCTTTTCAGTTGCTCCCTTCAGGAGTCTCAGCAAGTCATCCATCTCCAACTGTCCTCTGCATCGTCTTCTCTCACACCAACCAAACTCATGTCCTCCTTCACTACATCCATATGTCTCCTATTTGGTTTTCCTCTAGACCTCCTGCCTGGTAGTTCCCACCTCAGCATCCTTTTACCAATAAAGCCACTATCTCTCCTCTGTACATGTCCAAACCATCTAAATCTCTCTGACTTCATCTCCAAAACATCTAACATGTTCCGTCCCTCTGATGGACTCATTCCTTTTTCACACATGTATGGTTGGATTTTTTTCTCCCAAAATAACAAAAGCCATCATTTAAACACTGCATTTATGTTTACTTGTGTTATCTTTGACTAATGGTTAAATGTGTTTGATGATCAGAAACATTTTGTGTTACAAACATGCAAAAGAATAAGAAATCAGGAAGGGAGTAAATAGTTTTTCACACCACTGTACCTGCACCAACATGTCCATTGAAGTCTACCCCAATCACCACTCTCTCACCTCTGGAGATTCTCTGCATCACTTCATCTAACTCACTCTAGAAATGTTCCTTCTCTTCTAACTGTGGGATACGCCCACTGACAACATTAAACAAAACACCTTCAGTTTCCAGCTTTAGACTCATAACTATATCTGAGACTCTTAGTACTACTCCATTCCTTTTCCTATCAGCACAGTGATAGAACAGCTTAAATCCTTCTAGGCTCCAGACCTTGCTGCCTTTTGATCCGGTCTCTTAGACACAGTATATCCACCTCCCTCCTCTGGATTATGTCAACCAACTCTCTAGCTCTTCCTGTCATTGTCCCTATAGTCTCAGTTCTAGACTCTTGACTCTCCTTTTCTCTCGAACGCGCCTTCCTCGACCCACAGTAGCCCAATTTCCATCAGCACCCTGCAGGCTAACAGCCCTGGTGGCGGACAATGTTAATCCGGGCCTCTACCGATCCGGTATGGAAATCAGACTTGTGAATTGCTTCATTGTTTATTTGGTGTAGGTTTTACATCGGATGCTCTTCCTGACACAACCATCTGCATTTATCCAGGCTTTGGACTGCCACAATGAAGACACTGGCTTGTGTCCTCCCTTAGGCTACATTGGTTTTAAAGCAAATAACTATATTATAAAGACCTAGCCTTATTTTCACTTGGTCACTTAGTCTTAGCGATTAATGGCATCCAAAAGTATGTCCTCTTTAAAAACAAACCTCTGACTGGTGCGTTTTATGAATCGTGTATTTTTCTGTAAAAAGCTAAAGTTTGTTAATAAAGAGTATGAATAAGTCGGTTGTGACCGGGCGTCACTTTCATGGTAGCCTGTTCTGATGATGCTATTAAAACGGGCCAGAAGACGCTCAACATCACCGCAGTGACAAGAGTGAGTAGGATCCAACTACAGAAAACACTATCAGGACCCACCCTTCTCAGACCCGCCATTCCCAGGCCCCTACCCTAACACTGAAGTTTTATTCAAACCTAAACCACTTACTCATTTTGTGCTGAACAACAACGGTAATAAAACAATTAAACAAGCAATCAAAAACGCTAAACACAGACTACTGGTTAAATTTACGCTCGTTTTCCGTTGCGCATGCGCGAGCCTCAGACTGGTGGGTCTTATGCGCGTTGGGCCCTGAAAGTGGCGCAGTGAGCATCCAGCTTGACATTTATATGGGTAGGTTGCCAATACTCCCGGGGCTTTCTACAAACGCCAGTAAGCTTGATAGTTTCACCCTGCGCCATTTTTATTAAATACCGAACAGAACCGGTTCAGATTTAAACAGTCATGGTAGTTAAATGTGGCAGCTAACGATGTTTCTCTGTTTACTAGCAGCGGTGCGGTACCGACCGACGCGCTTACCAGAACAGCTCTCTCCACCTGACTGGCAGCGGACATCTTCGGCAGCTCAGACAGGGACCTCTGTGGATTCAACATGTTTATGCCGCAACCAGAACCAAACCCTGGATTAACAGTTTAACTGTCCGCTTTCATTCGCATGAAGGTGTCTCACTACTAGCTTAGCGGAGATGGTGTTGCCTTCATAAATATCGGAAATTTTGCGCATTCCCTAATGATTCAAATCTTCCTTTAAATGCTAGTGAAAATAAACACTAATGAGACTAAAGTGACACGTTATATTTAACCAGTTTTCATGAGCGAAGGAAGAAAATTCATATTACTGAATAACTGGGACTTAAGTGAAGTTTTAAATTTATGTCCATGTCATTTTTCCTGGCGATATAACATTTTTGTGAATTTAGTTTGTCTGTAAAATAAATTATACTTGTGCTAAACAAAATTATTTACGTGTTTTCAACTGAATCGCAACCAGAGAGATGCGTTTTTTTCTTTACGAGAATCACCTGAACGCACCACTCGGCTGTCACACGCTTGCCATTAAAATTGACCCACCCACCACACCTTATATGGGAATACATCTTCCGTCCACAGTGACACAAACAAACGTCCATCATACAAAGTTCAGATGACGCTGCAAATCCTCAGTCTCTGGTTCCATCCAAGTCCGGATCTGGGCCGCGGACATTTGAAGTGTGTTAAATTTGCAGTAGTTGCTCTGTTTTGTATCAACCTTTGGTCTTTTTCTGTGGTGTTAAATTTGTGTAGTTTCATAGTTCTGTGTGCCTTTAGTTTAGGGATTAGACATCAAATTGCATTATAACTTAGGTTTCAAAAATACATCTGAATGCATCATAAGACTTTTTTTCTTTTTTTACCTATAATGCACAAAGACATTTGTTTTGCAGCCACAGAACTTTGAGACCTTGTAGTCAATGAGTTGACCTTTGACCTCTTTATACCAAAATCAATATCAAATGTGAGTTTGTCTGAAAACTGGAACTTGGACCAAACTGGGCCATTTTCAAAAATGACTTAAAGACTTTGTGCCTAAGCCTGATCCAAATGTTGTGATGTGACCTAGAGAGTTTAAATGAATGTCTGCAGAAATCAGGGAAACATTCCTGCATGACTAACTTTTAACCTTCATCTGACCTTGTATTTAGCTGATTTTAAGATAAATAAGAAAATAAGCCCCTGCAGGCTCAGCAGGTCTGTGTAACCCACTTAGTAGTGAACTGCAAATGAACTGTTTACACACGTGCCGACATCCTGTCAATGTTACGCAAGTAAAAACGTCTACTTTCACAAGTCTGGATGTGTGTTCGTGTTATTTAGTGTGAGCAGGAGCAGTCGAACAGTAAAAGATTGTTAATATTAGGGCCTTTAAAAACTCTGACCAATCCTTTTCCCAGATGCTCCAAACAATCAGGAAGTGGACTGATCAAAGAGAAAAGACTTCAGTCCGGGTCTCAGGAGTCCAGCTCCTGGATCTTTAGCAGGAAAAAATTCAGAAGTTCATGTAAATCATCATAAAAACCGTAAAATTCTTCAAATATCTGGCCACTACGGTACAGACTGATGTATTAATCAGAAGTCCAAATGTAACAAGAACAAAATAAAACAGTCAAAAGTCTCAATAATCAGGAGAGGATTTATTAAACAGCACAAAAGTTGGTATTTCTACATGTACACAAAATCATAAATACCCCAAAAACCAGAGTTCCATCCTCCCTCCATTGGTAGAATTTCAATGCAATAGGCCAGAATATATGAGCCACATATTTATAAACCATTTACATTTGAACTGAACAATCTACAGTTTTAAGAAATGAAAGTTCGACAGTTTATCTGTAGAATCAAAATCAAACATAATTCTGCGAATTGTAGATACAAAAGGGAACCTACTTAAATGTGCTATTTACATCGGTTTTCTAAAACGAGGTCTTCATCCTTTCGAGTGTTTGGGGGAAACGTAAAACCAAAATCTTAACCTTGGCAAACAGGAAGTCTTTCAAAATTAAATACTGGATTCTTCATACAAAACTAAATGTTGAAACTTTTTACCTCAAACAAATGACCGAAGCCATATTACATATTACCATGTTACCCCTCCTCATTCTGGTCTATTTGTTCTCCCATGAATTACAAACAAACAAACAAACAAACACTACGTTTTGTTGTTAAAGCCCAAATCCCAGTCCCTCTGATCAGTTCTTACAAACATGGAGGGGCTTTTCTGGTCCTCAGACCATCAAGCAGCCTCCACTGCTGCAGTTTTTTGTAGGGTAAGACCTGGATTAGTCACATGCAGATGGTGACGCTCGGCTCTAACGACTGGCCTCCTCCTTTTTATAAGAGGCACTTTCTCAATTCTCAACTTTAACAATGTGAAATAAACCAACAAAAACAGATTCATCATCCTAATGAGCATGTTTATGCACATTTTTGCGAGTTATATGGTGATTTCCCACATCCTTTATGCTGAAGCTGGTTAGATTTTACAAATCAACTCAATGAGGTACTTGTAAAAGGCCTCGATGCTGATTGGTGCTTGTGTCTGACTTCAGGAGCCTTATAAATAAATCAGCGTTTTTAATGGTTTTTACTCGTTTGACTGGTGTTTAACACAATATGCACCAAACTTACATCATCGTGTTGATTTGTTTTAAAGAAAAACAGCCTGCTTTCAGAACCACAGACTGAGACTGTGATGGCAACAATCACACCGCGATACGCTGAATGCGTTCCTGGAAAACTTGTAAGAATTCTTTCAACAAGGATTTTTTTTTTAAAGAAAAAATAGAGATTGAACATCTTAACATTAGAATTTTCTTTCTTGAGGTTGTCTCAAACGGATAGTTTCGCAAAAACATCTTGCATATCTTTGGTTTTTTTACTGAAAATTCTATTTTAAACCAACTTATTTAAAGGATGAATTTGCATGTTTTCATATCTTAATTCCATTTTCATTCATCACATTTCAGAGTTCAGTAAAATAACTGTGTAACTCTTGTTTCCTGAAGGAATCGCTGATCTCCAACCAGCTTATTTTATTTGCTATCTGAACCAATAGACGAGACCTATGATAAAACAGACCTGTTAGCATCAGAATTTAAATCTAGACGGGCTGTTTATGAAAATGTAACAGGTCATGTAACGTGACCTAGCTGAGTTTTACTCAGCGTCAGCTCTCGACGACAGATAGAGATGCGCACAAATCTGAGCATCAATCCATAAACCCAAGAGATTTCTATCAGGTGGACCTTTTTTATTTTTAAACATGTCACTGTCCTTTTTTTAACTACCCCAGAAGAAAAAAAAAAGATGACCAACATGGGTTTAAATATTCATTTAAAATACGAGGATTTGTGAGAACTTTTCCAATCTAGTTCAACGTTTTTAAATGCAAAAATCTCCAGCTCATTACTGCATTTTAAGGCCTCAACACATCAGCTGCTCTGAGATCATCACCTCTGATGTAAAAGAATAAATCATTTCAAACACAAGAAGAAGCCATGACCATGCTGCACCAAGAAGATCTACAGGAACATAAATAAATACAACTATCATTGAAAGATCTGAGGGGAGTTACAATATTAAGGCAATGCAGTGGCATATTCTTACTGTTTTTCTCATGGATTCTAAACATGAAAAGTAAAGATTACACTCAGTTAAATACACACAAAAACAACTTAAACGATGTCTTTAGGCCTTCTGTATTCACAAAACCTGACAGCAGTTTCTGTGGCTTCACGGTGGGGGCCGGACCTTCCACCCCGTCGCACATCCTGCATTACATCTACAATTTATCACCAGAACTGCTGCCTCCCACTAACGAAGCTGCAGCAGCGCAGTGGTACAACCTTCTCAGAGCATTCTTACAATGTCTATCTCCTCGGTACAGTCAGTGCAATGCTCAAGGTTGCCTCTTAAGAAAAAAAAGAAATCAAACAGAATGAAGGAATATAAACTAGTACATGTGAGGGCCAGTAATGCAGCTGGCGCTGGGATAAAAGGAAATAAAAACCACTAAAATTTCAAAATAAAGCTCATTAGAGGACAAACGAAAAGTGATTAAAGACTGTGTGGTCTGAGGGACCGGTCACACCTCTAGTGGATGTAGGCTCTATAGACTGCAGAGATATCGTTGTCTGACTGGTCCAGTGCTTTAGCCCTCTTGTAAACCTGAACAGGATTAAAAAAAAAACATATATGAGAAAATTATGAGCTCATCATTTCCTTAAAATAGAGTGTTTCATAAAGAAACATCCAGTGCTCCCATCATTCTTCCAGGTGACTCATGGTTTTCTGTGAATCTTAATTATAAAATAATGAGAGTGATGAAAACAGCACACACCTCATTAGCAGCTGCAGCCATTGGGGTTGGATGGTTGGCCATGTCTCCCATAGAGATGGCTAACCTCAGGTCCTTCTGAATGTGTTTCAAATAGTAGTCTGGTTTAAAGTTACCCTGCAGAATATCTAGTAAGAAGAAGAATCAGGGTCAATTTATTTCAATTTCTGATAATATTCATCTAAACATCCAAAAAAAGAAAATATTCCACACAGACAGTAAACGAGAGGTTTTCAAACATGAGACTCTATAAATTCAATGCACTTTGACTTACTTTGACATTTCTGGTCCACGAAGGTGCTGGCCATCTGGCCCTGGCACAGGATGTCCAGGAAGGTCTGCTGTGATTGGCCGGTGGCTTGTGCCAGGGTTAACCCCTCTGCAATGGTGGCCATGAAGCTGCCCTGCACCATGTTCAGGATCAGCATCATTTTGGCTGCATTTCCTGCTTCACCTTGAGACACAAAGCCACATGTTTTAGCAGAAATACGTGACTCTTCTTCTTCCTTTGTGCTACTGACAACAACTCTTTGTTTCTTTCCTGATACTTTTCATTTTTGCCTGACAAACACTCAAATAAATGATAAAATACTAAACAAAATCTTTGTTTTGCTGCTTGTTTTCATCATTTGAATTTTACTTTGTGTAATATTTTCCTTTTTAAAGTGCATATTTTCTTGACCAGATTTATGCTTTTCTTCCTTTGACACATCTTTAAGATGCTTTAAAAGCTAAAAACAACTTTAAAATAACCTTATCAAAGTTTTTACAGGCGTGAGGGACCAAATTGCTCACAACATCTTCTCACCGTCTGTCACTCGCCTGTTATTGTGATCTCATGTCTTAAAAACTCTGCAGACAAGGTTTAGGAGCTTGTGTTTGTGGTGTACTGTGGGGACTGCAGCCCACATACCGAGGAAGAAGGAGGTCTTGCCCATGGCCTGGAAGCAGCTGCTGCAGTCCTCATACACAGTTCTGTCACCAGCTGCCAAGATAACCAACATGCCATCGTTGGAAAGCTGCTGGCTTCCTGAAACCGGAGCCTCCAGGAAACGGCCTCCCCGTGATGTGATCACCTGTCATTTGAATATATTAATGGGGGGAAAATGGTTCTCTTGTTCAGAAGCTTTGAAATGATGTTAAATTGATTTCTGAAAGATTTATGAACTACTAGGATTTACCTGTGCCAGTTCTGTGATGGTCTCTGGATCTACAGTGGACATTTCCACGTAGCATTTACCTGGTCTGATTCCCTGCAGAACTCCACTGGGTCCCAACACCAACTTCAGAAACACCAACAGAAGAGCCTCAGTCTGACATCAACCTGCTGAAGTCACAGCTTTTCTTTCATTTAGCTACTCGTGCTACAAATACTTACATCCCTGGCAGCCTTGGGGTCTGAGACACATGAGAAAGTAATGTCACACATAGAGGCCACCTCTGCTGGGGTCCGGCCTAATCGGGCCCCCTCCTGGATGAACAGGTCACACTGAAACACAGCAGACAGGAAACGATCAGTCTTGTATCAAATTCTTCTATAAAAGCTTCCTGTAAACTTACAGTGTATTTAGATAAATACTTCAGTACATTTTCATTAAAACTTCCCTCCAATTGAATTATACAATATAAGGGATCTGATTGGTCCAAATATCCTAATTCAGTTGGTGATTTTCTGCCTTCCTGGGACCGGGCTTTGGCCCCAATAATCAGGGATTCGCATCAAAGTTTTCTCAGGGGAGACCTCAGGGTTGTTGCTTGGTCCTCACATTTTGAAATGTGTCTCGCTGTGTCTCTTCAGAGTTCCTCTGCTTTGTTTTTGGTTCTTCAAGCTTCATATTCAGTCTGATTAGTTTTCTTGGCTCTATATTTGTTTCATTAAAATAATTTAGTTGAAAAAAACACATAAAAATACTGGAAAAAACACTCAGAGTTCAGGTTAGATTGTTCACTTCAATCTACATTTATCAGTCAGCTGTTACATTTTCCACTTAGAGCTTCTGTTATTTACTGGAACTGCTTTCTGTTTAGAAATGGTGAGGATGTTTGTAATGTGATACAGTCAGATAAAAAGGGTTTACAGTGAGGGGAACCCTGCGCTGCAATAGGCATTGACTACATACCCCATAGCGCTTTGCATGCATTCAAAATGGTTAAGGTCAAAGCCACAAATACTTTAATTTTGTTGATATAAACTGATGGTTTTCTGTATTTTATTGCACAAAAAGGTAGAACTCTGCGTGTCCACGCCACGGTGGTTTATTTATCTTATTCCGTGAATTTTTCAATTTTAACGCGATGCAGAATCCTGCAGTCAGCTGCGAGACCCACCCGTCTGACTGGGTGACTCTAGTTTTTTAAAAACTAATTTTAGAACTAACTTGTGACATAATATAAAACATTTAGTTTACACACCGGTGACCATCTATCTGCTAAATGTAGAATAACACTGAGTTTATGAGGAAAAAATGGGCTTCTTCATGACTTTAATGGTGCGTTCACACCGGCCACTTTGTCAACGTCAAGCAACGTTCATAACGCTCCAAGTTTGATGCTTGAAAGTTGAAGCTCATAACGCCTGCCAGTCAGAGCGCGTAGGCGTTGAAACTCGTAATGCTTGACCGTTAAAAAGAGCACGTAGGTGGGGCTTCCTTTGTTATCGGATGTTCGGAGGTATGGCGGATCATATAGAGAGAGTGGCTTGGCTTTATTTACTCCGTTTGTGGATACACCCCATTGTTCAGATGTGTTCTGAGTTTGAGGAGTTAAACCATTTGCTCCAGGAGCTACATATGGATGAGGTTTGCTTCCAGCGCTACTTCCGTCTGTCCCACACCCTGTTTGAAGACTTCCTGCTTCATTCAGGTACGTCACTACAATGAGAAGCTCTGATTGGTTGACATGCCGCTTCAAGAGCGTTATGAGTGTCAAAAGTTCAGCTAGCTGAACTTTCTGCGTTTCGAGTTGAAAAGCCTGAAACGCTTGAAAATCTGCCGCTCATAACGCTCACAAAGCGACGCAGAGCCGTTGACGTCTGTCTGACGCACTCCACCATAGACTTTAAATGGTAAATGTCCTGTATTTGTATAGCGCTTTTCTAGTCATTCAGACCACTCAAAGTGCTTTCACATTACAAGTTTTACATTCCCCCATTCACACAACCCGATATGTAAGCCGGGGGGAGAGGGTAGGGGCTAACACTCACACAACCCGATGTGTAAATCGGGGGGCAAGATGGGGTTGGTGGAAGCCGGGATCGATCCAACAACCTTCCGATTGGGAAACGACTGACCACTGAGCCACAGCCGCCGCAACTTTACATGTAAACTTGCCGCTTCTGACGTTGACGGTTGGGCCGGTGTGAACGCACCATAATTGTCACACTGAGAAACTCATGCAGAGCTGCGCAGCGACGAGAGAGATCAGCTGTCAGCTCGGCGCTCAGGCTGAGAAACATATCAGCCAAACAAAACAAACAAAAAAGTCAGCGGAAAAATTCACAGCTCAGCCAAATGTGCGTTATACATTTTCATCTGGTGCACCTTTCATATTTTGACAACGCATGCGCACCTGCCAATAAGAAGCACTGCTCCCATTAGGGTCAATAATCTAATCATAAAAATATCCTAATGAGTAACCAAACTAACATTCTGCTCTGGTTCTAAAACGCTGATGAAAAGTTTAAACCTCATCATTAGGAAACTATCCTAACAACACTGCACACATACGAAGGCACCTCGCCCACTCAGCGCTGAGACTCTACTTTGCCTGATGAAGCTAAGCGCTTTAAGAGGAAGCTGACACCTGATCTGTTCAGAGTACAATGCCCCCTAAGTTCTGGATACAGAGAGACCGCCACTGAACAGAATGTGCACAAACAGGTACGAGATGAAGCTGCGTGTTGCAACAAAAAGCAGCCTCATGTGTGTCATGGAAGCAAACACATAAATAACTTCAAAAACAGGACATACAGAATTACCAACTCCAATCAGTAGCTTCATGCTAAAACCAGTCCCAGAAAAAAAAAGCATCTCTTCAAGCCAATCAGCACAATCTTAAAAAAAAAAGACTCTCCATCAAACAGATAAACATTTAAGAAAAGTTTTAAACAGATGTTTTTTTAACAACTTCTATTGGAACCTTATTTGTATATAAATGTGTAAGCTGCAGAGCAACTGTGCGAGGGTTCCTCTGTTGTTTTACGGTACCTTTTCAGCTGTACGGTTCCACACTGTGACAACGTGACCCATCTTTAACAGGTTGGAAACGATGCCGCTGCCCATGAGTCCCAGACCCAGGAAGCCTATCCTGCAGGCAAACAAATCAAACCGGGATTAAAACATCAACACTAACAGTTGGTTTTATTCCAGGAAGCAGCTTTTTTTAGTCATTTCAGTCATGCTGCTCAGCTGTAGTAAAGATTCATTAATACTGGAGCTAAAATGATTCAACTAGAAACTTGAATCTTCGATTCCCTAAAATCCTTCTTGTAAATGACTGAGATTTGATTAAATCATGTGACTAGTTGGATTATTAAACTCTTCTGTAGCTGCAGAAGTTCATACCTTTTGTCTGTGGGTGTGATACTACCATTGAAGGCGGTGCTGTCTGCTGCTTGGATGGAAGTTGAACCGGTGACCTGCATGATGGAAAGGCACTACGTCAACATCATGAACACAAACACTTACCGTTGTAAACGTCCGCTAGTTTGTTTACCTCTTCAATGATTTTCAGGCGCTTGCTAATGGGCTCCATGGACGAGGCCGGCTGTGTGCAGAGAGCAAACAGATCAGCCGGGAACGGAAAATACAACACGAACCAAAACGAACTCAATCTTTGACATTTACTAAACAAACCTCTAACAAAACTGATTGTAAAAACTACTTCCTGTTTCACACCTAAAGTTTTATACATGAAGAAACAACAACTTTTTCTGGTTTGTACCATTTCTTAACATGATGTAGAGTCTGTTTGCATTCCAACCAAGCTATTGGTTAGATTTTTAGAAGGTCTAAGACACGGAGGGAGTTTAAGTTTTATTCTCTGAGTGTTGCACAACCAGACCTCAGCTCAACTTGTTGAGACATCCACTCCAGGGAGGAGTTACTATGTCCTGATACGAAAACCTTGTAAAGTAAACATGCTTTTGTAAGATAAATGTATGTTTAAATACTGATTGTTAATGTAAGCATTTAGAAAGATGCAGGTCAACACAATACACTCTAATAATGTGGTTGTGTTGCTGTTTGTTTAGACTACTCTAAAATAAATAATGAATTTAATAAAAAAAACACATTCATGTGCAGTAAAGGAGATTTGGTTTATAAATCTCAGAGATTTCAAATCACAACAAGGTTCAATTATTTATCTAATAAAGTAGAAATCATGTTGGATTGTTATCCAGGCCTGTGGTTTCCACTCCTGGTTCTTTAACAGTTTACCTGCTCCCACACACCTGAATCAGTGGTTCAATTACTCATTCATTTAACCAGTAAGCCACATGACAAGTTTTTATTTTCATCTGCATGACGGTCTTGCAGACTCTGAACATAGATTTATTTGAAATTGAATAAATATTTGGGGTTACTGTATCTTTTCATTGTCAATATGAGAAAATTAATGTTACTAAATCATTGCGGACAGTTTAAAGAAATAAACTGCTCAGATCTTTTCAGCAACAGTAAAACAACCAAAAGGCAGATCAGATCTGTCAGATTTAGCTGTTAATTAGAATTTTTTTTATTTTTTTTTGCATTTGAAATTAATATAAACTCAAAATTATTTAAACTGAGTGGATTGTTTTCAATCAAACTTTACTTCCTATAACATTATTAATAACTATGAATTCAATTCTTAACCACCAAACACGGGAAGTCGTCTCACTCTAACATGGATTTACAAATGGCACACGTCCCTTTCAACTCATTCATTGCCATTTTCAGATTTCATATCCCCCTCAGTGCCAGAGATATTTAGCATTTTTACTGATTTTTAAAGGCCCACAGAATATTTTCTCCTACGAGTATGTGAATTCTGAAACCACCATCACAAAATTTAGTCTTTCTTCTTTCAGCAGCAAAACATATATTTCTACCTTTTTCTGTTACGGTGCGTTCACACCGGCCCAACCATCAACTTCATAAACGGCAAGTTTATATGTAAAGTCTATGGTGGACGGGCGTCAGACAGACGTCAACGGCTCTGCGGCGCTTTGTGAGCATTATGAGCGGCAACTTTTCAAGCTTTTCTAGCGTTTCAGGCGTTGACGCTTGAAAAGCTAGAAAAGCTCAAAGTTCAGCTAGCTGAACTTTTGATGTTCATAACGCTCTTGAAGCGGCATGTCAACCAATCAGAGCGTCTCATCGTAGTGACGTAAGAAGTCACAGCACGTAGCCGGAAAGAAGCGGGATCAGCCAAAATGGAAGATAAATTAACCTCATCCAAACGTAGCAAATGGTTAAACTCACCAAACTCCGAACGCATCTGAAGAATGGGGTGTATCCACAAACGGCGCTGATGCACCCGACGTCGACGTTGTCTAGATCTAAGAAGTAAATAAATCCAAGCCACTGTCTCAATATGATCCGCCATAGCTACAAACATCCGATAACAAAGGAAGCCCCGCCTTCGCGCTCTTTTTCGGTCAGGCTTTACGAGCTTTATCGCCTATGCGGTCTGACTGGCAGGTGTTATAAGCTTCAACTTCAAACATCAAATTTGGAGCGTTATCAGCGTTGCTTGACGTTGACAAAGTGGCCGGTGTGAACGCACCATTATTTAGTAATCTGCAGTACAAAAGAGCAACTTTCATGAATATACACACGTTTCAAGACAAACAATGGAGATAAAGAGCGTTTTATGTAAAGAGATTTTTCAAGCAGATCAGTGACTTTGATGTAAATATTTCTTGTTTCAATGATTAATGCAACATCTAAACTATATTTTACGACTATGAAAGTAAAAAAACAACAGTAAAAAAGTACTTTTGATAGTTTATTTTATGTCTAAAAATAGTCAAGAAAAAAGCAACAGATTTATGATTCAGATACTCTGTGTGTGTATGTGTGAGTTAGTCAGTTTGTATCGTTTCTAGCGTATATCATTTATACTGCCTATTCCTGTGTTGATTGTGGTCAATGTTACAAGGATCCACTTCAGAGGGGCTGATGGGCCACATGTGGCTTCAGAGCCGCAGGTTGCAGACCTCTGGACTAGTACCACTGGCAGGACTAATGTGACTATGAAGGTCTAATATTAAAGCTATTTCATTTTTTAAATCATTGTTACACTAGAAGTATATGAGCTGAGCTGTTTATCTGAATCACATATGAAAGAAGTTCTCGGATGCAGCTCGTTTTCTCTTACCTTTTCAGACTGGCTGAGCAGGAAGTGATGGAAATGTGGGTCATCTTTAACCGGCTGCAACACAAGAAGAGCTCAATGTGAAAGTGCTCACATAAAAAACAGCACGAAACCCTCCTGCATCTAAAACGCTCACACATCAGTGCTCCCAGTGTGGTTCTTTCAGACATTTGTCAGGAATAATCCTAATTTCACAAACAGGTTTCACCATTTACATTTAAAACTGACAGAGGATAAATTATTCAGGGGGGGGGGGGGACAAACTGTTAGCCAGATGAGTTGACTCAGATGCAGATGAGTGTGTAATAAATCTACACGAGACCCTCAGCTAAAACAGTGAGGTTACAGCTTGACTTCCTCCAGAAATAACGTGTGTTCTCTCCGCATCCACATCTCGTTTCACAACTGAACACAAGTTTTTATTACATCTATTTATATTTCTTATGGCGGGTGTGTGTGTAAACCATCCAGAGATTTGTTCAGCATGCAGTTAGAAAACTAACTACTTCCTGAATATTGGTCCAAGCAGATTTGTACTGTCCAGAAACAAAAAAAATAGAAAAGTCTGTTCAATTCACAAATAAACACTTTTATGGTTCTATTCTGTCAGTAAAGTCAAACCTTAAAGATTGTTTTTTTAAGACATAAAAGATGTTGATAAAACACTGAGACTGTTAGATGATTCCATAAAGAGGAAATGGGTGTTTTTCTGTGTCGACAGAGCTGAAACAAGGAAATGGGAGGATACTGTTCACAGTTCAGCACATCGCTAAGATGGATGAACTGCTTCCTCTATGAAAATCAATATTCGAGTCTTCAAACCTCACTAACAACGCTGCTGGAGACATTTTAACCTGACACATTTTGAACCATTTCATTACACACACATACGCACCTGGTGGTCAAACTGGCCTAAGAGGATTTCGGTTAGAGAGGTCATCAACGCTGGTTTAAAGGGGCAGCTCGGTTGGTTCCACCCTGTTTTCACTGAAATCAGGGTTCTGTTGTGTACTTTGTGTTTCTGGGTCAAATGAACCAAACTTCAGTCTGTTTCTGAGCCCCTGTTCTCAGAGTTGCTGACCATCTCTACATCACACACCCGACAAACAGCTTCAGCAGTCAAAAGTGAGCATCAAACAGGTCAGAAGGGAAAGGTCTGCAGTTGTTGGTGATTTGAAGCCAAAGGTTAAATTCAGGTGGAAGAACAGCAAGGCAAGGCAGGCTTGGTGGGAAGGGGAAGGGGGGCGTTCACCTACACTGCTTTCCCATTTGAATCCTGAGCCAGGTCCAGCCCCCAGCCTCTCAATAGCAGACGGCTCGGGGTCAGAGTCAGTTAAGTCCTTAAGGAGGAGAAAGACAGATTCACCTTTAAATCAAAAGGGTGAATTTGTAAAGGTCTGTGTCTGCTGATGGGCGGAGGGTGAACTGTTGAACTGGAGGCAGAAACATCCTAAACAGCCAAACAACAGCAAACCTTTCTGAGAGGTTAGATCTTCACCAGTATGTTGTTAAAGAAGGAAAGCTGGTGGTTTAATAACAGCTCTACGCCCAGATTTAAAAAAACAACAACAAAAAAGCTTGGAATAAAGTTAATATGAAAGTCACTGTTAACAAAAACATGTCTGACTGTGTGGCTTTAAATCTATTGGTGCAAAAACTGATCAGATTTTTTTTTCTAAATTAAAAGTCACGTTAAACACAGAGTTTCTACAACAATCAAATACAAAAACAACTTCGAGCTCATTTTAAGGTCCAGTATATAACATAAAACAAATCTACGTATGGACTAAAGTCTCCTCATTGTGATGTCATGTCACATGTTTGGAGACCAAGAAGCTTTGAGGGTTTTACTGAACTTCAAAATAAGAGCTTCCTGAGAATCACACATTGAAATCTTCTCTGGTTCCTTTTTAGCCCGATTAGAAAAAAAATGAAAAAGCCAGCTATTAAACATATTCCTGTATTTTTAGCTAAATGCTAAGATGTTAACAAACGTTTAATTGTATTTTTTTCTTACATTTTACATGTGAACATGTTGGCTTTAACTCCCATTTTTAACTGGTTATAACACCCTGGTGTGGCCTGAACAAATCACTCTACAATTTCTATTATTCTGTGAAAGATTCAGCTCTGAAAGAGGGAGAAACTTTCCCACAGCAGTCCCAAGAACTAAAATGTTACCTGTTTCTGCTGTGTGGACAAAAAGAGAAACTTGAGAAACCTATCTGCAGTTCAAAAGAACCTCACATGCACCGACTACAGGGGAAGGTTACTTCAAAACAAGTTAAAAAGTTAAAACTTGAGGAATTCTAGAAGTTGTAACTTTTTAACTTGTTTTTTTCATACAGAACAGATACACGACATGGTTGTATTTAATCTGGTAGAAACAAGTTTACAAATTGCTAGTTATGCATGAACTGTTGAATAATAATACAAGTCTTTTTGACAGTAATCTTACCCCATAACTTATCCCACTAATTACACTAATATTAATTAATAACACTTATAGTAGCAACTTTTTGATGCATAATGCAGCAGAGCTCTGCGGGCCAGGAACTTCTACCAGCTGTCAGAGAACAAACCTGTAAACTATAAACCATGTTGAACACTTTTTTTTATTATGCTAGTTCATTACCTCAATCTAAATTGTAGATTTCAGCACATCATGGGAGGAACAGAGAGTTTGTGCAGACAGGTAAAAAACAAAACCAACCTATTTTGATCCACACACGATTGTCATCGACTTCAGATCCTTCGTGTGTGAAGATAAAGTTTTCAAACATGCATTTGCTGTGGAACTAAAATATTTATCTCTTGTTGCACCTGTTTTTTCCCGAGTGAAACTTATTGATACCTAAATGATCCGTAGCCTGACATTTAACCTTATCAATCAGCTTTTAGTACTGGTTTGAATGCAGCCTGTAAACCTGACTTGAACAGGTCTGAGACCACTTTGCAAACGGAGCAGATAAAAAAAAATGATTTGAAGACAATTAACATTAAAGTTTTTTTATAGTTGCAGTTCCCATTTTATTTAAAGACAGTGTGGGGTATTTTTTTTTACATGAAAGGAGAAATTTTTAATATTTGTCAGAGAGCTACTGACCTTCTCAGAAGGGTCCTTCAGGGCACTGAGATCCTCGTCATCCTCATCCAGTATCTTCAGTGGCTTGTTGGAAGCTTTCTTCCCTTTTGATTCTGCTTTACCATCTGAGTTCTGTCAAACAGACACTTTCAATTTAAGCTTCCATTTAAATATGATGAACATTGTTAGAAGACAAATTTTGGTGTAGCAGAGACTGTCTGTTCATATGATCAGACATTAAGTGACAATTCCAAGTGTATTGAAAAGCAGACTAATGAGCGAATCACTCCTTGGAACATGAAGATTTGTTTAAGTTCTGACAGGTTGAGAGGCAGCGTGATTTTGCATGGCATATGGTCAAAAAATGATGACCCGCCCCCTTGCCCTGTAACTGGCTGACATTTCTCAACACTGCTCCATTTCTAATTCATTTCTTTTATTAATCACATGTTTCTGTGCTCTCATGCAATGTTGGGACATCTGCTCTGCTCTTCTTGCTGTTGGTACATATTTGGCTCGTGTAAAATAGATTTTAATCAGCTAATGCACTGAAGCATTTTAAGCTGAAAAATTTTAAAACTGAAACTGAAAAAATTAAACATTTAACTTTGATGCATGTGGCCTGTTCAAAACAAACACCATGGATGATTTGGGCTTTACAGAATCAGTAATCTTATTGCTTTTAACACTTATTGGTGATCGTAGTATTAGTTTTATTTCTTAAGTCACTCCTTCAGAACATATGAAACTTTAAGTGAACGCAGGTTATAAAGTCAGGTAAATTACACTATGCTGCCAAAAGTATTTACACACACACAAACTTTAATAACCAGGTTTCATATTGAACCGACCCATCTGCAGCTGTAACAGCTTCGACTCTTGTGGAAGGTTTTCGGTTAAGGAGGGTTTAATCCTTCATAATCACATTTGTGAGGTCAGAACAGCGTGAATCAGAAGCAGTTGAACAGAAGGTCTGGCTTCGTTTCTGCTCTGATTCCACCCAAAGATGTTCCATGGGGTTCAGGTCAGAACTCTGTGCATGCCAGTTCAGTTCCTTCACAACAAACGGGCTCATCCAGGTCTTTATGGGCATCCTCAAACTGTGCTCACACATTTGGGAGCATGAAATTGTGCTGGTAGAAAGCAGCTGAGACTTCAGCTCTATGTGGGCCTCAGCTCTGATTCCACTCTGACTTGCTGTTGCTCCTAAATACTTCCACTTTGTCTTAATCCCACTAACAAGTGACAGTGAAATATGTAATTGCGAGAACATTTTGCAAATGGACTTATATCACATGTAGCATCCACTCAGGGTGCTCTGATCTGACTCGCTGAGCTCCTGAGAGCGACACACTCTTTCATAATGTTTATTGTAGCACTCTGGAAGTGGTTGATTTCACACATCTGAGGCCATGGAAACGATTGGAACACCTGAAGACAATGATCTGGAGAAGTGTCCCAATACCATTGGCATTATGGTGTACAAAGTCAAACCTGAGGTTGCCTCACTAGTGTGTAAATTTGCTATAGTAAAGCAAAAATGTAACCTTTTCTAGCTGAGGAAGAGGAGGAAATCTAGCCTTTCTAGAAAAGCCAGATTTAACCCAAACTGTTGAAATAAGAAGCCAACAACATTCCATTTACCTGCTCTTTCCCCTTGGCTTTCTTTAGATAGTCTTCTACTGCATCAACCGCCTGCTGGAAGCGCTTTCCTTTATTTATCTTGATCATCTCTTCTTTGTGGGCATGGTAGGGCTTCAGCTGTTCTACTTTGATCCAGGCACTGCTCAGACAAACAGAGGAACAACATTTATGTGTGTGGCTGAAAGGATATTGGACATTGAGTCGGAGCAGGTGTTTTTACTCACTGGTCTTCAGTTCCAAAGAATTTCACAAAGTGGCACTTTTTGCCCCTGGGTTTTTTCAGGTCCTTCGGAGGGCTCACTATCTAAAAATCCACAAACATTTAGAAGCGATTTAACAATAATGAAGACATGATTGAATAAGTCTGTGTCAAAGTCTTTACTCCTCACCTTTCCTGGCCATGGTGGGTAACGCCCAAGCTTTCCCCTGAAATAAGAACAACATACTGCACATTAGTAAAAGCATTCTGATAAATTTCAACCTATTCTTGGTGACTTAAATCCTTTTAACAGACTGGATTTCGTCACATAAATCTCCGGTTGTCTGTTAAATTAAGTGTTGGAGGGTTTGAAACCAGAGCATCTTACACTTTCTCTTAAATTAAACACTTAGGTCAAGATCTGAGAACAAAATTTACTCTATATTGCTCAGAATCACTTAACTGTTACATTAATTGATGCATCACAAGGAAATTCAGGCTGGAAAACTAATATTTAGGAAACTCTTGAGTCAAAACTAATTTGTGTTCTTAGTGAGCAATTTTAAATTGAGGGCTTTAGAAATAATTTTGACATCAAGTCAGTGAGTACTGGATAAAGTTTAGTAATGAGTGACATGTGTCTGCTGTTTTAAATGTCTAACATGTACAAAAACCTGTCTGTAAAAGTCTGGTCAAAGTCTGATTCTTTCACAAGACCGTGTGGGATGATTTTAATTCTTAATTCAGCTGCTTGAATTTAGATTTACAGATTACAAGAGGTATATTATTAATCTTAACGAATAAAATGTTTACACTGCAGTCAAAATGGCAACAAAAGCGTTTTAAACCCTATTTTATATTCTATACTAAACTTGTTTACCTTTGTGCTTGCGTTCATTTCCCACTGCGAATTACAGGCGGTACGATCCATCTTACAGCCTTTTGTCTGTTCTAACTCTCTGTTCTGTTTTTAAAATTTGAACAAGGCAAATCAGAGAAAAGTCTGATGCCAAAAGAGAAAAACTAGATTCTAGAAATAACACGGAAACGCAGACGCGAAGCTCCTCTGGATCTGACGCTACCCGTTGAAGCTACGTTGCTAACAGCGTTACAACAACATGTCAACAACAAAACAAATTAAAACTCTCAGCCAAAGCGTTGCAAATAACTACATCGACACAATATTAGTAACGATAAAGAGTAACTTTGTAACCTAAAAAAGACAATTTTAGTGAGTTTTTACAGCTATTACAGAAGGGTTTTTTTCCGGCATTTAGCTAACGGCTGTTGGCTAATTCAGCTTGGTTAGCAATTTGTTTGGGTTGACTAACAACTCACTCACTCAGTGAACACGTCTAATAATTATGTTTACTTGATGCAAATACTATATTTAGTTCACACTAATTAATGCAACTTGACTTTGAGCAGTCTAAACATGAGAATAAAGCGTATAATGATGTTTAAAGGTCATCTCACCACACCAGATCCCCGATTCTCAGATGCACCGCCGCCATCTTTCAACTTAAATAAAAACGTCGCACTGAGTGAGAGGAGAAGACGCCACACACACCCACCATCACACGGCAGGACAAACCCTTCCTCTGCGCACAACATCCGCCTCCCAGATCAACATCCTGCTCACAACACGATGTCTGAAAAAACAAAATAAAAAAAGATTTAAAGAAACACTTGTGTGGATTTACATCTGCATTATACCAGCATGGTTTACGGTTTGGTTACAGCTAAGTTTGATAAAAGAAAATGAAAGAAAGTTTAGAAGCTGAATGTTGAGTGAACAATCTCCTTCTGAAATGAATCAGTTTAACATTTAAATTTTTTGAATATAAAACACAATAAGTGTTTTGTTTTTTTCTGAACTCAATTCTTCTAATCAAATAACTTGATTTTTTTATTATAAACCCCTCTTATTTTTTTATTTAAATTTTGTGTTGCACTTTAAATTTACACAGAATGTCATTTTAAAATACAGATAGAAGTTTATTTATTCTTATTTTTTTAACTGCTTTATTTATTGGTTTGATTTCAGTTTAATTTTGTTGTACCATGGTTCATTGCTACGTAGAAATTTGGCTGGATGGCACTTTGATGGCCCTTGGGGTTTGGGGCTTGGCTCGCTCCCGGTGGCTGCTTGATGGGGCCTGGTCCCTCCTGGATGGGTTGGGTCCCTGTTGGGGGGCGGGAGCCCTGGGATCTCCTGATCCGTGTCTCGGTCCTCCCGGGTGTTGCTGGTTGCTGGCGCCGGGGCCTATGGGCTCATCACTTCGGCCCCCTGGAGTTCTCTGCACTGTGGTTGTGGGGCGGCCAGCCTCTCTGGTGGTCATTGCTGCTCTTGTCTAGTGGGGTCGTGGTTCACCCTGCGCTGTTCTCCCGGGTACTCCTCTGCCTCTGAGGGGTTCTTGGGTGTCCTGGGCCTCGGTCTCTTGTGGTCCGCTTCAGGGCCTGTGGGATATAGCTGATGATTTATTTATTTATTTGTTTGTTTTTTCAAATATTCAATGTTGAAATTCTGCAACCACAATCGCGTCACTGCACTCAGGTGTTCACTGAATAGTTCACTCAGGTGTTTGCATATATCAAATCTGGCTGTGACATCACTAAAGCACAGTGTTTAACTCATTCCGTGCCATAGACGTCTTGATGTCTCTACAGATTTTATTGCCTTAAATCCCACAAAGCATTCTAGGGCAGCTGCTCTCTGAATTTGAACTCATTACAGGCTGTATTTAGTCATATAATCCAGGGGCAGTGGTGCACTTCTTTGGGTGAGATCACCCTTATTTACCCTGTAATAATGCCGGTTGGAGCAGGGGGAGGAGCCAGACACTCAGGACGAGACATATGGTGACTGAGGAAGAGATTCAGAGCCTGTGAGCAGCTGTGACCCAATCTGATTGTTCAGAGAGACTTATTACAAACTAGTATATAATTTATGAAATTGAGAAGGTGGTGGAGTTTATTACATGGATATAATCCCTCCAGAGTGTTTACCGGATCTACCGGGAACAAGTATTGTGTCAAAGGTGGCGCATTTTTGCTCCAGCTTGTAATTTTCGGACTTGTGATGTCTTCAGCTAGATGTTGAGGTTCTTCTGGTGATTCCAGTGAAGCTGAGGTGGATTTATCCGACCAGTATCTGCTGTTAGGATCTTCTGAAGGCAGCAGGGATAAAAATAAAGAAGGATTCACCATGAAAAACACGGTAAGTGTCCATAAACAAAGGAATGGCCGTTGAGGGGGAGTCGTGCCAGTCACACTGCACGTACACACACAGAGTATCTGAATCAGAAATTTGCTGCTTTTTTTCTTATATTTTATTCAAATGTTGAAATTGTCTAAAAATGACTCTTTTTAGACATAAAATAAACTATCAAAAGTACTTTTTTACTATTGTTTTTTACTTTCATAGTAGTAAAACATAGTTCAGATGTTGCATGAATCATTGAATCATGAAATATTTACATCAAAGTCACTGATCTGCTTGAAAAACCTCTTTACACAAAATGCTCTTTATCTTGGCTTTTAGTCCTGAAACGTGTGGATTTTCATAAAAGTTCCTCTTTTGTACTGCAGATTACTAAATAACAGAAAGAGGTAGGAACTTTTTTTTTTTTGCTTTTGAAAGAAAAAAGACTAAATTTTGTGCTGATGGTTTCAGAATTTAAATAGTCATAGGAGAAAATATTCTGTGGGCCTTCAAAAATCAGTAAAAATGTTAAATATCTCTGGCACTGAATGAGTTAAAAAGGTCAGTTAGGTGTGAGTTTATGTTAAATTGTCCTTTTTTATTTAAGCATAAATGTTTGCTGTTGCCATGTTCTCTCTGTTCTTGTTTTTGTGTCTCCGCAGCTGCTGAAGCAGATACTTTGTGTTTTCTCTCTATATTTAATCATGTTTTTTCTCTATTCTTTCCCCTTTCTCTCTTTTTTTTCTCTCTTCTTGTCTCCTCGCAATGGGTTTTCTTTCTCTTTGGTGTTTAAATTCATATTTAAAAAGAAAAGTAAAAAAAAAAAGCAAGGCTGTAGCCATGATGCAAGTTTTAATGCAAGAGTACAATGAGAATTCAAAGGAATATCAGATACAGCATGATATCCCAACAGGAATCTCCTCTGGTTCTCTTTAGCTGAGCTGTAGCGAAAAAAAAAAAAGAAATTTGTGCCTCTGAAATATATTAACTATTTTCCTAAATATTCTGTGTTGTAACCAGACAAACAGGATCGAAATCTTTTGTTTCAGCAGAAGAAAGATTCTGACGCAGTTAAAAGAAGCTTTCTCCTTTCAGTTTCTCCATCTCCTGGATTTAGAAAAAAACCTTCGACGGCCGAAGCATCCGACAGAACAGAGTTACCAGATGTAGCTTGTTGCAGTTAGACTGGTACCAGGCTACTTCAGTAAAATAAAAAATCAAATCAAAGCAACACAACTGGTAATGTTCTTGGGCAAATACATTAAAAACAATTTCTGGAAATCCAAAATTCTACAGAAAACATCTGGGCTATAACACCCTGTTTGGCCCAACACATAAGCCGAAGAGCTGCTTTTTAAGGACTAATGAATAAAAATGTATATAATAGGAAATTTTTCCTTAAACAAAAACACATAATAAAGTCCAAACTGC
Source organism: Pachypanchax playfairii (assembly GCA_006937955.1). NCBI lineage: Eukaryota > Metazoa > Chordata > Actinopteri > Cyprinodontiformes > Aplocheilidae > Pachypanchax > Pachypanchax playfairii. The sequence continues at coordinate 544,167 of SSNP01000018.1, read as the reverse complement.
AGTCCTCATTTACCAGCAGTAACATTGCTCCTTTGCTGCAATTGTCAACCGCAGGAAGTCAAATCAGGTTTTTTTTATTCATCGTGCCCTCTTAAAGATGCCCTTCCATTAAAAACGGTTTTTCTGAGGTTTCTGTGGAATATTTTATCTCCACAGGTGTTCTTACCTTCATAGTGGGTGTGAAAACAGGTCAACAACTTCTCTTTCAGTTTTAATCTCTCAAACTACGCAGGTGGCGATAACACCCGATTTCTCCGATGTCCGAACGGCCTGTATTTGTTTCGTCACAACTCCTTTGTTTGTTAGTATTCATCAGCTCCCACAGTTGAAACCACGCCTAGCATGCTGCTGGCTAAAAGCTGTAGCATAAGACGTAGCAAACAGAAAGACACGACGTCTGGCGTTGCCATGCACAGCGGGGCAGGAAACAGTATTCTTTGCTCTCATAGGGCTAGTTTGTTAGCAAATCAGAGTCCAGCAAATTCGAACAATGAATATGAACGAGCTGCTGACGAAGCAGCCTGACGGAAGGAGTAGCTCTGGCCGGAACCACTCGAATTTTAATGCAGACAGATTGAAAGGTCTGTTAATCAGTGTTTCCTGACGTTTTTTAGATACAGAATGTTTCATATTACTGGTTAATACTTGAGAAATAACCACAAAGTCCTGAAATGTGTTTGAAATGGCCTCTTTAATCAAATGTGACTAGAGCAGTTTTTCAATAGCCTAATGATCAAGAATAATTTTTTAAAAATGGAGGACATCTTGGACACTAAGGATCACATGATGTCCAACATACCTGATCGGTGATCAGGCATATTGGATATTATTGTGTGGAAATGAACATTTAACCTTATTATTTTACCCTAATTCTCAACCTGTCATTTGACTTTTAAACTATATTTAACAATGGTGAGGAAACACTTGTTTTCTGTTCACATTTCAAACAAATTATTGAAAAAACACAGATTTATCAGACAATTTGGATTTTTATTGAAGACATATCAAAGAACTCCCCCAAATCCCAGAAATAAATGAAACATTTAGTCCTGCAAGCTCAATATGATCAAATTTAAGATATGCTATTAACCCCAGTACCAACTCAAAGAAACAAAAGCTAATGTGAGGAAGCTTTTCTTACAATATTCAGTAGCTGTAGTGATGCTAATATAAATCCTCATATTCAGGGCAACAAAACTGAATGTGCAGAAGCAAATAAATACATATTATTCTTAGAAACAAGGTAAAGCCCGTTCACCACAGTAATAAAGTCAGAGTGGAACGATGGTGAAAAACATGAACAAATTTAAAGAGATGATATACTTTCTTCTTGTTTGGATTAAAAGTGGAATATGACTTTTAAAATGTTCACTATTTTTTGCCCGACACCAGTGCACCGAACTCCTGAATGGATATTTCTTTATCATTGTACTGCTTAAGCTGGCGTTCTGTGATGTCGCCATGACGCAACGCTTCATCGATGGAGAACTTCTTCCCTGATTTCCTATCGTGGAGCACAGATGAGTCCCCGCTGGGGCCTCTGACTGTGATTTCCTCCCAGTCACACTCCTGGCTCTGCAGGTTGACAAACATTTTCCAGTCAATCAACCCTAGTTTGTAAGCCTCTTCAGGTCGCATCTCTCTTCCGGTGTCTGGATCAATAACGACAATAGATCTGCGGAGATGGCTTTCTCGTTGCTCTCTCTTTATTCTCACAGCTGCCAGGTTCTTCTTAAGCTTTTCAATCTCCTCATCTTTCTGGGTTGTTATAGCTTGTAGATCCCTGAGTTCTTTCTGAAGCGAGTCAAGCCTCAATTCCAAGTTCTTCCCATTCACTCTTGGTGCAGACTCAGTGATAAGCCGAGTCTCTTTGCTGGTGATCTCGATTTCAGATCGAAGCTTGCGGATGTCGTTCTGCAGTCTCTGGTTTTCTTGTTGAAGGCGGCTACTTTCGTCGCGGATGTAATCCAGTTCTTTTGTCGACTTGGTGTTGGAAAATTCCATATCAGATAGCTTGGAGGTGAGGATGGACAACTCATGGTCAAGGTCATGTCTTCTTCTCTTCTCCTCTTCTAAAGTTCTCCTCAGGTTCTCGATCTCAAGCTCAGCCTCCGGGTCTCTTTCCACTTGGACCTTCTCAGTGCGGACAACTCTTTCTTTCACATCCATTTTCTCCAGAGTGATTTGCTGCTGAATGAGAACGTTCAATTCTTTCTCAAGCAGGATGCGTTTGTGTCGCTCCTCCTCAAGCTGGAGTTTGAGGATGGAATGTTCCTTCTCCTGCTGAGGATCCTGCTGCAGGACCACCTTCTGTTTGACAGTAACCTTCTCACGGTTCTCTTTGTCACGGATCTCCAGCTCGTTAAGTCTGACCCGAAGTCTCTGAATCTCCAGTTCTGCTTCACGCCTTGTCTTGCGCTCACGTTCCAGTTCCTCCAGTTGCATGTCCAGCTCACGGAGTTGTCTCTGCAGCTGCAAGAGTTCTGCTTTCAGGTTTTCCTTTTGTTTTTGCTCATTGTTGATGTTTTGTAGGAAGTTGTCACACTCTGATCTGAGGACAGGATCTTCTTCAACCTTGACCACCTCTTCCTGAACAATCTTCTGCCGGATCTGAGACAAATCCATCTTTTTCAGTCTGATCTTCTCTTCCCAGGTCGATCGCTGTCTCTCAAGATCAAGGCGTTTCACCTGTTCCTCAGCCAGTTTCGTTTTCAGAACCTCAATCTCTTCTTTAGTCTTGGGATCTTCTCGGTACTGCAAAACTTCATTGACCACCTCTTTGGTTTGTACTTGGGGTTTGGTCTCCCTCCATGTTTCAATTTCATTACGAAGCTGACGGATTTCCATCTCAGATTTCTCCGTCTGGTGGGTTTTATCGACAATTTCGTTACGAAGCCTCTCCAGCTCCCTTTCAGTCTCAGGATCGGTCTTGTATTTGATGACTTCTTTGATGGTCTCTTTCACTTCCACTTGAGGTCCTCTGTTTCTTAGCATGGTCAGCTCATCCTGCAGGGATCTGAGCTGGAGCTCCGCATCTCTAAAGCGCCTCTGTTGTTCCACAAGCTCAAGACGAAGATTGGCCACCTCATTCTCAGCCTTAGGGTCAGGGCGAACAATCTCACGCACTTTTTCCTGAACCACAACCTTGGACTTCTCTTCTTCGAGGCTCTGAATTTTCCTCTGGAGATCAACCTTCTCCCGCTGTGAGGATCTTCGTTTGGCCTTCTCATCCTCAAACTGCCTCCTGAGGTTTTCTACTTCTCGTTCAAAGGTGATGTCTTTCTCTACTTTCAGGACCTCTTTTATGGAAATCTTCTCTTCGGCTATGGATTTCTCCTTCTCCAACCTCCTGAGCTTGTCTTGAAGAAATTGTAGCTCATCCTCCAACTGCTTCCTGGTTTCAATGTCTTTCTGTTTCCTGTCCAATAGCACCCGGTACTCTGACTCGAGCTGGGGGTCGTTTTGGACTTTGATCACCTCCTCTTCAGTGATCACCTCCTGCTCAGTATTTTTCTGCTCAGCCAGGACGGTCACCTGTTTCTGTATGTGAATCAGCTCGTTGTCTTTTATCATCTTCTGTCTTTTGAGCTCCTCCAGCTCGTCTCGAAGTTTGCGAACCTCCTCTTCCTGACCACGGTCTCTTTCGATACGCAAAACCTCCTTGACGGTGTATTGCTGTGCGCCTTCTTTCATCTCCGTCTCAAGGCCTCGCAGTTTCAGCTTGAGCAAATCCAGGTCATTCTCCAGGACATGCGTGGTGCGACGCTCCTCTGAGAGCTTTAGCTGAACTTTGTGCACTTCCTCATCCAGTTGAGGGTCTGGAACCTTCTTAATGAGCTCCTTCTTGACAATTGTATCTTGAGGTTTCTGTCCCTCTAGGACATAAATGTCAGTCTGTATGGTCTCAATCTCTTTTTCTAGCTGTTCCCTCCTCTGGATCTCATCGTCCAGTTGTTTTTTGATTCTCCATGGTTCATCTCCAGGAGGAGCAGCATGGACTGACTTTAAATTGGTAGACTGGATAACAGGGATCTCCGGTTGCTGTGGGAGGACATCCATCATCATTAATGATGCTGCTCATAATTCCAATTGTGTAATATTTCATTTTAAAACTAGTTTACCTGGCTAAGGAGACTTTGGGCGAACTCCAGATTCTGCAGTCTCTGCTTGTTCACTGCATTCACCTCTGTAAACTTTGCCTCAATGGCAGCTTCCTGCAAACAATGAAACACAAAGTCACGGAAATTTCATATTGGGAAATATTGTGTTACTAGAGTAAATATACTCTTCATGGCCATACAAATGATATAATATGATAATTCTGTGATGGACTGGTGATCTGTCCAGAGTGTAATGCCACCTCTCGTCCAATGACCACTGGAGATAGACAACAGCTCCCATCAAACCTGAACAGGAATAAGCAGCTATACACTCACCGGCCACTTTATTAGGTACACCTGTCCAACTGCTCGTTAACACTTAATTTCTAATCAGCCAATCACATGGCGGCAACTCAGTGCATTTAGGCATGTACACATGGTCAAGACAATCTCCTGCAGTTCAAACCAGCATCAGTATGGGGAAGAAAGGTGATTTGAGTGACTTTGAACGTGGCATGGTTGTTGGTGCCAGAATGGCTGGTCTGAGTATTTCAGAAACTGCTGATCTACTGGGATTTTCACGCACAACCATCTCTAGGGTTTACAGAGAATGATCCGAAAAAGAAAAAATATCCAGTGAGCGGCAGTTCTGTGGGCGGAAATGCCTTGTTGATGCCAGAGGTCAGAGGAGAATGGCCAGACTGGTTCGAGCTGATAGAAAGGCAACAGTGACTCAAATAACCACTCGTTACAACCAAGGTAGGCAGAAGAGCATCTCTGAACGCACAGTACGTCGAACTTTGAGGCAGATGGGCTACAGCAGCAGAAGACCACGCCGGGTGCCACTCCTTTCAGCTAAGAACAGGAAACTGAGGCTACAATTTGCACAAGCTCATCGAAATTGGACAATAGAAGATTGGAAAAACGTTGCCTGGTCTGATGAGTCTCGATTTCTGCTGCGACATTCGGATGGTAGGGTCAGAATTTGGCGTCAACAACATGAAAGCATGGATCCATCCTGCCTTGTATCAACGGTTCAGGCTGGTGGTGGTGGTGTAATGGTGTGGGGAATATTTTCTTGGCACTCTTTGGGCCCCTTGGTACCAATTGAGCATCGTTACAACGCCACAGCCTACCTGAGTATTGTTGCTGACCATGTCCATCCTTTTATGACCACAATGTACCCAACTTCTGATGGCTACTTTCAGCAGGATAATGCGCCATGTCATAAAGCTGGAATCATCTCGGACTGGTTTCTTGAACATGACAATGAGTTCACTGTACTCAAATGGCCTCCACAGTCACCAGATCTCAATCCAATAGAGCATCTTTGGGATGTGGTGGAACGGGAGATTCGCATCATGGATGTGCAGCCGACAAATCTGCGCCAACTGTGTGATGCCATCATGTCAATATGGACCAAACTCTCTGAGGAATGCTTCCAGCACCTTGTTGAATCTATGCCACGAAGAATTGAGGCAGTTCTGAAGGCAAAAGGGGGTCCAACCCGTTACTAGCATGGTGTACCTAATAAAGTGACCGGTGAGCGTAGATAATGACTGGCTGACTGACTGATATGACAATTGAATGATAAATGTATAATTACCACTTTAAAGGTTATTAGATTGTGGATATTGGTTCAGAGTTAATCCTGAGTGAGCATGAGGGAAAATAATCTGTTTTTTAAAAGCATCCACATGGCAGAGTCACATGATCATCGATGCCGCAACAATCAATCAAGAAGTTTAATGGTGACACATTCTTTTTTAGCTTATCAAAAAGACATCTTAAATGATAAAAATTCTGGATATCTTACAAAAGCCTTGTGCAAATTAGGATTAACATTTCTAAATTGCTACAGGACTTCATTAAACGCAGAGAACACGTGTTTGTTTTTATTGAGAATGAGCTTCTGGAGAAGGTTAAAGAATACTTGATGTTGAATATAGAACAGCACCTCTGCTTTGACTGTCAGTGCAGGTGATTCCAGTCTGCTCCTCTTGTAGGTCTGAGGTACAAGTCCATCTTCAAGGTCCAGAATAGACCTGAACTTCTCAGTTTCATTCTCATAGTCCTTCAAAGCAGAATCAGTTAATTATGATTTTATCTTTTTCTTAGTGTGTTTTTGTTCATTAAAGAATGGGATATTAGGGTGAAATCACTGTAAAGTATCTTACTTTGACTGCTTGCTGGTAAAGCTGGGCATTTTTGGAGACATTGTTCAAATCGGATTCCTTTCTCGCAATGTCTGAAAGCAAATTCTGCAAAAACACAAGGTTTTTCATGAATTGTTATGAACGTCATCTGACAGACTGTGTGACTCTACATCAGGAAGGGTGCAGGGTACGTTTACACTGCTGCTCATCTCACCCTCTGATTCTTCAGCTTGGTCTCCACTGTTCTTGTGTCGTCACTTTCACGGGGTTCATAATTTGGAACACGAGACAGCCAGCTGTTCAGGTTGTCATAATCATTACGGTAATTTTTGTGTGCCATTTTGGCTCTCTGCAAGCTCTGAGACCTGCAACACAGCAAAATCAATCCAACTTGAATACAGTTTAGTGACTAAACTAATGTTTATTTTATCAGCCATTTTTTAAAATTTAGTATTAGTTTTAGTCCAGTTTCAATCGTGCTTGTTAGTTTTTAATCACATTTAGTCAACCTTATCCTGTTTTTATTCAGTCTAGTTTTAGTCGACTATAAGTCAAGCATTTTAATTGTCATCTTAGTCCAAGACCTCTTTGATGTATCCAAGTTAGCATAAATTCAACTTCACACACAATTCTATCAACAAGTGGCTATGGTGGCTACATGCTAAGTAGCTAATATAAGCTAGCAACATTAGTCCTGTGTGTTTGTGCCTACAGGGGTGAGTCACTGGGTGTTTCTCAAAGCCAAGGAACCTTGCCTTGAACCCTTGGTCCCGCCCCGGTTGCCTAGGAGATACGTCATCGGGACCCACCAAGGCGTGTTCCAATGTTCATTTGCTACTGAAGCATCTGTACTTGGTTTGCCTGCTGTTTAGCTAACATACCAAGGATACATGGGATGTGCCTTGATGCCTTCCCTCGGTCAAAAATTTCCCAGAATACATCGCAATATTTTCAAAAAATGGCGGTTGAGGAGCCGGCAGTAGCTACTTCAAAGACTTCAAAGGTTTAAATGTAAGTTAACTGATTGTTGCTATCGGGCTTATATTTTAAATGTTTTTTTGTTTTGTTTTTTAAATCCAAAGCAGTTATACGGTTGGTTAGTTGCTTTGTAGTTGCAGCTTTGGTGGCTAGAAGGTATTACCTCGCTTGCAAATTTATTTTATTTTTATTAACATTTCTAGCTCCATGGGCGGGACGTAAACAGTGCGCGTAAGCAGGCAGCCGCGGTCACGTGAGTGAAGTCTGTTCCCGTGTCCTCGTAAGCAAGACGCCTCCTCTACTAAGGCAGTGCCTCGGTAGACAAGGTTCCTTGACATTGAGAAACACCCACTGTGTGAACGGCGGAGGAGGCGTCTTTGTTCGTGAACTAAAATATCAGTAGATTTTTGTCCAGTTTTTATTTAGTGAACTACATTTTTGGCTCATCTTATTTAGTTCCCGATAATACCAACTAATCCAGTCCTAGTTATTGTTTATTAATAGGAGTTTAAGTCATGTCTCGTCTAGTTTTCGTCCGGTGAAAAATGCGCGTTGATTAAATTATTTTCCTTTAGTTGTCATTAATGAAATTAACACTCCTAATATTTATCTTCTACTAATATTAATGCTCAGATCCCCCTCCTTGTGTTGACTCTCTCACCTGGTGTCGATCTGCCTCATCAGGTTGTTGTAGCGCTTGCTGAGTTTCTGAACGTCAGCTTCCTGCCTTTCGATATCAGGACAGTGCTCCTGAAATTTGACAGCCATGTCATCACAGCTGCCTTTAGCCAAACGCAGGTTTTTCTCCGCCTCTGTCATTACTGACTTCTGTGACATCAGGTCTGATCCCATATCCTGTGAGGTTGCAAAACAGACTTACTAAGCACATGAGTAATATCATACAAGCAGGAATGTGTGTCACAAAAATCTGCTGATTTCAGCAACACTGTTAGTAGGTACAGACTTCGTAGCAGTACACCAGTACTTAGAAACTGTAAAATTCATCTTACTGCAAGTTCCCGCTGTGATTTCTCCAATGAGGCGACGTCAGCTGGAGCAACCTCCTCCCTGGCCAGCTTGTTCTCATATGTAGACAGCAAAGTCTTTCCATTGTGAAGAGATGTCTCCAGCTGGTTGGAATTCTTCAGCCTAAAAAAATGAAAGCAGAAACACAAGCGATTCAGCTAATTTGAACAACAGATTGGGTTCCACAACATTTTTTAAAGTTAATCCCGATACCCAAACAGTTCAGGGTACGTACTTCTCCTGAGAGCACTGGAGAAGCTGCTCGATCTTGTTGTGTTTCTTGTTAGCTTCATCGACCTTGCTGTGAAGCTGAGGAGAGCTGGCGCAGTTCAGGTTTGAGAGCAAGAAGCTCTTTGCTTCTTCCACTTTAGAGGATTTTTCTGGTTCGATCTTCCTGACAGCTGAAGAAATGTCCTGAAAAAGATTTAGAGAGAAATGAAATACAAACAGTATAAATGCTCTTTACTATATTGATTGAAAAAGGTCATCTGATTAAGGCACAGGGTCTTATGAGCAAACATTATAATATAGGACATGAGGCAGAGCCTCCCCAAAAAACAAAACCATAGCAAAGCTGATTACCCTCATATCCTGCAGGCGGTCAGCACTGTCCTGCAGCGGTCTGTTCTGCTCCAGCGGTGGGCGCACTCGAGCATAAATGGCTTTCTCCTGTTTGTCCAGGTCACTGATGACCTTATCCAGACCGGCCATCAGCTGGCGGCACTGCTGCTCCTGCTTGTCTGCAGTGGCACAGACACAAACACCTCTGTAGACATCGTTTTACTCAAACACTGAGTGGCATTCATACATTTTTTTAGTCTTTTATTTGAAGGTTTTGGCATTAAGTCATAGTGGGATGTGATACAGAAGATTAGAAAATTAATAGGGATGCAATGATACCACTTTTTTCAAAGCGATACCGATACTCGAATCTGAGTACTTGCCAATACCGAGTACCAATGCCGATACTTCTACCACATAAAAAAAATGCAATGAATTGGAAGACAGGTTTTATTTTCTTCTCTGCTTGTTACAACAAATGGTGGTGAACTTGATAAAAAAATAAATATTAAATATTTCTGAGGTTTCTGTTGAATATTTTAGCTCCACAGGTGTTTTTACCTTCATAGTGGGTGTGAAAACAGGTCAACAACTTCTTTATCAGTTTTAATCTCTCAAACTACGCAGGTGGTGATAACACCCGAGTTCTCCTGAGTTCGAACAGCCTGTATCTGTTTCGTCACAACTCCTTTGTTTGTTAGTATTCTGCAGCTCCCGCAGTTGAAACCACGCCTAGCATGCTGCTGGCTAAAAGCTGTAGCATAAGACGTAGCAAACAGGAAGAGACTACGTGTGCTGTTGCCATGCGCAGCGGGGCAGGAAACAGTACACCTTGCTCTCATAGGCTAGTTTGCTAGCCAATCAGAGTCCAGCAAATTCGAATAATAAATATGAACAAGCTGCTGCTTGAGGCCTGACGGAAGGAGACGGAACCACCCAAATTTTAATGCAGACAGATTGAAAGGTCTGTTAAACAGTGTTTCCTAACGTTTTTTAGATATAAAATGTTTCATATTACTGGTTAATACTTAAGAAATAACCACAAAGTCCTGAAATTTGTATGAAATGGCCTCTTTAATAAAAATGGTCACAAAACTAAAATTTCAAGTGAAAAATAAAAATTTTCTGTGAAATTATTGCAGAATTTCCACATTTTAAGTATCGGTTGACTAACCAATATGAGTACATTCGAATTTTATCAGCCTCGATACCAGTATTGGTATCGGTGCATCCTTAAAAAGAAATAAAAGACCTTCACCCATGACCTTCAGGACTGGTTGTTAATTAATTTAAAATAAGTAGTTAAAATTTTTATTTTCTTTGTTTTTATTGTATTGTTTTGTATCTTACAATAATAACTCTGTGATTTTTATCTGGGAAAGCTGCCAGAGGAATATAATTTACTTCCTGTCATTACTGATGCCATAAACAGAAATAAAATTAATTTCTAGTGTCAGTTAACAGCAAACTAAATCCATTTGCTCCAAGTGAAGGGAAGAAATGTTTCCAACAATCTGAGGTAAGTGAATGCATCTTGTACCTGTAGGTGTGCCAGCTCCACTCTCCAGCTTCAGCACATCAAATCGTTTCTGCAGAGTTGACTTGCTGCTCGCCATCTTCTGCTTGAGAGCTTTCTGCTGACTGGCCAAGCTGCAAATACACAAGATAACAAGCTGTTGCAGTTGTACTGGAATAAAGTGGAATGAAGTCTACCATCCAGTCTGAAGTACACACTCACTTGTCAGAGATGGCCACTGCCTCCGGGTCGGTGGGCGGGATCACGAAGCAGACGCCAGGAGCAACAATTTTACGTCCAGCTGCGTCCTTCACGTCCCATTTGCCACCATTGTTCCGCAGCAGGGTGTAGCGCTCATTACGAATAATTGGGCCCTGCCAACAATTTGAATTTGTCATCTTTTTGTGGATCACTCACAACATATGGTTCAAACATAAAACAAAAGCCTTTTAACCAAACGCTGGAATTTTATCAGGGGAGATATTTTAACCCAGTTCATTGTTTTGTAAGTTTCTTTATTTCATTGATTTATTTTAGTCTTTTATTTCTGTTTACATCTAAATTTACTTGTGGCATTGACTGCTTTGTTGTTGACACTTTGTGTTACAATTATTTGCCTTACCAAGCTGATACAATTCATTTAAATTCTAACGTCTAACATCATAACCTCAAATAAGTGCCATCTGGACTTCTTTTTCCAATATTTTTTATAGATTTTTTTAGATTTTAAATCCTTTGAGATCTTTGAAAAGAGACAAACTTTTTAGACTTCATCAAATCTTCTGCATTCTCATCCATAGTGGGTTTAAAGCAGAACTAAGTAAGTTTTGCTCTCGCTCTCCCCCTACTGGTCCCCTGTGAAAGCTCACTGTCGTAACGTTCCCCCGCCGCCGCCGCAGACCCCCCCCCTCACCACCCACCCCCTCCACCCCGCCGCCGCCCCCCCAACAACAAAGCGCAGAGAACGCTTTTGCAAGAAGAAAGAAAAACAAAACCAAGAAAATGTCTCGACAGGTGAGTATTATTGTCATCTTTGCGCTCCTAAGGGTGGCGTTGCTAACAACGGCAAGGGCTTCATGCTTGTATTTATGTACGTGAGTGTGAGTGCCGTAAAGCAGGTTTGTTCTCGCGAGATTAGTCGGGTCCGATCCACTGAAAGTTGCAAGTGCTGCTTTCAGTACACAGACCCCGGAGGGAGGGGAGGGACCCACGAATCACCCCGCCAAGTCCTTGTTTACCCCCACAGGGACTCTAGAAAACATTTATTGAGGTGAAAAAACTTACTTAGTTCTGCTTTAAGTAAGATTTTCTGAAGGGACTTAAATGTACAATAAAAGAACTAAGTTAGAGGCCATCTATCTTTATATTTATACAATTCAAACGTTGCACACACATTAAAACTTGTAGAGGAAACTGGGTGGTACGTACCTCTTCAGCATCAAAATCACACAGAGCTTCAATTGGCAGCAGCTTTTGGGGCGTTTCCCGCCGATACTTCAGGGGCAAAACCTGCAGGCTGCGCTTCTGAAGAGCCTTGACGCGTTCATCAAAGTTCTCCATGGCTTTAGCCTGGTCCTACACAAACACACACACACACAAGAATTATTTCATTATTCTAGAATATTCAGTATCATTGTGAAATGTTTGTGTAAAAATGACTCACATCCAGCTCTGAGATGAGACTCTCCATCTGATAAACATCTTTAAACTCTGGGTTGTACTTCTGGGTCACCTCTGTATCGATCCGCTTCAGCAGGTCCTGAGTGTCACGCGCCTCCTTGTGATACTGCGCAAGACCAGATCCAAACACAAACATGAACGAGACCTGTCACTTTAACTGTGTGTGTTTACATATCACCATGTCTCTGAGTGTGACTCACCTTGTGATATTCATCCATGTGTTTAAGGTGGTTTTCCTCACAGATGAGCAGGTTCAGGTACTCCTTCCAGTCAGCATGGACAGCCTCCATGTGAGCCTGACAACATCAAAACATTGGAGAATTTGTTGAATGTCAGGAGGCCATTGTATGACAAGGAACAACTTGTAAACATGTTACAAACCATGTTAAAGCTGAGATAAAAACTACACGTGGAAGCTGTGGTTCATATGATAAAGCAGGCTAATTGCTAATAACAAGGCTAACAGTTTAATCTCAGAAATGAAAAAAATGAATTAGCTTTTAATAATAGCCTTAATGTTAACCTGGTATTCTTATTCAAGGACACTTTCTATTAATATGTAATTTTTTAAATGAATATTTTTAACTCAATTGAAAAAAAATGTTTTAAAGAGTTATACAGTTTTATTTCTAATAATCACAGGAGATAACTGAGACATGACATGTAGAATTGTGTCATGTTTTTGTGTTTAAATTAGACATGGTGTCACTGGCTCATTCTACTGGCTGTAATGAAACAAATTATTATTTGAAATATACTAACAAAACGTCTTTTATTTAAGAATTATTTCTGAAAACTAGGGCTATTAAGAACATTTTAGAGATGTGAAAAGATCAGCTGATATCGATCATTGAGATTATTCACACCAGGGTTTTTGAAGTTTAGTCTTTGTCTATGAAAAACACGAGTGAAGAAAAGAACTGGCTCAAGGATGGATCCTTGTGGAACCTCAAAGAAGAACTAGCATTTATGCTGATTAAAAGACAAAAGTTTGGCTTCATCGATCGTGATGTACAGCTGATCCTGTACCTCGATGACGTTTTTCCCTGGGTGATCTTCAGCAATCAAATTCTGCCCGTCTTCATTCAGCTTGGAGATGTTTTTCTCTCTGCCTTCCAGACACTTAGTGATAAAGGTCTGTTGATGTGACACACAAACAGGTCAGGATCGTATTTTACTAATTTATTATCCTCAGTTTGCTTTCATGAGTCTTCAGCTACCTCGTACTGCCTCTTGCGGGCCGGGTAGTCCAGGTTGGTGTCGCTCCAGTCGTAGTTGATCCGCTCATCTGCCTGCTGATCCATCCAGTACAGCTCGTTGGTGCAGCGCTGCATGTAGTCCCGCAGGCTCAGCAGGTGGCGCTGACGGGCCGTTGAGCTGGCCTTGAGGAAAAGACAAAAAGTTTGAGTAACCATCAACAGACTATTTGCTTTATCAGTAATAAATAATATAACTAGTGTGCTATAGAATAAAAATAGTTTTTTTTACATACTGTAATACTGTATAGTAAAACAGTAGATTTAGATAAATATGTATCAAATCTTTTAAAATTAGTTTTAAACAGAAATGGAAACTATTGTATATTATACTGTATATAAACTACTGCAGCCTGTTGATACTCAGTGAGGGATTTCACAGACTTACCAACAACTTGTTGTACTTTGTCTGAAGGCCACTGATGTATTCCTATGCAAATAAAACAAAAGGAAGAAGAAGAAGATGAAAAGACTGCACAAACAGAATACTTTTATATTAGGATTGGAACTGAGTGGACCGCCCACTTCCACTGCATAAACATAATACAGTTTATTTCTTCTTTAGTTTTGCACAAAGATTTATGACTAGGGTTGGGTACCGATTCTCTGTATAGGTACAGTACTGGGTAAACGTCGACAGTAGTAACCAGACTGATATCCAACGTGAATTTTGGTGCTCTATTTTGGTACCACATTGCGTTTCCTTAACATGACAGGAAACACACATTCTCATTTATAACTGATTCAGAGAGACCAGGAAATACAAACACAAGAGAAATAGGCCTGAACAAGGCAAAGACTCCAGGACATCATTAATACCGTTAATATATTCAACCAACAGCACTTAAAATGTATCAGTGCGCCAACAAGTCGTAAAAACCTTGACAAATTGCTGCAAGTTGTTGTAAAAATTCTGATCTATGTACATCCTGGTTAGTCCAGGTTGGTGCACGCATGTTAAATACTGTATGAAGGGTCTATTAATCTATTTAACCAGCTGTATGTGTAACCGCTCGTCATCAGAATGAAAAAGCTCCAGCATAATTTGCTCTTCTTTGGGTTATAGTTTCTACCTTGTCTCCACCAACAGAGAGATGAGGAGCCAAGGCCTCCACCTCGCTGTGGAAGATGTTGTGCTCCTCCACCTCGCTTTCCACACTGGGCAGGTCCTGACCAAAGCCCTTGTTGTTCAGGTTGTCCTGGGCAGGGAAAGAAAACAAGAAACACATTACTCCTCTTTTCTATTTGTCAGTTTCAACTGTCTAAAAGTGGAACTGGTGTATTATAATGTTAAAAAAGCCCTAAAACAGGTAAATAGGAATATTTCCTGAGCTGCCACCTATCTGAACACAAGTCATTAAACTCCAGTTTAAAGAGGCCATTTCATACAAATTTCAGGACTTTGTGGTTATTTCTTAAGTATTAACCTGTAATATAAAAAATTTTATATCTAAAAAACGTCAGGAAACATTGATTAACAGACCTATCAATATGTCTGCATTAAAATTCGGGTGGTTCCGGCTCCTTCCGTCAGGCCTCGAGCAGCAGTTCCTTCATAGTCATTATTCAAATTTGCTGGACTCTGATTGGCTAACAAACTAGCCTATGAGAGCAAGGTATACTGTTTCCTGCCCCGCTGTGCATGGCAACAGCAGACGTAGTCTCTTCCTGTTTGTTACATATTATGCTAACAGCTTTTAGCCAGCAGCATGCTAGGCGTGGTTTCAACTGCGGGAGCTGATGAATACTAACAAACAAAAGAGTTGTGATGAAACAGATACAGGCCGTTTGGACTCGGGAGAATTTGGGTTTTATCACCACCTGCATAGTTTGAGAGATAAAAACTGAAAGAGAAGTTGTTGACCTGTTTTCACACCCACTATGAAGGTAAGAACACCTGTGGAGCTAAAATATTCAACAAAAACCTCAGAAAAACAGTTTTTAATGGAAGGATCTCTTTAGGGAACATTACTTGAATGTACACAGATTTGCAGTGACGTTAGAATTCAGGGACACGGATTCGGGTTCTTATCTGGACTTAGTTGTTGTAGCATTTTGGAGCATCAGGGATCCAAAAAGAAAAGACTCAGATGGATCTTTGGAGCAGGTTAAAAGTGAGGTTTGCATCTGAACTGTGTGAGTGAACCAATTTCTCACCAGTTTCTCATCCATGATGTTGCCCCAGTTTACGGTGGGAATCCCTTCAGTGCGGCTCAGGTGGTAGATGTGGTCGTGGTCTTCTTTCAGCCTCATCACTCGGTCACGCAGCTGAACCATACTAGATACAAAAACATGACAAATTAGACATGTGACTTTTAGATATTGTCACCTGTCACCTTTTTGTAACAACTCACTCTTGTTGGATCATCTCAGCCTGAGGATGCTGGAGGCGCCTGGCGTTAGCAGCATCTTCATCCAGGGAGTTCAGCAGTTCTAAAGAATTGAGGATTCTCTTGTTGCTGTCCTCCTGATACAGAGGCTGCTTCCCCTCGTTAATCTTGCTCACATCCTGCAACAAGAACAACTGTGGATGTAACCATTTGCGCGGAGGATCCCCCCACCAGTTGCTAACAGCTCTCTGTTTATGCTAACTCTACCGCTAGCTTACAGCTAGCTTACAAACAGGAGCTTGTGGCCTGCCCAGTGGATTTTTTACGTCACAAATTCAGTCTTTTTTAGACCACATTTTAGCATCTGCTACTGATTCACAGCTATTTGAACGCAGATATACTCAGAAATGCAATTTTGAGCTTAATTTTCTTAAGATATTTCCTCTAGCATCAGAAAAATGCGCGAGGAATATGCTAACAACATGAAAAATGCGATTTTCATTGGAGTGTGTCTCTAAATCCCTTTTAGTAACTTTTTAAATTTCATGCTGTGCAAATTATTACCAGAGGTTCAACACAAGCAGGAAGACAGAAATAAAGTGAAAGGAAAAAAGTCTCAGTCTCTTGTAATCCAACCGAAATGTGTTACTAGGAGAGAAGATTCTCAATCTCACACCTTAAAAAATTTATTAAATAAAATTTGCTGCAAGCTGAAACCTCTTAAGACAGCAGCACTAGCAGGTCATATTGTAGTCTTTTGTTATTTGTGATTTGACACTATAGCTTTTATTGAGACCTACAATCTCCTCAGGTGCAGAGAACTATAATGTTACACTACATCTTCTGGAATATTTGTTGCTCACAGGGTTGTAAATAAAAAGTATTTGCTGTTTGCAGACATTCCTACATCTTTATAATTGTTGGATTCGAACATTTAAATAAAAATGAGAGTTTGCTTATTGAATTAGACCCGATGACAGGATGTTTAGAACTGAACATGTATTCAGATTTCTCCTTATCCAGACTCTAGGGACAAACTGTGACTGCATGGCAGGTAAAATTAGAAGCTCCTCATCATCAACAGGATCTGTACTCTTCTGGTAGACTGCAGCTTGTAGTAGCAAAACAGTTTAACACTAAAAACCTCTCACTGGGACAGATTTATAAAAAAAAAAAAAACAAATGATGTTTTTTCTTGATTTAATTTGTAGCTGTAAAGTGCTTTTAGTTTACACTTGAAATACAAATGAAGATAATTGGATCTTAAGGATAATGCAAATGTTTTAAAGTCTAGTGCACAGTGGTGTAGTGCAGGGTATACGCTGATATACGGCATATACCTACTTATTTTCAGTCAGCATCGCGTATACCCACTTCTAAACCCACCTTGATGCGCACTGTTCAGTAATATCTTTGAGCCAGATTGCCCACTTTTTCCTCAAGGATGGTGAAGCCATGACCCACCCTCCTCTGCCTATAATTGGCTGGTACTCGCTGCTTTCACTGATTAGATTGGTTAACTTTAAGCATGAGGACTGATGAGCCAATCAGAGGCAGAGTATGGCGGGTTATGCCGAGGAAAATATCGCTAGTACGGTACTAGCAATAAATACATTTTCCTTTCTTCCAGGCTGCTTGTGTGACCAGTAGGAACTACAAACGGCTCCTAATCAAGTCAGGATCATTTTATAATAGTGAGCAAGTAGAATGACAGATTTTTGGGTAAAGTAAACATGTCACTGTTAGACTATGAGGGCTTTTTTTCTAGACTACTTTTGAAAACTGAGAGTATATGCACTTCTCCAGGGACCACCACACCACTGTTAGTGCACATATATCAACTGGGGTTGCTGTCATTTTATTCACCTTGTTCAGGCTCTGTTCAACATCACAGATGTTCTTCTCCACTTTATCAGCATTCTTCTGCAGCTTCTCAATCAGAGCTGCCAGCTCTGTGCTGGGAGTCCTGGAGGACAAACAGAAAGATGTGAGGATTATTTAACGACTCAATTTCCTGTAAAACAATCAGTTTATTCATGTACGATACACTGATGTGAACAAAATGGAATTTATTGAGAAATCCTCAGCGTCACATGAGCTGTCCCATAACAGACGAGCGCAACCAGAGAACAGAACATTGGAACTGTTTTGACTGTATACAGTAAACGCGGCACAACAAACGTTTGGAAATTCAAAAAACCCTAAACTTGTCCTGAAACACAGAATGTTCTCTGGTCAGAAAGGAGAATAAATACTGGTGGAACTGGAGTAAGATACGGATCGCATCAAACGGCTGTCACGAATAAATAAATCCAAGTTAAAATCCCCCTAAAATCTGCAGTAATACTTCTAATGTTGATAAGAACCCAGCAGGTGTACAGGCCATGGAAAAACTCATGAGTCAGCTCCTCAGAGATCAGAGGAATTCTTTGGCATGGAAATGGTTGTCAAACTGTCTGAAGTCATCACTCAGTCATAAATTTGAATACTTTTCATTGCAAATGTCGAGTTTTCCAAGATAAAGCAACATGTTCCCGGAGGGTAATGACAGCACAGCTCCGACATGATTCCTTCAGGTAAAAGAAACGGGCCTGGCAGGTTTCACCTTTTCCATCAAACCCGATTACTATGACAACTATCAGCTACAACACCACCTAAATACCTGAGCTGTTCTCACCAACAGTTTGACATTTGAGTTCTGCTGCATGAGAACGTTTGCGCTTCGCAATCCTGGTCCTCAAAGCCCAGTAAGGTTCAGGTGGTTCGCTGGTCCAACACACCTCATTTAAAGCTGCTATACTTAATTTGCATAACAAATTAGCTTAACATATTTTTTTCATGCCCATTAAAAACGTTTTTACACAGCATGGAGAAAAATATGTTGTGAAGATTAAAAAAAGAAATGAAAAAAAAAAAAAAAAGATTAAGTGGTTCTCCCGTATTTGTCTAAAAACATCAACCAATGAAATGGTTCGGTCCGAAAGGAATGATTGGACAGGCTCTCCAGTCATACGGACTTCCGCATTTATTTGGCTTCTGTGCTCCTAAAAAACTGAGACATATTACCGCAGCACACCACTGCTGGGAGTGTTCGCCGCTCTACCATGTCACAGCAGGAGAAACAGCCGCCGGTAACAATTAATGTCAGTTGTTCGTTATATTGTTTTCAATTACCGGTGATTCCACCATGTTACGGGACTTGAATGAACTGCAGACCAGTGTCTTGCACATGGTTGTTTTTTGGGGCTACGCGTGTTTCCAAACCTGGGGGGGTGTGGCTTAGGAATTCTACCCGATGGGATGGGCTGAGAGTTCTATGTTTGTTGACATTTTGTTACATTTGTTGACATTCTAAGCTAGGCAATGTGAAATCGGGTATATCACCTTTAAATGATTGAATCATCTGCAGAACATGTTATGAAGCAAATCATTTATTTAAATCAGATGTGTTGGAGTGTTACATGGTCTGTCCACAAGAGGGCACCGACACATTCCTTTAGATAACAGCAGTGTGGACTAATAATTCATGTCTCTGCCAAGTAAAATATGTGCAAATATCAAAACTAATCATCTTAAACAGAAAGCTAAAAGACCTTTACTGACTCTGACGTATCGCAGTCTGTCCCCAGAGAGCACTGACTAGTTTCTGTTTTCAGAACCACATGTTGAAATGACCTCAGCTGTGGTGTTTGGATGAAAAGCCTTTGGTGCTTTAGTCAACATGTAGCTGGAGCACACGGCTGTGTTTGTGCTGAGACACGGAGCCTCAGAGGTTTTTCACGCTGCCTTAACCCAGTGGAAAGAAAAGAAATACGCTGAGGCATGTTTAGCTGTCGTATCTGGTTGTGCTTGTTCTGCCTTGTCACCTGGTGTTCTCATCACAGGTTGTGTAGATGAAACTCTGGCAGCTTTTTATCAAGGACTTCTTGTTTTTTTTTAATCTGGCTAAATCTCCAGCTGTGAAGTCTGAATGGTTCTGATTATGACATTATTACTTAATGATACACATCATTGGCACGACATGACGTTAATTATAATCATCTCTGGGTCAATGACAATCATTTTGGTTTTAAAATCACTACAAACATATTTCAAACTCCTACAACATCTGACAGTGAATGTTTATACCGTAATAATTAATAGTTAACATCTACCTGACTGGTGTTGGTAACAGGCGCGGTGCTAGTCCACCACCTGTCACCTCACACACTCAGTACTCTAGCTTCATAACGCCTGTAGGATCCACAGCGTGCAGCAGCGTAAACGCCACGGACACGGGTAGAAATAATCCCGGAGCAAGTCTGGACTAGTGTTTGAAGCCGAGTTTGGAAGAAGCAGCTGGCAGAACTCCCGCTGGGGTTTATTCGAATGAAACGAACCCTCAGGGGGATTTCTGTCACTTATTAGAGGTTTTAATAACAAACAAGTACAGTTTACTTCTGTCTGTTGCACCAAACATTTTCTTTAGAACATGAATTATCATGCCAAAGCTTAGAGTTCTGATTGTAAAAAGAGCAGCTGAGGTGTTTTTTTGTAATAGAAATTCAGAACAGATGTAAACTAACCCCACCCGGGTCATTAGAAAGACAAATGCTTGTGTTTAAAAGGAACATCCCCAAACAACTACACACAAAAAAACAGGGTTAAATTTATTTTAATTAGCCAAATGCTCAACAGTAACATCACCATTAACTCATCCGTGTTTTTACCGTTTCTAGTTTGTGTTATTCTGAAGAGGCTGTCTGCTGCATTGTTTTTGGTAGAGGGTGTGGTGGTTCTGGAAAGATCTGGCATTGGAGCATTAGCTTGAGAAACACTTTGCACATGTTTTCCACAGAGGAGGGAACCGGGTAAATTAGAACCAGAAGACTCGCAGAGAGCAGCGGGCTGCTGCAGTCACACCCTGAGCGCCGCTCTATCTCCACGCCATCCCAGTGCGGATGCATTACAGGACAACAGACACTGAAAACTGCACAGTGTTTTTGTATTGTTTGTTTGTTATCACTCTGTGTCTGTTCTAAAACTCTGTGAGGTGGATTAGGGATCTTTTTGCATCTAATTGAATGCACTTTGCATCACGGACCTCGTACAGTGGGCTCAGACAAAAACATCCAAGATCGGTGCAAATCACAACATTTCACTTTATAACAACCTAAATAAACTTACAGGTTTAAGTCGTGAAAGTCATGCCGTTAGAAAAAAAATTATAAAATCAGAAAATATTCTGTTAATTTTCTTCCGGGAGATCTTCGCTTTAATTTAGAAGGAAAATCCCATCAGAATTTTTGGTAATGTTTATCCATTTTTAATCGAATTTCTTTTTTAGTGCAGGACTTAGCTGATGCAGTCTGTTTTTTTGGGTCTTGCCCTTTGACCTGAAGCTCACGCTCACCTGATTCATGTCACAGTTTATCAGTTTACCAACAGAAACTTGAATAATGAGAACTGAATGGAGAGAACAGAGGGAGGAGTTGCATTATTAGCATTCCATCAGTGTCTGTAGGTGGTTGTCTGGCTTCAGTAGTTCACCACAAGAGTAAAAGTAACATGGACACTGAAAGAATGTCACCAAATATAATCAAGTTATATAATTTACAGTAATGGATCTGTTCAACTAGGACTGACAACTGCAGGTCAGTTTAAAAACTGCAAGTCCAGCTTTACTTGACTCTCCCTGACAGGTAAGTTGGCAAGAGGGGAAACACACCCACAACATGACAGCTGATATTTAAAACAGAATAACTGATCTTTATAAAGTGAGTTCCAATCATTTTCTTTATTAATGCCTCCAAAAAAAGATCTAAGTTGGGTGAAATGAAACGCGACTCGCTTCAGGTGTCATGATTTCACACAGGAATGTAAACCCTGAACCCATTAGGAGTGATGGGCTTTGGATTGTAGCTTTATTCTGGGAGTGGCAGTGAAAAATTCCTCACACAATGTCCTTCAGGAAGGACAGCAAGAATACTTATCAAACCAGTTAGTACACAGCTTATCTGCCACACCCACGCACACACCGTGGAAGACAAGCTGCACTTTTCTCATTTTCTCCGTTTTAACGCTGAATGATCTGCAGACAACAAGCGGTTTCATCCCAGCGGACATTTCTGCAAACTGCGCATGTAAAAACCCACTATGCACAGAAAAAGAGTCACTTTTATCCCAAAACGTTCCCAACACATCCTACACATAATACATTAAGACTCAATACTGTCTTTGGAGGGTGATTAACAAGTTTTTGCGCCCACGAGCAGCAGCGCGCGAGCCACAAGATCACAACATTTTCCCACGACGAGTTTCTGTTCAAATAAAACATTAAAACAGTCTAAATACTCACGCTGTTGAGGTTGTTGTTGTCGGTTGTGATATAGTTTTGGACTTTTTCTTGAGCATGGTGGCGGGTCACCTGGCAGCTCCTTCCGATGAGAGAAACAATCCACGCAGGAGGTGGACAGGTGAGGCTTGTCGGTGTTCGCGCTCCGCTGGTGAACGTGTCGTGTGTCCGATAAACGTCCACACGCACACTCTTCTCAAAGTCAGGTCCTTCCCCTTTCAGCGTCACTGTGCAGGCAGTCTCATCACCTGTGACATTCACTTTTACACTTCACACACCCACTCCGTGTACCTGGCTGTATCCGCGGAGGACGGGCGGGGCTTCAGAGGATAAGCCCCGCCCATCCCGTTCTCCGCTGACAGCTCATTTAAAAGAGATTTGAACGAGCAGCTAGTTTTGTTTCCTGATTAAAAATAAATAAAATCAAAGAATAAAAAAAAATGTTATTGCAAAAAAATAAAAGTAAAGAAAACTACATAGTTGTAAACTGAAAACAAAAACAAACAATTTTTTCATTTGAGAGTGTTTGTAGATGTTTGATCAGCTATAATGGAATATATATAAAGATAATAATTGAATGTTTATTTCTTGATGGTTTATATCAGCTGATTACAGTAATAGCACATTAATTGCACACATTTAATGCTGATGTGTGTGCGTTTGTATGTGTGTGTTTTGCTTTGTTGGCAGTGTGGCAGCCAGGGCTGCACTGGACGAACCAGTTAGACTTGAAAGAGGGTGTACTCACTTTTACCAAGCGACATGGTATGTGTGTGTCACAGTGACACTACGACTCACCACAGGATTTCCAGGTGAACCGGAAAGTAAACTCACACAAACAGTTGTGGATTGCTGCTCTTGGGTGGTGTGGTTTCACCTCATATCATTCTGATTTCTCACTGTTTAAATTAGACTTAATCGCTTCAATTCAGCTGTTCTCTTGTAGATATTCTGCTGAGCTTAGAATTGCTGTCTCAGACCAAACTGGGTTGATGTGCAGTGCAGCCATGTTAGAGAACTCTGAAGAACATTCCCAAGATTCAATTCAATTCAATTCAATTCAATTCAATTCAATTCAATTCAATTCAATTCAATTCAATTCAATTCAATTCAATTCAATTCAATTCAATTCAATTCAATTCAATTCAATTCAGTTTGGATCTTCTCCTGTAGGTCTGTGTTGGATCTGAATACATTTCAGCCTTAAGACACTCTGTTGTTGAGTTCCTGTGTTGTGAAGAGGATGATGAGGGTTCTCTATCATGTTCTTCACCCTCCTTTGCACAATCAACTCAAGAGGATCCAGATCAGAACCAGAACAGAACCAGCCTTCTTTATCAATCTGTTCAACCTCTTCATGTCACTTCCTCTGATGCTCCTCCCCCAACAGTTGACTGCAGATGTGATCACACTCTCCACAACAGACTTATAAAAGATCTTCAACATCTTGCTGCAAACGTTGAAAGATCTAAGTTTCCTGAGAAAGTCCAGTCTGCTGGACTCTTCCTAAAAACAGCATCACAGTTGTGTCTCCAGTTCAGTCTGTTGTCCAGGTGAACACCAGGTATTTATACTCCTCCACCACCTCCACTTCTTCTCCCATGATGGAAATGGGTTTTAGCATGTTGCTGCTCTTCCTAAAACCCACAATCATCTCCTTTGTTTTATTCACATTCAAGATGAGACGATTGCTCGAACACCAGGACACAAAGTGGTCCACCAGTTCTCTGTACTCGGTCTCTTGTCCATCTCTGATACAACCAACAACTGCAGAGTCATCAGAGTATTTCTGTAGATAGCAGGACTCTGACCTGGACTGAAAGTCTGAGGTGTACAGAGTGAAAAGAAATGGTGAGAGTACAGTCCCCTGTGGTGCTCCTGATCACCTGTTCAGACACACAACTCTTCTGTCTCACAAACTATGGTCTGTTTGTGAGGTAGTCCTTAATCCAGGTGATTGTGGAGGCATCCACCTGTGTCTTCTGGAGTTTTTGACACAATAGCACAGGCTGAATTTTGTTAAAGACGCTAGTGAAATAAAAAAACATGATCCTCACAGTGCTGCCTGCTTTGTCCAGATGACAGTGGGTTTGTTGAATCAGGTGCATGGTGACGTCTTCCACGCCAATCCCACGGCGATAAACAAACTGCAGTGGGTCTGTAAAGGTGCTTGTCTGCTTATTTAGGTGGACCAACATGAATCTCTCCAAGACTGTTATGAAGTGTGATGTGATTGATGAGATCTCTTAACAAAGCAGAGTGTTTTCCACCTTCTCCTGGGTAAGGCTAATGTTAAAGCATCACCACCAGCATCTTCTGTTATTGGAGATGATAGAATTTCACCAAGACCAAGAACCACGAATGAGGTAGAAGAATAAACAGCTGAGGTGTGACAGAGAGGATGTGGGTGAAAAGATAGTGTTGTACTCATCTGAAAATAATAGTTCATCCTGTTCAGGATCACAGGGAGCTGGTCCCGATCTCCAGCAATCTTTGGGCAAGAGGTGGGGGCCACACAAACAACCACTCACACACAGGGACAATAGAGTTACTAATTAATATCTTGCATGTTTTTGGACTGTGGGAGGAAACTGGAGTCCTCGGAGAAAACCCACGCATGCACTGGGAGAACATTAGAGCCCTGCATTTGAGCCCGAGGTCCGAGTGGCCCGACAGCCAGAAGGGCCACGGGCCGGGCTACAGGGCCCCTCGGGGGCGGACACATCGGACACGGGCCGGGCTTGGGTTTTTTTTTACCTGCAAATGAAAGCGATGTGTTGTGTTCATTGTTTGTCCAACTTAAATGGCGACATTTGAATGCAACACCCGCTCTTCACGCCCCACTCCCTCTCTCGCCGGCTACCTGCTCTCTCACAACCCAAACACCAGCGACTGTCTGTGGAGTTACCGCTACAGGCTCATCTGGTCCGCTCAGGGCTGAGTGTCCCAGCCAGCAGCAGCGAGCGCATGTTTAGTGCAGCTGGACGGGTTATCCAGGAGAGGAGGACTGGACTTGCCCCCCCGACACTGTTGATGCTGTTCTGTTTCTGCATGATGCCAAGAAGTAGGCTTAAAGATGTTTCTTATGTCAAAATAAGGTCAACTGTTACTGCGTTGTCATACATGTCAACTCTCATGAATCCCGATTTTCCCGGGAGACTCCCAGATTTCAGTGCCCCTCTCGAAAATCTCCTGGAACCAACTTTCTCTCGAATTTCTCGTGATTTCCGACAGTTTCCGCCGTCCATTGTTTCCGACCGGCTATTTATAGCGATAACACCTGAAGGATCGTCTTGCAACCACAGATTACATGCTGGAAACGGTCCCCGTCACGCGACACAACTCGCAACTTCTATCGCCCCCCCACTTCTTTGCTCTTACACAACTAGTGCCTGCATCCCTGCTCCGACGCACCTCAACCACGGTCTCCCTAATTCTCCATAGATGTCTCCCTAATTCTGAGTTCTCATGGTTGACATGTATGTGCGTTGTTCGATCGTGTACAAAAAAATGGGGGGCGAGCCGGGTTTGTTAAATCTGAAAACCTATCGGGCCAGGGATCAGAATATAGACCCGAGCAAGGCTCTAGAGAACATGCAAACTCTATGCAGAAAGGCCCCAGCCCGGATTTGAACCCAGGACCTTCTTACTGCAAGGCAACAGGTCTACCAACTGCACCACCATTTTATTAAATAAAAATCCTTAATTTTATACAAGTATTTTGACTTGAAACCTTCTGTTTCTGATCTCTGACTCGAGATTAAACCTGTAACAAAACTTCTTCTTTTTTTGCTGGAGCTGTACCTAGTATCAGAAGAGGTCAAATTTTTTTGCCTCTTTGTCTTTTCCTAGTTAAAGCAGTACTAAATAACTTTTTTGTAGCCGTGTCTCAGACCGGTGTTCTGTAGAAATATGCTACCTGTTAAGATGTGCTACCAATTCCTTCTGCACATGTGTCGTTCTACAGTCTTGACTTCAATAAACAGATTTATCATTTGTTTTTTGTTACTATATTTTTCCATAAATACATTTTACCTATCAAATAAATTCTCCCAGGACAGGAACACTAAATATGATGATATTTTTACTTTCTTTACATTGTCAGAGCGAGAGGTGAATGTCTGGACACACCCAGGGGAGAAGGACC
Source organism: Pachypanchax playfairii (assembly GCA_006937955.1). Taxonomy (NCBI): domain Eukaryota; kingdom Metazoa; phylum Chordata; class Actinopteri; order Cyprinodontiformes; family Aplocheilidae; genus Pachypanchax; species Pachypanchax playfairii. Next base: position 518,083 of record SSNP01000018.1, on the reverse strand, counting down.
CAACAATGGCCGATAAAGACCCAGAGGGCTTTTATATAGAAAATATCAGGAAGGATCATAAAAATATGTTTAAACAATTAACACGACACACTCGCCATAAACAATAATACTGTATAAACTTCTAAGGAAATATTGTTATGAAATAAGTTGTCAATTTGTACTATGGTGGTACTTTTCATCAGGGCAGCATAAATCACCAGAACACCACTTCCTGCTGAGACCCGAATTAATGAAGTTATTTAGTATATTGTAAAGCCATCGGAGGTGCACAGAGTGTCTAATATGAAGCTGAACATGTTTTTCAGTAAGATACGTTTAAAAACTGTAGCTTAAAGTTTTAAAAGTTATTTTAAACTGCTTCAACTTAAATAACCCATTAGCCCTTTAATGTTCCAGTTCCATCAAACATCTCATAGTTCGCACAAAGTTTTTCCAGCAGTCATTGTTTCATTCCATTGGAGGACTAAAGCAGCGTTAGTTAGCTGCAGGATCCTGAGAAATGATCTTTCTTACATAAAAACATATAAACTGTTGTTTGTGTGTGTGTCAACGTCTCCTCTGCTTTGGAAAACAGCAACATTACAGCACTGGACTTTATCTTTCTCTCAGGATTTCCTCTTTATAAAACCAGCAAAATATTCATTACACCAGGATGAGAAGAACGTTTCAAGAGCACATCTCAGATTGTTTGATAATATTTCTTTAAATTTATGATATTATTTATCCGGTGGTGTGATACTATAGGAGTGAAAGGTTAAGCAGATTGTCCCATCCCTCCAGGGTTGTTGGTTTGACCTCTATCACTCCACATACAGAAGTGTCCTTAGGCCAGACACTGAACCCCAAACTTCTCCCTTATGACACATCAGGACTATTTATATCTGCTAAAAAATAAAGTATTTTCTTCCATTTCTGTTTCGAATATCTAGCTTGGGATTTTTTTAAGAACATGATGTACTGTAGGTTTAAAATAATCTGACTTAGAGTATAAAAATAAATCCTGAATAGGTTTAAAACACTTTCAGATTATTCAAATTTGAGTCAGTCAGAACAGCTGACTATTAAAAAACAGGACGTAGATCTTTTGTCTGTTTTTTTTTTTTTTTTGAGCACTTTCCCTGTGAGCATCACAAGTTTAGTAAAATATGGTTGGACAAATCTGTAAGCTTACCGAAACGCCATCTCAGTAGGGAACATTTCAAACCAAATAGAGCTTTTCATCTGGACTAAATACTTATCCCTTTCCTCACTTGCTATGTTTTATTTCTAATGGCCCAGCTGATTCAGTGGGGGATCGTGACAAGTAATCATCTTATTTAGCTCTACCTGTGAATCTGTGGACAAAAGGCAGACATGATGAGTCTTGCACACAGTTTTTTCATTCCTGTTCTTGCAGCTCAGCATGCTCACTCCTGCATCCCTTAGAAAATCTCCTAAATGTCTTTTTCCTCCAAAGAAAATCTTTGACTTTTCAATGACTTTGTTCCCTCTGCAGCTTCTGAGGCATGTTGTAACAGCCAGTGAGCCCAAAACTGGGTTGAAATGTGTTAATATCTTGTACTAAGAGGCTTAAAAAAAAGGTAATTTTAGATGTTGGGGTGAAAATGTAATTTGTACATTATATTTAATATGTTAACAAGTCCTAATTGGTGTATTAGTTGTTGTATTGTGGGATTGTTAAAGAGGCTCTTCCATTAAAAACATTTTTTCTGAGGTTTCTGTTGAATATTTTAGCTCCACAGGTGTTCTTACCTTCATAGTGGGTGAAAACAGGTCAACAACTTCTCTTTCAGTTTTTATCTCTCAAACTACGCAGGTGGCGATAACACCCGAGTTCTCCCAAGTCCAAACGGTCTGTATCTGTTTCGTCACAACTCCTTTGTTCTTTAGTATTCGGCAGCTCCCGCAGTTGAAACCACGCCTAGCATGCTGCTGGCTAAAAGCTGTAGCATAAGAAGTAACAAACAGGAAGAGACTATGTCTGCTGTTGCCATGCGCAGTGGGGCAGGAAACAGTATACCTTGCTCTCATAGGCTAGTTTGTTAGGCAATCTGAGTCCAGAAAATTCGAATAATGAATATTAATGAGTTGCAGCCGATGCCTAATGAATCTTGACGCAGATATGCCCCTTTTCCACCGACAAATCGGCACGGCGCGCTTGAGAGCGGTACAGTATAGCGCAGATCAACTCGCTTGAGGCAGTGGAAACATAAAGCGGACGTAAGTGGCGATATGGGCATGTCCATCTGGCTATGAAAAGTGGCGCGCAAAAGTCTTTGTCCGCGACGTCACAGCGTGTGAAAAAACAACAACAATGGCAGATATACGTGTGTTTTTGTACTTTGCACTCTGTCTGTGGTTCATTTTGGTTGGTTTGATTTTTGGTTCTTGTGGACGAAGTCGCCATTGTCCAAAGTCAATTGTATTTTAAAATAAAATATTTGTATGGTTGCTGGGAGTTTTTTTTAAAGCTTTTTGCGGGAGTGCTTCTGAATCACACCACGTGAACACCACACACAGTCGGGCCAATCAGGGGCTACCACTACGTAGGTAGTCGTGTCACTGGTAGGAGTTTACTGGACCAATCAGTAGACAGGTGGGCGTGTGGGCCTGCTTTGGGCCGCTTCGGACCACCGAGGAGGTGGTCTGAAAAAAGAGGCCGGGTTGGTGCGGAATGACGCGGTTAAGACCCGAGAAAGGCGGTGGAAAAGTGTCCGCAGGGGGCTAAAGTGAACCGAGCCACACCGTGTTCTGTAGGTGGAAAAGCGGCAATAGATTGAAAGGTTTGTAAATCAGTGTTTCCTAACAATTTTAGATATAAAATGTCTCAAATACTTCAGAAATAACCACAAAGTCATGAAATTTGTGTGAAATTGCCTCTTTAATGATCAATAAGAGAAAACAAAGTTATTTTAAGGCAGTGCAAAAAGGCAAACCCAGCAGTGGAACACTGAGATGAAGGTTTTCTGTGAAAAGGTCCAGGTCTAACCAGCCAGTCATTATCTCAGAGGTGACGGTGATACTAGGTTTCCTCACATAGAGCTGCATTCTTCCACTCCTTTACTGATAGGAGGGTTCAAGTCAGTGGATATGACAGATCAATGAAGGGTACAGTGCACTGTGTGATTAAACATTAACAACATGCCAAACCCTTCCTGCAAACACGCCTGCAGCTCAGAAAGCCCTGAAACTCCATTTGTTGGTGGATGGAAACGAGTTGTGGAGAGATCTGACTGTGTTCACTTCACATAAAATTTAAACCAATAGGTCACATGTCTTTGCTTATTTATTTTTTAAAAAGTTGCATGCAAAGTTGGATTGTGAAGTTAAATGTAACGATCAGGATTGCATAAAGAAACTCAGCGACGTGTTGGCGAGAGTTGTCACAAGTTGTAAGAATTCTGATTCTGACCTATGAAGGTTTTAAAAAGTTTTTGAAATAAGATGCTAGCTGTTTCAAATGACTGAAATCAGGCAGGGTGTTGTCCGATTCAGGTGCTCTACTATGACAGGTATGTCTGGTTCAGCTGTGAAACTGGTGCTGCAGCATTCTGAGTGTAAACACAAGCATTATTCACAACACTGCCTGAGATAACAAGCAGAAGGGGTCAAGGTATCTCCCATGAGGCTTTGCTACTCACAGGAGAGCAGCAAGGCCTTAGAATTAAAGTTGTCACAAATTTCTTCTCCACCCGAACCCTGACCTCTGAACCAGAACTTTCTCATGTCTACCTCTGTAATGCTGATTTGTTCATGGACAGAACACGGAGATCAAAGAAGACAAAGTTTTCCGATCAGACAGTCTCCTGCTGCTCCAGGCAGATTGACAGTTGGCCTCGTTCCAGTTCCTCTTTCCAGGCAAGATCTTTCTCCAGGTTCGCTCCCAGTCAGCGGAGAGCAAGAAAAACACTGGAGTCATTCTTCTCTTCACACTTTCATCTGTACTGAAGTTAAATTATGTTATAGAGAAAATTAAATGAAATAAATCTTAACATCTCCCGCACCTCAATGTTTGTTACTAACAACTTTGAATTACTTTGTTTTTCATCACAGGAAATGATCAAATCTCAGAAAAGTAAAAATGAAATCAAACTTTGCAACAACTAATAAGAACAAGTAAAGATGTGTTAGAAGTGGAATTTCAAGAAAGTATATGAACTGCAGGAGTTTTACAGTATTTCCAGGGGCATGTCTAGAAAATCTTGAAAAGGGTGCCACATGTAACCCACAACCTTTAAAACATTCTAGTTTTTATAGAAATAAAGAGCGTTTATCATCATTTAAGTAGCTACTCTACCCATCTGCAAATTTTACAACCATATAGGTCGATTTTGACAGCTCCAAAATATGACCTGTGACAGCGTTTTTGTTTGTGACAAACGACATGTGGCAGTGTTTTCTGGGCTCCAGCAGAGACTAACTACCGACAGCACATGCGTGCACCTTTCCAGAGGAGCTGACAAATACGCACGCTGGAGGTTTCGCTCTGTTCAACGAAACAAAACACAAATTCTGCGGCAAAAGGTCTCATTTTAATATGCTGGTTAGCTTTAAAATGTAAAGATACACATGGACACATTGTAAAGCAGAATATTTGACGTTAATAAGTAGGGGTGTAACGGTACACAAAAATCACGGTTCGGTACGTATCTCGATTTTGAGGTCACGGTTCGGTTCATTTTTGGTACAATAAATGAAAAAAAAAAAGCTTTTTGTTTAATTTTTAACTTTCGCAAACAACGGTTTATATATTTTCTTATAAAGATTAAACATTAAAAATAAGAAAACATAAAAATAGAAATAAAAAATAGAATACTGCTTAACTTAACAAACAGGAGACCTTATAGATAAAGGAGGGTGTTCAAGCTCCAGCTTGTTTACATCAGCCATGACGTCTGCTAGAGAAAAAGAAACCTCATGCAGGAGTCCCATGCTGACAACAAACTTCCAGTACGCCACTGAAGATGCTCCACCTGTAAAACATCCTGTTAACTAGCAGTAATCGGATCGATGAACATCTGCACCATACCAACAGTCCAGTACCGAAACAGTTCGTATGAGTGCGTGTTCTGTTTCACCCCTCAGCTTATGTATTTACTAGGGCCGGGACTTTAACGCGTTAATTAAGATTAATTAATTACACAAAAATAACGCGTTAATTTTTTTAACGGATTTTAATCGCACTTATTTAAGCACCGCAGAACATCTCTCATGAGTTTCAGCGGACCGATTATACTGACGCACCTACCAGCGTTCATTATTTAGGACAACAACAAACCACAGTGAACATGAATGAAGAAGCGAAAGTTTTGTTATAAAAAATGACTGGATGGAAGCGTGGATAAGAGCATGTGTGCAAGCTATGCAGCAAGGAATTTGCACATCACCGCAGCACATCGGGCCTGAAGTATCACCTCAATGTTAAACATATAGCAGCTAGCGTGGACGTTAGCCCGACTCCGAGTACAAGTGTAGACATTTTCCACACTTAATGCACTGGTCTGTTGGACTTGGTTGAACAAAAATAAACAATATTTTGTTGCTTAAGCTTATGTGTATTCAGTCATGATTCAATGGTATACTAAAAATCCGTTTGAAAAAAATTCTCACTGTTCTCTGGTCAAATATTTATAAGCGATTAAAATGTGATTAATTTTGATTAATTAATTACAAAGCCTCTAATTAATTAGATTAAAATTTTTAATCGAGTCCCTGCCCTAGTATTTACTTCAATGTGTTTGTGCAACTCCGCTGTGCGTCACGCAATACAGCGTCTGTGTGGAAACTCTGCCAGGAAACGTACTTCCGCTGCGCAAATATTACACTAATTATACATTTATGGGAAAAAAATGCACCAAAACGGTACGCAAGTGGACTGAATCGAACGGGCCTAACCGAACGGTTCAACACAAACCGTTACACCCCTATTAATGAATGGAACAGTTAAGGTGAGGGTTGCAGATAGGGGCGTGACGTGAGGTCGAGCTCGGCCATGATAAACCACAATGAAATTGAAATCTGTCAAAGCACAATGTAAATGCATCTTCATTAATCTTTATCTTTTATTACTAAAACGTCTAGATTGAATTTGATTGCCTCCTAGGGTGGCCACTCTAATTAGAAGGGGGTCTAGTGCCCCCCAGGCCACTTCTCTGGACACGCCCCTGAGAATTTCATGTTCAGATTAGTTCATTAAAATTCTTGATTTTAGACACTATAAATCCATCAGATTTGTTTTATTGGCTTCAAAATTAGCTTGAAAAAAATCTAATTTCTTCATTTTAGAGCTAAAACATATGAATAATGTTGAAATTGTGAAGCATTTATCACTTTGTCACATTTTTATTCTTTTCTGCATCATTCCGAAGAACCTCTGTTGTTGAGGATTTTAAGTGAGAGAATTCTTCAGATGTTTTGTCCCATAATTCCTTCAAATATGTGTGTAGTACAGAGTTTTTGTTCTTGGTTCATTTAAATGTTTCTCTGTTAAAGACACGTGGACTGCCTGCAGGTCAGTCCAGCACCTGTAACCTCTCCTACACCTTCATTTACCTCCAGTTTTCACAAACTGGACAACAAACTGCCATCACAGACACAACAGGTCTCCATAGCAACCGGACCGAATTAAAACACCGAACAGGTGTTTCTGTTGTGATGATACTACGAGTGTTTGTGGGTTTGACATGAAGTCTTTGTTGGGCTTGTAGTCCACGTTCCTTTCGAAGGTGTGACTCGAACAGGTGTGTCTAGCTGTCACCAGAGTTTTACTGTCTTACCTGCAGCTACCTGGATCACTGCTGGAATGACAGGTCGGACGCCGACGGAGCTTTAAAAACATTGTTTCAAAGGGTGGAACCAAACGTCAGGGGAGTGACTGGAGTGAAGTTTTGTGGTGTAAAGTTTCAATATTTGTCTTGTTCTGGTTTTACTGTTATCAAATCATTATTGTTTTTCAGCAGTAACTTTTCCTTTAACTTGAATTAAAAGTTAGTGAAAACATCTGAAAGTAAAGGCTCAACATTTACTAAAGAGGTGTTACTTCACATTGAAGTTCTTACTAAATACAGTGTGTATTCAACACAATCTGCAGCTCAGAATTAGATTTTAAAGTGAAAAACAAACTTTTTTTTTTAAACTATCGCAAAATAGTTTTTACAAAATGTGTAATAAGTGAAAGTCACTGAATGATGCTATTCATCCTGTTGATTATAAAACGTTATATCTTCACACATTCATGCGCGATTTTATTTTTGATACACCAGGACATGCATCAGTGTTAATATGACCTTTAGTATCTTACTCGTAATGTTTTCATCAGGGTCTGTCTGTCTGTCTGTTAGCAGGATAACTCAAAAAATAATGGATGGATTTTGATGACATTTTCAGAAAAGGTCAGAAATGACCCAAGGAAGAATTGATTAGATTTTGAGGGTGATCCAGATTACCGTCTGGATCCAGGAATTTTTTAAGGACACGGACATAGTACTTTCTACAATATGTCCACTTGGTGGAAGTCTGCGCTCTCTGAGTGCTTGTCTAGTTTGATTTGTGGACTGGGGAAGCTGTGGGAACCAAATAGCTGATTAGACGGGAAGTCACGTGGTCTATCGTTCAAGGAAAAGTTTACGAACAGTGATTGTATTTCAAACAGGTGATATCAGCTGTAAAAAGCAGCCAATTATAATTTGGTACAGAAGCAGATTCCATTAAAGACCCACTCTGATCATCTTTTTAGTTATTTTAAAGCGTTTCAGTGGTCTGTGCTGTGGGCGGAGCCATTGGTGCGTAGGATCCCCCGCCCCTCCCTGTTGCTGAGAGCTCTCTGTTTATGCTCCAGCCCTGTTTAGTCCGCTTATATTGAACTCTAGTTCGTTTGCACAGAAAGTCCGTTTCGTTTGGGGAGGTGTGAACAGGCAACCATACTCTGATTCGGACCAAACAACCGAACTCTAGTCTGCCTAAAAACGTGGGTCTCGGTTCGATTGAAACAAACTCTGGAGCGGTTCGATTGCACTTGGGAACGCAACTGGACTGAGACGCACCAAAAGCAGGGAGCGGACTATATTGTGCAGCCGTCTCAGCCGCCTCATGTAGTTCTCTGTCTCATTATCTGCTCACCCTGAGCTTATTGCTGCAGAATATTGATCTGGTACTGTACATTCACCAAACATAAAATATCAATCCCAAAACCACCAGAATCTGCTGTTAATCTAAGTTTTCCAAATTTGTTTACGCTTCACTCCACCAGGAAGTGCAGTAACAACAATAAAAAAAGTAGTGCAGTAACTCCACAGCGCCACCACAGGCTGGGGTGTAACATGCTCCAAAGGTTATTTGGTTCGTTTCATAAAGTGCAGTGGGAATCTTACCTGATCAACCAGGCCCTCACGTCTTTGACAGATTACTTTACAAAGACGTGAGGGCCTGGAGCTGAACCGCTGTCTCTCAATTTTGAAGGCGGGCTTAGCCAGTTGAGAGAGAACCAATCACAGAAACCCGGAAGTGACGCAACATATGTGACGCTAAAGCGGATACACACGAGGCGGAACAAAAACAAGAGGTTTAGCGAGCGGAGCCGTAATGGTAGCTACAGAGCCGTAATGGTAGCTACAGAGCCATGGTTAATGGAGGAGAAAAGACGAATATTAATGACAGTTGTTTCTTTTGTGTCAAAAACGTGAATACGAGGTGTCATTGCACACTCGGTTCACGTATTTGACCGCCCCAAGCAAACACTATGCAAACACAGAAGTAAACACTTCATCCACAGCCGAGTCCGCCATGTTGAACGTTGTGCTCTGGGTGGAAAACGCTAGTTCCGTGTTTTCAGGATGACGCACAACAAAGGTGATATGTAATTGGTCCGTCATAAAATTTGACGTGGAAATGATCGGGTGCGGCTCCGGTGTCAGACCGTTCTGCATTTGAACATAATGCAGGAGGATCTGATTAATCAGGCTAGTATGAATCCAAACCACACCAACTAAAAACAGCAACAATGTTGCAATTTTGGTCCCCGATCGAACCGAGTCCACCGGACTATCAGGTGTGAATACAGCCTGACTCATAAAGTGGACAAGAAGTATTTACTCACCAGCTGCAGGCTGTTAGATCACTTTCAAAATGTGCCTTTAGAGCAAATTTGAAAGAAAAAACTGAACTATCTTGAAACAAACAAATAAACACAAATTACATTTCAAACAAAAATTCTATACCATTTATGGGGATTTGCTGAATTGAGTTTTTTTCTGTCTGCAGTTCCAGGAGTGTCTCACCATTCAGGTTTTAAACACCTTTCTACAAATGAGATAAGCATTCTGTATTCACAGACACCCACAGACACGCATACAGGCATTCCTGCTTCATTCACATTCAAACTACACCCAACCCTTTGCTGCTCAGCATTTTTAAAATACTCTGCTGGCAACCAGGTAACCCCACCTGGCTCTAAAATATGTAATCCTCCTGCAGAGGAATGGGATGAGTTACACCTGCTCGGATAAGTCACATATCAGAAACCCAACAAGGAAAACTGGACCTTTGATGTGGCTCATTTATGGAGGAGAAATGTCAAGACTAATTCAACAAAACACAAGAATCTGCTGGGGAAATAGAGTTTATTGAAGAAAACGTGTTGCAATCTCAAGTACTTGCATCTGCTCTTGGAAATGCAAGAATCAAAACATGTTGTTTTATTAACCATTTCTGCAAATTGGCTAACATAACCAAATATATCAAAGATTAAAGACATCAGTGGTCCAAAATGCGCTTTCATTTGATTTCATTTATTCTTGTCTGTGTAAATGTCAACTCAAAATCTACTTTCTGTTGACAAATGTACCAAGAACTCCCAGAGAGTTCCTAATTTCCACAGAAAGGTTCTGGCCAAAAGTGTTGTAATAATGAAGGAATTTTAATTCTTAGCAGCTCTGAGGACGGAGCTTCCAGAAACATTTAATTCCAGAGAGGTGTGGTTGGTTTCTGTACAGGGTGGGACACATTCTTTAGAAAGGTGTGATTGGTTCATGAAACTTTTCCCTTAATCAATAGTTATAGATTTAAGTCTCTAGAGATGATTGTCAAGATGATCTTATGAATTAATATGTTGGTTTAAAATAGTCTTGCAACAAATCAGCACAAGTATCACATGCGACAAAAGTCAAAGTGATTCCCGCCCACCACGAACTTCCTGTTTCTTTCTTCTGTTACAATGTGACTGTACAAACATTCAGAAAGACACTCTTGGAGACTTTGTGTAGGACACTAAAAGTGCTTTATTTCAACTACCAGTTCATATTTTAAAGTGCAACTCACCCTAAAATCAACTTTTTTTTGCTGATAAACTCTATAAATGAGTGTCTAATAGTCCTGCCTGCATTTCTGGGTATTATATTTGGTATTTTAGGACATTTTAATACAACTATTAATTTTCTACCAAAAACCGTTAGTAAAAATGGTAAATGGCGTGTACTTAGCACTTCACTTAGGTCATACGACCCCCAAAGCGCTTCACATTACAGTATGTCATTCACCCATTCACACACACACTCGTTTGGTTATGATGAACTACACACATGTAGTCACAGCTGTCCTGGGACACACCTTGACAGAGGTGAGCACCCTCTTCAGGTTAAAACGTTACACTGCACTTGATTTTGAATCGAGCATTGCTATTGGCTGAGACCTGATTTTCTCTATGAGTGGCTTTAGAATTCTGCTGCTGTGGAGTATAAAAAAGGAGCTCGGTCTTGGCCACACCTTCAGTCAGTAGTGACTGGCAGCTGCACCTGTTGGTAGAGTCACAGGATATTACTTGAGCTAATCTAAATGTAGCTTTAGCTTTGGCTAACAACAACGTACCAGTAAGAGACGGGCCCCTTCTATGCTGTGATGCCGCTGCAGGGCGAATGATCGGCTTGAAACGATACGGATCAGGACCGCTCGACTCATCCACAGAAACAGCTTCCTCAATTTTCATCTGTTCCTTCTCTGGCCACCTGTGTCAAGTAGTGTGACATGTCAGTCACAACCCAGCCTGCTACCCCCTCTGGTCCTCAGGCAACACCTCCTTTTGAGGCATTTTTAAAAACAGGGAGTGTGGGCAGGGATGTATTTTGGAGGGGGTGGGTTACTCTTTAAAAACTGGTATGGTATTATCTTTCCTCATAAAACACCCAAATATGTGTCAGATGACCTTTAAATGAACATGAAATTGACATTACATGGCAATGTTTGTTCTATTTACTCCTGCTTTACCGTTCCAGTGATTAAAAAGTGAAGGAAAACTCTGCTTTTTATCATTTCTGTTACTGCTGATTTTAATCAAAAGTTCATTTTTAAAATGTGCTTGTGTTCTCTTCTCTAGATTTGCTCTACCTGGATGTTAAGAGATGGTACAAGCCTGTGTGTTTGGTCCTTCCTGTGGCTCTGTAATCCTGTTAATGATGTTTCTAACAGTGTTCAGGTCGCTGGTACCTTTAAAAACACATGTATCAGTTCTCTCCACACCTAACGGTAAAACACAGAGATAAATTTCATTTTTGTTGAATTGTGTTTCTCATCTATTTATTTCTTGAAAAAAAAAACACTGAATTGAATCTCTGCTGGTTGCAAACCCTGCAGCTTACAGTGAGACCTGCCACCTGTCATGTTATTTGTCAGTAAGTCAGTGAATGTGTGTGTGTGTGTGTGTGTGTGTGTGTGTGTGTGTGTGTGTGTGTGTGTGTGTGTGTGTCAGAAAGCCCTGCAAACAGCAGAAGCTAAAGCCTTCAAACCCTGGCAAAGCCCTGCCTAACAGGAAACTGCTGCTCTGTCTGTCGCGACAGCTAAGCCATGCAGAGCCGTCTCTAGTCGCAGTGTGAGTCCAGACCAACACCACACATGCGGCCCTGAATTATTTGGCAAAGTTGTTGAACTAAAAACATGTATTGATTAGTTCAAACTGAATCTCTGTGTACATAGAAATAAAAACATTTATTGTAAAACACTGATGATGCAAACTGATCTCACATGTGACCTTTTGAAGGAGCGTTGACCTTATCTGTGAGACACCGGTCAGCAAAAAAGCTTTGTGACACAGTTTTTCAGTTTATTTACTGCATCAGTGCCACATAGAACGGAAACTAAGCACCAGTTTAAAATGTTATTAGTTTGATCAAATTACCAGTTATCATTAACTCATTCAGTGCCATAGACGTCTTGACATCTTTACAGCTTTTATTGCCTTAAATCCCACAAAGCATTCTAGGGCAGCTGCTCGCTGAGTTTAAACTCATTACAGGCAGTATTTAGTCATATAATCCAGGGGCAGTGGTGCACTTCTTTGGGTGAGATCACCCTTATTTACCCTGTAATAATGCCGGTTGGAGCAGGGGGAGGAGCCAGACACTCAGGACGAGACATACGGTGAATGAGGAAGAGATTCAGAGCCTGTGAGCAGCTGTGACCCAATCTGATTGTTCAGAGAGACTTATTACAAACTAGTATATAATTTATGAAATTGAGAAGGTGGTGGAGTTTATTACATGGATAAAATCCCTCCAGCGTGTTTACCGGATCTACCGGAACGAGAATTGTGTCGAAGGTGGTGCGGTTTGTGATCCAGCTCGTCATTTTCGGACTTGTGATGTCTTCAGCTAGATGTTGAAGTTCTTCTGGTGATTCTAACGAGCTGAGGTGGATTTATCCGACCATCTGCTGTTAGGATCTTCTAAAGGCAGGAGGGACCAAAATAAAGAAGGATTCACCATAAAACACACGGTAAGTGTTCATAAACAAAGAAATCGCCGTTTGGGGGGGGGTCACGCTAGTCACACGTGCACATGTGTGCGCACGAACACACACACACACATACAGAGTATCTAAATCAGAAATATGCTGCTTTTTTTCTTATATTTTATTCAAATGTTGAAATTGTCTATAAATGACTCTTTTTAGACATAAAATAAACTATCAAAAGTACTTTTTTACTGTTGTTTTTTCACTTTCATAGTAGTAAAACATAGTTCAGATGTTGCATGAATCATTGAATCATGAAATATTTACATCAAAGTCACTGATCTGCTTGAAAAACCTCTTTACACAAAACACTCTTTTTCTCAGCTTTTAGTCATGAAACGTGTGAATTTTCATAAAAGTTCCTTTTTTGTACTGCAGATTACTAATGCCCCTTTTCCACCGACAAATCGGCACGGCGCGCTTGAGAGCGGTACAGTATAGAGCGGATCAACTCGCTTGAGGCGGTGGAAACATAAAGCGGACGTAAGTGGGGATATGGGCGTGCCCATTTGGCTATGAAAAGTGGCGCGCAAAAGTCTTTGTCCGCGACGTCACAGCACGTGAAACAAGAATAACAATGGCGGATATACGTGTGTTTTTGTACTTTGCACTCTGTCTGTGGTTCATTTTGGTTGGTTTGATTTTTGGTTCTTGTGGAGGAAGTCGCCATTGTCCAAAGTCAATTGTATTTTAAAATAAAATATTTGTTTGGTTGCTGGGAGTTTTTTTAAAGCCTTTTGCGGGAGCGCTTCTATATCACACCAAGTGAACACCACACACAGCCGGGCCAATCAGGGGCTACCACTACGTAGGTAGTCGTGTCACTGGTAGCAGTTTACTGGACCAATCAGTAGACAGGTGGGCGTGTGGGCCCACTTTGGGCCGTTTCGGACCACCGAGGAGGTGGTCTGAAAAAAGAGGCCGGGTTGGCACCGAATGACGCGGTTAAGACCCGAGAAAGGCGGTGGAAAAGGGTCCGCAGGGGGCTAAAGCAAACCGAGCCGCACTGTGTTCTGTCGGTGGAAAAGCGGCATAAATAACAGAAAGAGATAGAAAAATTTTTTTTTTTGATTTTGAAAGAAGAAAGACTAAATTTTGTACTGATGGTTTCAGAATTCAGAAAATCATAGGAGAAAATATTCTGTGGGCCTTCAAAAATCAGTAAAAATGCTAAATATCTCTGGCACTGAATGAGTTAAAGGCATTTTTTAACTGAACATTTCCTCCTTGGACCATTTCAGACCTTTCCTGAAAATGTAATCAAATTCCAGCCAAAACTTTTTGAGCGATCTTGTTAATGGTCATATTAACGAACAAAAACGACCTCAGATTTCCTCACACAATCCAAAGGCACTGAGGTGGGACTCGAGGTGCAGACAGAAACAGCAACAGGTAAAATCTAAAGAGGTACGGACTAAATACTGCAAATTTCCAGGAAGTAGGAACATGCAGAAGAGTCTGAGCAGCTACTGTGGAGCTTGATTATTGAATGTAAAATAAGTGGTTGGTTGTAAATGAATAGCAGCTGTGAAATGAATGACCGTTTGAAACATGGAACCAGATAAACATCATAAAACCATAAAATGTGACTGAAACAAAGACTGAAAATGTTTTTGGTAAAGAAAACAAAAAGGCCAAGATTTACTAAAATACTATTTGGGAAAAAAACATCATAACAGATCCTTTACTGAGAAGGAAAGTAACAAAACCACTGAAAAGTCAAACTGGAACACAAACACAACAAACACCCCGGAGTTATTATAAAATATCTGTAAAACTGACGGATTTATTTTAAAAAAATGTTTGCTAACATCAGTTAGCTGTGACAACCATCTTGTAGTGAACTAAAGACCAAAAACACATGGTCGTGCTCCATCACGAAGATCTCAAAACACATGACGTGCTGTCAAACATAGTTACAGGCTTTCCTGCATCAGCACACTCAATAAAATATACCAAACATAAAGATTTTGGATCACAGTCATAAAATACAAACCTCAAATCAGGTGTTTAGTTGCTACTTTGTGAGCTGATGTCCAGAAGAGGGCGCTCAACTAGCCTCTGGAGCTGAACTGATCACGTGATCAAGATATTAACTGTTTATGTACATCAGGTTTCTTCTAAAAAGCAATCATTAAACATCATTAAATGTTCGATTTAAGTTTTTATAAAGTTGAGAACTGCTCAACATAAACCAATATCAACCAAATACATCTTAAAAAATGTAAATAATCAGCCCCCTAAGAGGTGAATGCCACCCCCGTCTATAACCAGTTTTAAGAAATGTTTCGACAGACATGAGCACCTAGCCATATACAGACATGGAAAACCTGTTAGTGCCTTTTAGCAGGTGTCGATAATTACTGACTGTCTGTCTGCTCATGATGGGTGTTTATTACCTCCACCGGGAAGTTGATTAATTTATTAATTTATCTGTCCGTTAGCAGGATAGCTCAAAAATTTCTAGATGGATTTTGATGACATTTTCAGGAAGGTCAGAAATGGTCTGAGGAGGAGATTAGTAGATTTTTGGGGGTGATCCAGATCACCGTTTGGATTCAGAAATGTTTTAGGGATTCTTCATCATTGTGAGATATAGCTTTTTTAACAAATCTGCATGTGACTCCACAATGAATTTTTGGGTGCTTAGTTAAAAAAAAAAAAATACAAGATGAATTCCCAATAGGTTCTACATGATACCAAGGATTGATCTGGATTATTACAAAATTCCAGATACTATGATCCAGAAAAGAAAAAAAAAACAGAGAACCTTCAAATTTTTTTATCACTGCAGGAGCAAATGATGGTATAAACTTGTAACAAACACCTAAAGGTAGTTGAGACATTTTGGAATCAGACGTGAAACAGATTTGATGTTCCTTTAAAAGCTCTGGAACTCAATCCAGAAAACCACCACTGGTTAAATGGTCGATATAAAAACACAAGCCAGGAAATAATGTATACAAAATGCATTTAAAGACAACATGAACTGAAATGTTAAAAAGCTGTCTTACATTCTTTGGCAAAACACCAATGAAAAAGAAGAAAAAGATACAGATAATCTGATTTAATGTTTAATTATATTTCTTATTTTCTTTCTTCTTTTTCTAAATATATCAAGGTGAAAGACAACTTTAGAATCAGTAACAACAAAATGAACAGAACCAGCCTGGCTGTGGCTGGACTTGGATCAGGCTTTTTCTTTTGAACAGCTGGATTTGTGACCTCATAATTCCAAACTGAGGGGAAACTGTCTGGAACATCTGTATTAAAGGAAGTGACAGATTTTTGGGCACCTTGCGGAAACTGTATAATTTTCCTCTGATGATCAGCTTTATTCACGTTACCTGGTTTTAATGTTACGGCTATGTGTAGGATTTATAACTGTCTCTCCACATGTCAGCGGATGAGTCTGTGTCCTTGGAAACCTGTCCAGCTGATTCCAGATGGCAGTGTTATAATGCTACATGTGGACGTGGCTCATATTCAAGATCTGTGGAAACATAAAGTACCATCACATCAAAGTAGCCTCTGGGTATTTTATATAATAACCGGGTCATTAAACTTTTGTGGATAAAATAGGCCAAATTCAAATTTTACATCATACAATTAAATGGACATTTAATTGTTCTTGTTACTTGGTATATTTCATTGTTGATTTTGATCAACAGATTAATTGTTTCATTTTATTGAAATTGGATTTTATCAGCTGTTGAATGAACGCAGCCTGTCTCCGTGCACACCGGGGTCTTGCTGCTGTGTCACACGAGCTGTCAGAACGGCAGTGAAGCTGTCAGACGCGCGCGCAGAGGTCAGTCAGCAGGAAAAAGCCCCACTTGTCGGTCAGATTTAAATCGCTCCGGTACCGTTAGAGCAGTGTCCGTCTCATTGATTTGAAGGGGAATGAGTGCTGACACATCCACGCAGCCAGTGCACGCACGCGGCTCCTGCTGTGCCTCACAGCAGCGCGAGGCCGGACAGCTGAGGAGCGCGCGGACGGAGTGATGCGCCTCCTGGACGGGTGCGTTTGGTTTCTCTGAGCAGCAGGAGCGGCAGCAGCAGCGCGAGGAGACTCCACACCTGGACCACATCCGGATAATATGTCTCTGCTGAAACAGCGGGGGAGAGAACTTGAGCGCTTCGACGGACTGTCGCTCATTTACTGGTACGTGAATAATAATAAAAAACATAAAAAACAAACAGTGGGTTCAACTGCTGCGCGTTCCGGGAGAAAAACAGGATAGATTCATTAAAAAAGGATTAATGAGCCACCCCACCTGTGGCAGGTAACACATTCAACTCTTTCTTTAATAAATACATTTACTATTAAAACCGTTAAACATTATAGCACAAAGTTGTGTACGTAGAGAAAAAGGGACTGTTTAAAAACAGCTGTTCCACATAAACTACATGTGAGACACATGAATTCTGAGAGCTTTGTTTACTGTCCAGTTTGGATTTTCTGGCCTGTTTATTCAAAGAAGATTATAACAGAACAATATCAATGGTGATTTAACAGCATGTATTGATATTCCCTCCAATCAAATTCGTTTTTAATAGATTATACAGTGTAAAATAATCCAGATTAAAGGAAGCAGCAGGCCAGCGACAATTATGAGGTGATATTAACAGACATGATAGGAAAAGAAAGCTTTTAAAAATAGATTTAGCCGCATTTGGAATTTATTTTGATAAAATTCTGAGATTTGTTTAATGACTTCTTACACTTTTTGTCACACATGCTCAGAGCCAACAGGAAGTGCATTGCATCTAAAGGGCCACATCACTTTCCCCGTGGAGCCCTTTTCTAAATAAAGTCAGCTAAAAAAGATCGGATGTGATTGATGGAGGATGTAGGGCAGATTGGAGAGTTCATTTTGTGCTTGTGTTTTGTCCCGAGGGGAGGAGTCCGTCAGCTAAATGTAGGTGCTGAGTGGACGGTTGAAGCTGGGTCAGCCAGGAGCGCTTAAAGGCAAGCTGAAGGGATGTGGTAACATTGCTGGGTGACCCCGTCCCTGCATGACTCCCATCTTTAGCCAACATTCTCTCCCCTGCCAAGCAGAACCTTCATTAAAGTTAGCCTCATGATTCTCTCCTCCCAGAAGTTACCAGAGCTCTGGGACTACTTTCTAATTTATGTCTCAGGGGCCTTAGAATTTAATCCTGACTGCAAAGACATAGACCTGGGACTTTTTCCTCTGAGGATGAACCCCACCATTAAGACAAGGTAGGTGTTACACTGCTCACTAATAACACCTCTTTTTATAAAACTGATGAGGGTTTGTGTTTATTGTGCTTGACTGCAGTTGATATTCAGCAAATTTTTTATCAGGATTTTTCTGATTTGGTTAAAAACAATATATTTTGTGTGGAGGCGCAGGAAAAAAATGTGTTGGTTAATGCAAATTAAACCAGGAAGTGGAAGAAAACGGGAAATTCTGTGTGGTCATCTTGAAACATTGACTCCCGTGTTGTTAATCAAAATGAAAGACAATCTGTTGTTATTTTCTGGCTCTCTGTTACTCAGCAACATAACTAAAAATATGATTGATTAAATGACAGATAGTGATTAAAAAACTGAGTGGATTTACAAATCACATTTTTAACATCATCTTTAGCCACTTTACTGATCCTTTCTCTGACGATGACTCATAGAATGTGTTCTAATGAACTCACAAAATTATTTTAGGACAGAAATGGTATTTACCTAAAATAATTAAACCTATATTGACCATTGTTGCCAGGAATGTCCCACTGTGACCACTTTTTCAAGGAATTCTGGGGGTGGTGGAGGAAGCTGGAATCAAACCAGCAACCTTCAAGTTGGCAATCAATTAGTCTTCTTATAGGCAGAAAAGAAGGTAGAAGAAGAGGTACATTGAAAACTAGAGTGATCTTTGCTTTGACTCACTTTGAACCAGGCGAGAGCTGCTGATGTTGGAAGTCGTGTCAGTAAAATCTGCTCGTCTCAGTGAATTCCCGTGACTGTCTGAAACGTCTCATTCTTTTAAAAATGTTATTTTATCAGTCAAACACTGAGGCTAGGGTTATTTATAGAACTCAAAAATTTAGTTTGTTTCAGTTCAGGGTAAAATCTCTAATACCTTGTCACACTATGGCTGATCTTTATAATAAGAGGTGAAATGGGGCCGGATCTCGTTGGGCCAGTTTTGTTTTCACCAGGGTTTGTAAGTTTGTTTGTCTGGTTGTTAGCAAGATAACTCGAGAAGTTCTGGATGGATTTTGATGAAATTTTTGTGAAATGTCAGAAATGGTCCAATGAAGAAATTAGTAGATTTTGGTGGAGATCCAGATCACCATCTGGATCCAGGATTTTTAAAAAACGATTCTTCATCATTGTGAGATAGAGCTGTTTTTTTAAAGAGGCCATTCCATTAAAAACGGTTTTCTGAGGTTTCTGTTGAGTATTTTAGCTCAACAGGTGTTCTTACCTTCATAGTGGGTGTGAAAACAGGTCAACAACTTCTCTTTCAGTTTTAATCTCTCAAACTACGCAGGTGGCGATAACACCCGAGTTTGAATGGTTTGTATTTGTTTTGTCACAACTCCTTTGCTCGTTAGTATTCATCAGCTCTGGCAGTATTACATATTACAGGTAAATACTTAAGAAACAACCACAAAGTCATGAAATTGGTGTGAAATGGCCTCTTTTATAATGAAGTAAGAAAGGAAGATCTCACCCAGAGAAGTACACCACTGCTCCCTCCTGGATTATAGGACTAAGTACTGCATGTAACAAGTTAAAATTCAGCAAGCAGCTGCCCCATAATGCTTAGCGGGATTTCAGCTAGTAAAAGCTGTAGATACGTCAAGATGTCTATGGCACTGAATGAGTTAAATATAAATAAATAATAAATACATAGATAATAAATAAAGAGAATAAATAGAGTTTTAATACATGACATGAGGGTCTTATGATGATACAGCTACTCATTGAAAATGAACCAGAAAGATGAAGATGGATGGAATAACTCAGTCTGATGATGTGACCAGTTGGATTAAAATCCTCTGGTTTGAAATGTTCACTGCAGAGAATTAAGACTCTGGGTCTGTGAAGCCTTCTCTTCTTCAGGCACCTTCCACTTCTAATATCGATTTTAGAAAACCTTTAAATCCAAAACCAGAGATTTTAGAGTCTACACAAAAAACTGAAAAAAGATTATCAATCTTATCATATTTGTATTAACTTTTACTTCACACTTTATTCCTGTTCTCACCCCAGAGAGCTGATAAACTTTTATTTTGAAAAGACACAAACACTTCTGTTGATAATGAACTAAAGCTGCTGAAATCGTGAGTAAGTTCATCAACGGGGAGTTTAAACCAGGAATTGTTTATTTCTACCTTAGCATTATTCTGGCAGCTGTAATCAATGGGAAAATGTTGCATTCTACTTTAAAAGTTGTCCTAAAAAATCGTACCTGATTTAAACAAAAAAGAAGTAATTATGGGTTTTGAACAATCTGATTCTTAAAAAAACATTTATTTACACACAAAGTCCTTTATCTGTTTGCTCTTTGTTTATTTTGGAGAGCTGTCCTTGACTTCAGCTTGATTGTGAATTTGACCATGGGCTGTGACAGTGCTGGCAGGTGTGACATGATGCACTTTGACAGAATATTTACATGACTCCTGTCCTGTGTAATTCAGGCCTCTGGTGGCAACAAACATCACTTTAGTCCTGCTGCGACAGAAGAAAACAACATGTTCTCATTAAGTCACCTGGCCTTAATATCTTTCACTTTGTTATCTGGATCACATTTGACTTTTATCTTAGAGCTACTTCCTCTGTTTATAAACACATCCATCATAGGTCGAATGACAATTCAAGTAGCAAATCAAAAGCTGGATACATTCAGAGTAAAATGCTGTTTCATCTAAAACCGGCTTAAAGACTTTTTAAATTACAGATCCATCCTTTTTCTGAACCTGCTTCTTCCTTTTCAGGGTCGCAGGGAGCTGGTGCCGATCTCCAGCAGTCTTTGGGCGAGAGGCAGTGTACACCCTGAACAGGTCGCCAGTCCATCATCATATGCAACAAACAGTAGTTCTGATTATCTGGCCTTCTTGGTGTCTCTGCATCATATGCTGGAGGGGTTGTCATCTGGAGTTTCTATTGTTGTTCTGGATGACTTCAATGCCCATGTGGGCAATGACCAAGTCACCTGGAGAGGTGTGATTGGGAGGAACGGCCTCTCCAATCTAAATCCAACTGATGTTTTGTTGTTAGACTTGTGTGCTAGGCACTGTTTGTCCATACAAACACCATGTTTGAACATATGGCGGTTCATGGGGTGTGCTTGGTACTAGGCCCCTTTGGGCCAAAGGTTATGATTGATTTCCCATTTGTATCATTTGACCTAAAACCCTTGAATGCTTTGGATGAGGAGAGGCGCAGAGCTGTCAACTAATCACTATCTGGTGGTGAGCTTGATTTAGTGGCAGAGGAGGATACCAGACAGACTTGGTAAACCCAAACGAGCAGTGAGGGTGAACCGGGAGTGTTCAGGCAGAGGCCCCTGTGCCAACATCTCACACCTCTGGGAGAGTTTACTGAGGCTACTGACATGAAATCTGAGTAGGCCATGTTGAGCGCCTCATCCAGCTGAGATTTGAACCCTGATACAATGCATGCAAGTTGGACAACTTTAAGAACTGAGGACTGAGGACATCTATGAGCTGGACTGAAAAACAGCTCATAGATGCTCATGTGCAGTATGGGCTGAAAACCCCAAGATCAAAGTGAAAAACACCTGAAAAAGGTGTTAGAGAATGACCAAACTAAGATGCTGAGGGACTTTCAGATACAGACGGACAGAACAGTGAACCAACCAGACTTCATAGTGGTGGAAAAACAGTAGAGGAAAGCTGCGGTGGCTGACATATCAATACTAAGTGACTGCAACATCAGGAAAAAGGAACGAGAGAAGATATACTAGAGAAATACCAGGGGCTCAGAGAAGAGCTGGAGAAGGTCTGGAACGGTGAAGGCATCAGTGGTGCTTGTGGTCATCGGAGCACTCAGGGCAGTAACCCCCAAACTGGAGGAATGACTGTAGCCGATCCCACGGAAAACATCCAACGTCTCTTTCTAGAAAAGTGCAGTTTTGGGAACAGCAAAGATACTGTGCAGAACCCTAAAGCTGTGGGGCCTCTGGTAGTGGACCTGAGCTTGGAAGGAAGAGTTTTTTTTTTATATATATCATATATGTACAGTTTGCTGTCCAACTTGGCAAATCTTTGTTGTGCTGACAAGAAAATAAAAGAAATAATCAAATCATCTTGCCTAGTGCACCAAAAGCAATAGAACCAGCTGTGATTCTTTTCAAATTACTCTTCTGTCTGTCTTTCAGTTAATTTATTCTCGTTTTCATGCTCACATGTTTGTCACCCTCTGGTGGCTTTGGTGTTCCATCAGTCAGGTATTCATTTTAGTTTTCTCATACTTTTTTTCTGGTTATTGGCTATGATGGTTATTGTGCTCATTTGTTTCTCAGTCCCTGTTGTTTGTTCTTTTAGTCTGAGTGTTTTTGTCCTGCTTCTGTCACTGGACTATGTGTTCTCTAGTATCTAGTGCACACGAGAAAGTATTTTTTTTCACCCATATCACCTTAGAGGCTTTGTACATATATCATATTACATAAACAAACTATAAGACAGGAACATGACGAGGTGACAGAGAATTGAAAGCAAAGATGAGAAGTTAAAGGTACAACATGGAATATTTTCATAAAAGGCAATATTTTTAACAAAATAATGTCTCAACAGGGTGTTTAGAGGGTTGTAGAATGAAAATACAGTATTTTCTTTAGAAATTATATTTGAATAATTATATAATTATAATTATACAATTATATTTGAAGTAAAATATAATAAAATATTTATTCTGACGGGCACGACTTTGGCATTTTGTTTACATCGACCAGCCAATAGCGGGCAGAGCAGCGGGCATCATTGTGGGTTGCCTAATACAGTGAATAGTCCAGCAAAGTGAGGCTGGTACTGTGGAGTCTGCTGGTCGAGCAGCTGGAAGCCCCGGGGATATATGGTGATTTTTGACCTTATTTTCTTGCCATAGGGAATACTCTTTATTAGCAGCTCACGCATGGCAGGTGGCTGAAGTGTTGGAACCTCCTTGCTGCGGGTTCGGCTGGAGGACACCTCGGAGGATGGTTTGGCTGGTTGGATAAGAGAGGTGTGCAAGATGGAGTGAGGAGGATGGAGGATCTCAAGGAGATTGCTGGAAGTGTCGGTTTGCTCGAGAAGAGATGAGGCAGATACGTGAGCTCTTTGCTATGGACTGAATCAATGATTGAGCGACTAATAGGTAGGAATTCTTTTAATTTATCAGAGTCAGTGTGATCAGCGGGGCTGAAGAGGATGATTTGTAAGCCAAACACGGGATATTTTGCTGTCCTTCTCGGGAAGGATTGGGGATCAGCGTGGATTCGGTGAGGAATTTTCATAGCATCGGAGCACCCCGATGGCTGGAGGGCTTGTGTTGTTGTTGTGGTTTTCATGATCCCTATTCCACCTTTAAAATGAAAACAAATAGGAGAAAGGGACAGGAGAACAAGGAGTATAATTAAATTAAAATGGAAATACCAAACAGAGGAAAGGACAATAACTACAACAACTGGGGCAGCAATAGCTAAGGCAGTATAGGGGTCGTCTGGTAACCGGAGGGTCACTGGTTTGAATCCCCCGCTCCGCTCGGAAAAGATTGCTTGGCTGTAGTGTCCTTGGGCAAGACACTTCACCCATCCTGTCTGTTTGGTGGTGGTCGACGGGTCTGGTGGCACCTGGCAGCCTTTGGTTCAGCCTTTGTTTAGTTGGATCAGCAGGATCTGGCAGTGTTTTTCCCGCACAGCTTATTTATTTTGCTTTTTGTCCACATGTTTTAATTTTAACATTAGGTTAGATTGGAATATTTTAAAGCCTTACAAACAGATAATTCTATTACATTTAGACACATAAAATCCTAGAATTAGAAGATGAGAGACTTTCTTTTTTACCGTATATATATATTTTGACTCTGTTCTGGGAATCCTGTGATTATCTTGTTGGCAGAATGATCTATTTTCTATTTCAGACATGACTTAATCTCATCAGTCCAACTTACTGCTGCCGTAATGTGTGACTGCTGAGTGGCTTGTGCGCTGTTATTACCGCACTGTCCGCATCATAAGGCGCATGGAATAGAAACTGCTGTAGTGGCTGGGGTTGCGCAAACTTTATTATCGTAAGAGAATATAAACCAACGTAGTTTGTGCATTCACAAACATGAAGAGGAACTTTTACGTGTTTACTGAATCAGTGAAAAGAAACAGTCCGATACCGCTACTTTTTCAGTTCATCTTCAGTGTTGCAGCCAGTTCCGTCACGTCAAACTCATCATTATCTGAGTCAGTGTCGCTGCTGTTGCCTGGAAGTTCAGTGACAATTCCTGCCTTTGTGAAAGCTCGGACCACAGTTGAGACTGATATATCAGTGTGCGCTGTCTCCCGGTGAACGTTTGATCACCTTCGGTCATCCACCGCTCCCACGCAGTTTGCAGTCTAGCTTTGAAAGTCCTCTTCACGCCAATATCCAGCAGCTGGAGTTCTTTAGTCAATCCACCCGGAATGACGGCAAGCACCAAATTAGTGTGCTTCTAACTTGTACCGTAGCTCAACCAATATTGATCCAAACACAAGGCGCATCGGATTATAAGGCGCACAGTTGATTTTTGAGAAAATTATAGTTAAATAAAATTCTTCCAACTTTTTTGAACTCCTTTTTGAAGCATACAGCTGTTAATTAAACCAATTAGCCAGCCTTCTGTTACTGAATCTGAAAATTTTTATAGGAGTAAAATTGTCTAATAATAAAGTTGTGACATTATCAGTAAGATTATCAATTTGTGACTGCGTAAAATCCATGTATCTGCCCTCTGTTATATTGCTCTGTAGCATTTAAGAAAATAATAATAGAACAGATGTTTTGAACAGAATTTTCTGATAATCCTACAGTCTGATCTGAAATGTTTTCTCTGGATCTGTGAAGTCCATTATTGTAAACTCAAAAGTTATTAAAAATGATCAGACAAAACAAGGTTATAAAGAAATATAAGCTGTTCGCTCTTTAAGTCATAAGTCAGAACAGGAGCAAGGGTATGATGAAGAGTGTGAGTTAGTTTGCGTACATTTTTGAAAAAAATGTTTGACTGTAATACATCCCTAAATGTTATATTTGGACTGTCACTTTCCACATCAATTAGAATATTTGGTCTCATCTTGGATTCTAACATGCTGTATTGTTTTTCAAGACCAGGAAAGATCACAGACCACAGTTTGCTTCACATCAGTCTAAAAGTACTGTAAAGCTCAGCACTCAGTAGTCACAAGTGAAGACTATGCCGATGACTGCCAAATTTATTTGCCACTGAAGCAGAAAGGTGGCATCTCCATAAAACCTCTCATGACATGCCTAGATGACATTAAAGCTTGGTTGGCTCTAAACTTTTTACATTTGAATGAAAAGTAAACAAGAGTTGTTGGTGTTTGGACCCAGTGGTCCCTGCGAGTCGTCCTCTGTAGATTTGGGACCCCTGGAAGTCTATTTTAAACCTGTTGTTACTGATCTTGGTTTTAAGTTGGACAGTGATTTTAAATTGGACAACCAAATCAGAGCAGTGGTGAAGTCAAGTTTTTATCATTTAAGGTGACTGGCAAGAGTAAAATCTATTCTTTCGAGGCAGCACCTTGAAACAGTGATCCATGCTTTTATTTCTTCTCGCCTGGAGTACTGTAACACACCTTATGTGGGGGTCAGTCAGTTATTGCTCTCACGTCTGCAGCTGGTTCAAAATGCTGCTGCACGACTCCTAACAGGAACTCGTAAAAGAGAGCATATAATCCCTGCCCTAGCCTCACTGTACTGGCTGCCTGTGTCTTTTAGAGTTAATTTTAAAATTCTTCTGTATGTTTTTAAATGCTTTCACAGTCTTGCCCCGCCTTACCCCTCTGAGCTTCTTCATCTTCACACACCCTGTCGGTCTCTCAGGTCAGCTGACCAGCTGCTCCTGGAGGTACCGAGATCTAGGAGGAAGCTCAGAGGGGACAGGGCCTTCTCTATCGTGGCTCCAAAACTATGGAATACTTTGCCCTTGCACGTTAGAGAGGCCCCTTCACTGTCCACTTTAAAATCGTGTCTTAAAATCCACTTTTATTCCTTGGCTTTTAAACTCAGTGAGACTTAGTTTTCCGTTGAAATTAAATTAGTTATTTTATTTTATTTATTTATTCATTTATTTGTTTGTTTGTTTATTTGTCTTTTATTTATATTTTATGTGATTTTTATTTTTGTAAAGCACATTGTGTCAGCTGTGGTTGTTTTAAAAGGCTTTATAAATAAAGTTGATTGATTGATTGATTGATTGATTGATTGATTGATTGATTGATTGATTGATTGATTGATTGATTGATTGATTGATTGATTGATTGATTGATTGATTGATTGATTGATTAGTTGTGTCACCTACAACCAAAGAGGGACAGTAAAAAACGAAATAAATCCACATGTAGGTTGAGGGTTTCTCCACAATATGTCAACGTGTCCTTTGCCAATCTGCAAACTGATGTGTGAGTACATGTGAAAGGGTAAATGTGACTTAAATATAAAATAACCTCATGGTGTTAATAAATTAATAACAACTATCTCTGGAGAAGAGGTTCTGGTTAAGTCTCCTTTTCTAAAAGGATCTTTTCCTTACTTTTTTCACTGGAATATGTTTTTTTTTTTGGTCAAAACTCTGCCCTTAAACTAGAAAAGTGTCTTAACTTTTAAGCACAACACCAATAATTAGCATCAAAGTTCAGTGTACTGGGTTGCGCTCTTCCGTATTTATTTTCATCCAATTCTCAGGTAACCCTGATCGAGAATGTCAAATTATTTTATTCAGAGACTAGACGACATGGTCAATCCTGCTGGGAATGTTTAACAATGCCCCATTTCTGTGATCTGTATCTATCTAAACTCCTGTTTTATGTTTTTTCTCTGTGGCTGTTTCATTTGATTTTATTTAGTTTCATTTGCAGACTTTTCTCCTTCCTCCTTGACAGGAGCAATCGATGTGCAGTAATGGAATACCAGTTCACACATTATAGCCCATCACCCTTGTCACCATTCCCTCTGGTGGTGATTGATTTGTAGGAAGAACTTCATTGAGTTTGATTTTCTCTCCACAGTGGACATGGATCCTAAAGCAGATTGCTGACTTGTTTTGTCTCAAGGGACGTTTTCCTGTTGCTGATATTTTATTTCTTTTCCTCTCCAGTGATTGATGTTTCCTTACAGAGCTGACTAGTCCATTGGGTTCGTTTAGGGATGTCAGAAGTAGCAGACACTTATCAGTTTCTATACTTCAAGTCAGAAAATGTTGCTGGTTTGTGCTCTAACAACTTTAATTCAATGAAATTAGTTCAGTGCCTTGCATGTAACTGAAGGGCTGTAAAAGTATAAACTATGTCGTTATTATTCATGCCTTTCAGCATCTGTTTTGTTGGAAAATGTTCATAGTTTTTTTGCTGAAGGTTGCTGCAAATAAATCCTTCAACAAGACAATTTAATGATAATGATGTAACTTGACATAGTAAATAAAAAGAGAGTTGGACGTGACAGCTGATGCATTCATTTTGTGTAGTGTGTCACAGTGACTGGCAACATACCCAGTCATGGATGATAAGTGACCAACAGCAGAATCCAGCCCTCTTCATCACACAGCTAACACATCATTAGGTTATTCAAATATGTGTTTCATAACAGAACTAGAAAAATACCGAAACGCTATGTATACTCTGTCTAAATCTGTTTAATACTCACTCTGGTAAAGCATCATCTTGATTAAATTAGATTGTTTATTATTGTAGGAAAAGTATATATTCATTTGTGGATTTGGTAGGTCATTTATTGATTACTTACGGTTTTACTTTACAAGAAAAAAAAAACATTACAGACAAGAAACATCCTTTTCACATCTTAGATCAGAACAATAATCGTGTTTTGTTATTTTTAATAAAAAACTAGAGTGTTTTTATCATCCTTAAAGTGGGCGGGACTTGTGTTAGGTTGCTTTTAAATAACTCCACAAAAGGTCACAAGTCCATGCTCAGTATCATTAAAATCAAGATAGTGTGCACATAAATTCTGAGGGCACTTGGGGTTAGAATTTGAAATAATTCTCCTTATAAGATGAATACTGGCAGAGAAATGCATGAACGAAATAGTATCAGGCTTCTTGCAACTAACCAGCCGTGTGTTACGAGTCGTTCTTGTGCAATGAAGAAGCTAAAAGAGATTTTTTATTATTATATCTCTGACATTTTGTTACGATCTGTACTAGGGAACAGGACCCAAATGCAAGAGAGTGACAACTGAGAGTAAAATAACAAGATTTTAATAAGGGAAAATAAGGAGCTGGCAGAGCAGCAAACAAGACTTTCAATGAGGATCTGTGCTCAGTCAAACCGGAGGGAGCGGAGAAACGAGCACCAAATAATCCAAAACAGGAAGTACATCCAAAACATCAAAAACCAGTCGACAAAGAGACAAACTGAACATGCTGCTTAAATAGGAACTGAAACAAAAGCAAACTAATCAGACACACAGCTGTGAGGGGCATAAGGACGACAGGAAGTTAAGACGATACCAAAATAAAAGCTGAACAGAAAGACGGGACACAACAACACTGAAACACGAGGCAAGAACCAAGGGAAAATACAAACACAAAATCAGATACTCTGGAAAAACTTCAAGAAATAATAAAGAAATGAACAAAACCCCAAGACCTAACACATTTATTTTAGTTTAGAGTAATATAGACCAAATCTTTAATGTTTTGTTTCTTAAAACAAACAGATTTATGAAATTTGATCTTAACAGCACCAAAAAAAAGATATACAAACAGAACAGGACACGGAACCGAATTTCACACAATGTTTACAAAAGAAAATAAAAGATAAATATTTACATCATGCACAATAGTTATAGAACAGAGTACTGTACAGCTGTTAAGGTGATTAGAATATTTATAAAGTTGAAAAAGTAAGAGAACATCACAAGGATTATATGTCCATTCTTTTTTTTACTGCTCAGTAAAGACACGCCTGTAAAGACACTGTGGATGGAAAATAATATTAACAGCTTGTTCTAACCTGATAATTACTTACCCAGACCCATTTTCTTTATGTGACTTGTCCTGTGAGGGAGAACTGGATCCCATATCATAACAGAAAAAACAGAACACTGTAGTTTTTTTTACCTTTTGTCTTTTTGAGCTCTATCTGGTCTCAAGTACCACCAGCTAATCTCTGGAATTTACAGTAGATGTTACAGTGATTTGAGATCAGCTCTGAATATAAATAAAGACAGCAGGAGGGAGCTGATGGATGAAATGCTTACAAATCTTTTGATGGCAGTGTAGTTGCTGGAAACACTTGGGTTGGTATAAATCAGGCAAAGTTTTCCTTTCCTTTGTTATACATTGTGTTTGTGTGGGCAGGAGCATGTGGGGGGTGTGTCTCCCTGTGATTGGGCCCAAGCCTGTTTGATTTCTCAGCGTGGACCGGATAATCCCCTAATCTGATAACGATCCACTGTGCAGATTTAGTGATTAAAGTTCAGAAGCAAAGGGTTGTTGCCATGACCGCCAAACAGAAGAAGAGAATAAATCTGTGTGTGCAATCAGAGAAATATCTGTGCACACAGCAATTCTTTAATGTGCATGTGTAATTACATATGCAACATGCTTTTGATCAGCTGATTAATCAGATTGATATTTTACAGTTGGGAGATCTGCAGAATACAGTGGGGCAAAAAAGTATTTAGTCAGCCACCAATTGTGTAAGTT
Source organism: Pachypanchax playfairii (assembly GCA_006937955.1). Lineage (NCBI taxonomy): Eukaryota > Metazoa > Chordata > Actinopteri > Cyprinodontiformes > Aplocheilidae > Pachypanchax > Pachypanchax playfairii. Next base: position 488,397 of record SSNP01000018.1, on the reverse strand, counting down.
CTCCCACTTAAAAAGATCAGAGAGGCCTGTAATTTTCATCATAGGTATACCTCAACTATGAGAGACAAAATGAGGAAAAAAAATCCAGAAAATCACATTGTCTGATTTTTAAAGAATTTATTTGCAAATTATGGTGGAAAATAAGTATTTGGTCACCTACAAACAAGTAAGATTTCTGGCTTTCACAGACCTGTAACTTCTTTAAGAGGCTCCTCGGTCCTCCACTCGTTACCTGTATTAATGGCACCTGTGTGAACTCGTTATCAGTATAAAAGACACCTGTCCACAACCTCAAACAGTCACGCTCCAAACTCCACTATGGCCAAGACCAAAGAGCTGTCAAAGGACACCAGAAACAAAATTGTAGACCTTCACCAGGCTGGGAAGACTGAATCTGCAATAGGTAAGCAGCTTGGTGTGAAGAAATCAACTGTGGGAGCAATTATTAGAAAATGGAAGACATACAAGACCACTGATAATCTCCCTCGATCTGGGGCTCCACGCAAGATCTCACCCCGTGGGGTCAAAATGATCACAAGAACGGTGAGCAAAAATCCCAGAACCACACAGAGGGACCTAGTGAATGACCTGCAGAGAGCTGGGACCAAAGTAACAAAGGCTACCATCAGTAACACACTACGCCGCCAGGGACTCAAATCCTGCAGTGCCAGACGTGTCCCCCTGCTGAAGCCAGGACACGTCCAGGTCCGTCTGCGGTTTGCTAGAGAGCATTTGGATGATCCAGAAGAGGATTGGGAGAACATCATATGGTCAGATGAAACCAAAATAGAACTTTTTGGTAGAAACTCAACTTGTCGTGTTTGGAGGGGAAAGAATGCTGAGTTGGATCCAAAGAACACCATACCTACTGTAAAGCATGGGGGTGGAAACATCATGCTTTGGGGCTGTTTTTCTGCAAGGGGACCAGGACGACTGATCCGTGTAAAGGAAAGAATGAATGGGGCCATGTATCGTAAGATTTTGAGTGAAAACCTCCTTCCATCAGCAAGGGCATTGAAAATGAGACGTGGCTGGGTCTTTCAGCATGACAATGATCCCAAACACACCGCCCGGGCAACGAAGGAGTGGCTTCGTAAGACGCATTTCAAGGTCCTGGAGTGGCCTAGCCAGTCTCCAGATCTCAACCCCATAGAAAATCTCTGGAGGGAGTTGAAAGTCCGTGTTGCCCAGCGTCAGCCCCAAAACATCACTGCTCTAGAGGAGATCTGCATGGAGGAATGGGCCAAAATACCAGCAACAATGTGTGAAAACCTTGTGAAGACTTACAGAAAACGTTCGACCTCTGTCATTGCCAACAAAGGCTATATAACAAAGTATTGAGATTAACTTTTGTTATTGACCAAATACTTATTTTCCACCATAATTTGCAAATAAATTCTTTAAAAATCAGACAATGTGATTTTCTGGATTTTTTTTCCTCATTTTGTCTCTCATAGTTGAGGTATACCTATGTTGAAAATTACAGGCCTCTCTGATCTTTTTAAGTGGGAGAACTTACACAATTGGTGGCTGACTAAATACTTTTTTGCCCCACTGTACTTTGCATCATGGGTCGTACTGAAGGGTTACATACGAAATTAAAAACGATGAAATATAATAAATAAAGTTAAAAAGGGTTGGTATCTTTAAAAAGGTAGTGTTATGATCCATCATTGTTGCAGTTTGTGTGCTTTCTGGATTTGTGGATTCTTTGGACATTGAAAGAGGATAACCTATACATGACTCGGGATTGTTTTCATGTTTACCATCTCATGGCCCTGTTTGTGACGTCACTACAAACTTTACATGTGCCCACGCTCTGGTTCAGATTATTAAACCTTATTATCATGAGTTTCTTTTGGCTCCGCTCTCATCTTTGAACCTCCCCTGCTGAAGAGATCCGCAGTATCGAGGAAAAGGAAAAACTCACCTTTACCTCATCACTAACGTCACCGTTTGAGCGACTTCCATCTAGAGCTTTCCCTGTGCCAACACCAATCACTGACGCATGACATTGACGGTAACCATTCATCCATTTTCTGAAATTGCTTCTTTCCGTTCAGGGTCGCAGGGAGCTGGTATCTATTTCCAGCAGTCATTGGGCGAGATCACTAGTCCACCGGTCCATCACAGGGCCACACTAAGACAAACAACCACTCACACATGCGCTCACACCTCTAGGGACAATATAGAGTCAACAATTAACCTCAAACATATTTTTGGTCTGTGGGAAGAAACCTTAGTCTCCAGAGAAAAACCAAGCATGCAAACTCCAAGCAAAATGGTCCCAGCCTAGATTTGAACCCCGGACCTTCTTGCTGCAAGGCAACTATATTAGTGTTATACTGTATATCTTAGTTCTATGACAGTAGCGGTTTGATGGGTTTGTGGTTATTGATCACAACTAGTTGAAAATAGTGGCACATTGTTTTTAGTCAAAAACAATTAGTCCCTAAATGAAATATTGACAACTAAAATCTCAGTTTAATTTTACAGTGTGGCTTTTATTGTCTCTTTTGTGTGGTATAGAAAGGCCATTATATCACAGAGATGACATATGGTTTATTGTATGAGATCAAGTTAACTTCATCCATTGGTTTTCTAAACCAACTTGTTTCTGTACGGGTTATGAGAGGTGACACCCTGGACAGGTCACAGTCTACCACAGGGTGTAGTTTGCTTTGTGAATCTGATACTTAGAAGGAGCAGATAGTAGGTGCAACTGATATGCAAAGAATGCAACAAAATAGGAGCAAAAAATAGGAGCCGTGCAATAAAATGAAACTGGTCCCCAGTGTTTAATCTCATTCAGTATCCCAGGTGTCTTCAAGCCTTTCATCACCAATTTAACCTGTTTTAAAGAGAGAACACCATATCTAATGAGAAACATGGAGAGGAATTGGTTTAGTTTTAGTGCTGCTGCATCTGGTACAGGTTGTCTTTAATCTGAGTATCTTAGATTGAAATCTGAAAACTGTTAAGATATTCTTGAGTAAAATATGCTGCCCTGTCGCAGATCACTGGTCATCCAATGGGACAATGAGCCAAAACACATAGCTAAAAACACCAAGTACAGAGATTGTCGCAAAATGTTTTGCCACTAAATATTGAATTCAGGGTTCCATCGTTTTTGGTCGTGTCATTTTCTTTCATTTAATTGCACTCGCCTGCAAATTCCTGGTAGTTCTTTCTGAGATAAAATTTGTTAAATACATTAGACTTTAACAGCATGAATTGAAAAACAAATGTTAAAAGTGCTGGTTGGTTGATGTCTTCAAGATATTTAATGAAAACATTTCAATTAAAAGATAATTTTTTTTTGTAAATATATACATGCAAACTCCACACAGAAAGAACCCAGACTTGCTTTGAACCCAGATCCTTCTTGCTGCAAGGCAATGGTGCTACCCACTTCTCCACTGCTTTAAATGTGTTTAATTTTCAGGCCCTAATCTGTCTAGGATCAACAAAATATGTTATCTGATTTATATGGATTAAAAACATTATATAATTCAAGCTTAAACATCATCCAAAATAACAGTATCAGTGTCCACACAGCACTTTTTGGCTTGTTTCTTATATACAGCAGCAGGGTCAACAATAATCAGCGAGCATAGACTTCTTTTGTCCTGGTATGTTTCCTGGTGAAACTGCTCACCATGCTCATCACTTACTGCTCCTCAGTTCAATGGGTGAAAGTATTTTTTGGGACAGGCACTGACAGGTCAGAATGTCATTTTGTTCAATTTATGACACAAATTTCTGCCATTTTGTCAAACAGAGCATTTTCTATCACAACAATATTAAGGTGAATGTATTATACCTTGTTTACAATGTTCTGTGATAGCAATGGAAGTCCAGAGGCAAAAGTTCTCCTTCCATTGAAATTCATTTTCTTATTAATTTGTGTTGAATGTCTAAATTTGACCCTGTGCTGCATTTTATGAACTAGAACCAATCAAAATTTCTGACTACTTTTTCTTTTCTTAAGTGGCCATTTCCTACAAAATTCAGGACTTTGTTATTATTTCTTAAGTATTAACCAGTAATAGGAAATATTTTATCTAAACCAATAGATTAAAAAAATATCAAGAAACACTTATTAACAGACCTTTCAATCTGTCTGCATTAAAATTCGGGTGGTTCCAGCTCGTTCTGTCAGGCTGCTTCGTCAGCAGCTCGTTCATATTCATTGTTCGAATTTGCTGGACTCAGATTGGCTAACAAACTAGTCTATCAGAGCAAGGTATACTGTTTCCTGTCCCAGTGTGCATGGCAAGAGACAACATAGTCTCTTCCCGTTTGCTACGTCTTATGTTACAGCTTTTAGCCAGCAGCATGCTAGGCGTGGTTTCAACTGCGGGAGCTGCCGAATACTAATGAACAAAGGAGTTGTGACGAAACAGATACAGGCCGTTAGGACTCGGGTGAACTCGGGTTTTATCGCCACCTGTGTAGTTTGAGAGATAAAAACTGAAAGAGAAGTTATTAACCTGTTTTCACACCCACTATGAAGGTAAGAACACCTGTGGAGCTAAAATATTCAACAGAAACATCAGAAAAACCGTTTTTAATGGAAGGGCCTCTTTAGTGATCTAACTTGAGAAAAGTTTTATTACTTTTATTTTGAAAGCATTTTGCTTGAAGACAAGCATTATATGAAACATTCCACTGAATCATTGACCAAAACAAGCAAAATCTGATTTGAGTTAAATATGGAATAAAGGGGTGGAGTGACACTTTTCTTCATTTCAAGTTATTTCAGGGACAGTTTTTGAAAATGAACTAACAAATTTGGGTGCAATTGAAAATTAAAACATTTTTTATAAGAACATTAAAAATAAAATTGTTATTGAACTCTTGCATGTTAAGAAGCCTGATTTCAACAATGAAGTAGCAAATGAATACCCATAACCTACAACATCATTTTTCTTAAACACCCTACAAACAATCTTTGAAGAACTGCTAAACTTCTCCAGGTGTTAGATCATTAAATGTAGAGATTATGTAATCCTCCAGCTGATCAAAGGAAATACAAGTCAGTCAAATCAATTGCTCAACAAACTCATTCACAAGTATCGTTTCAAAAATGCAAAATATCAAACTGAAACATGGAAGTGAATAACAAGGAGATGCAAATGAATGTGAGACTTAAGCTGCTGATTCAATAAACAGGATGAAAGAACAACAAACTGTCCTTCAGAGATTTTTCTCAAAAGTCTGAGAGACCTTGAGTGTGAATGTGATAACACTCTGCCGCAACAGCAAGCTCAGGTTGAAGACTCATCCAAGCTTTGATTGGAAACTTGCAAACTTGAACCACCATGATGATACAAAGTATCATAGTATGACAAGTATTGGAAAACAAGTATTTCCATAATGCTCAACACAGCGGATGCAAAAGATGGCGGTATATGTGTTCTTCTCAACTCTCCTGGAATCATACCTGAGCCATGATGCTCAAGTTACTGTTACTGCTAAAACAGAAGCAGTCTGCAAGTGTTCATTATATGAAAAACAAAACAGTATTTTAATGCAAAAAACTGAAAAAAGTCAACAACTTACTTAAAGAGGCCATTTCATACAAATTTCAGGACTTTGTGGTTATTTCTTAAATAGGCCCTTCCATTAAAAACGTTTTTTCTGAGGTTTCTGTTGAATATTTTAGCTCCACAGGTGTTCTTACCTTCATAGTGGGTGTGAAAACAGGTCAACAACTTCTCTTTCAGTTTTAATCTCTCAAACTACGCAGGTGGCGATAAAACCCGAGTCTGAACGGCCTGTATCTGTTTCGTCACAACTCCTTTGTTCGTTAGTATTCATCAGCTCCCGCAGTTGAAACCACGCCTAGCATGCTGCTGGCTAAAAGCTGTAGCATAGGCTGTAACAAACAGGAAGAGACAATGTCTGACGTTGTCACGCACAGCGGGGCAGGAAACAGTATACCTTGCTCTCATAGGCTAGTTTGTTAGCCAATCTGAGTCCAACAAATTTGAATATTGAATATTAATGAGTTGCTGCCCGAAGCCTGACGGAACCACCCAAATTTTAAAGCAGACAGATTGAAAGGTCTGTTAATCAGCGTTTTCTAACATTTTTTTAGATAGAAAATGTTTTTTATATTACTGGTAAATAATTAAGAAATAACCACAAAGTCCTGAAATTTGTATGAAATGGCCTCTTTAAACGACCGCAGCCATGCTTCTTTACAACAAAAGTCTGCTGCTTCTTCTCCTACAGCCGTTTCTGGTGTTTCAGGTCATTCTATGCATGTGCAAAATAAGCTAACATGATCAAACGTGTGGCGCATGTGAACACTTGTCATAATCTGAAAGATGTTTTTAGGACCAATGTACACGGTAAAATTCTAATCAGAACATGATCAGAATCTTGGACTGTGAAAGATGAAAAGAAAAATAACCTTGACTACAAATTCGATTCTATCATTTATATACTTCTGCAGATTGGAAGAAAAAACACCAAAACAAGGTGTATTAAAGTTATTTGCTGCTCAGGAACTACAATTCATTGGTAATTACATTTCAGGTTAACAGGAAATTGTTATGCAGCATATTTTCATTCATATGTTCTAACTAATTGTTGATGGTTTGATTAAAGAGGCTATTTTACACATTTCAGGACTTTGTGGTTATTTCTTAAGTATTAACCAGTAATATGAAACATTTTATATCTAAAAACGTCAGGAAACACTGATTAACAGAACTTTCAATCTGTCTGCGTTAAAATTCGGGTGGTTCCGGCTCCTTCCGTCAGGCTTCGTCAGCAGCTCGTTCATCTTCATTGTTTGAATTTGCTGGACTCTGATTGGCTAACAAACTAGCCTATGAGAGCAAAGAATACTGTTTCCTGCCCCGCTGTGCATGACAACGTCAGACGTCGTGTCTTTTTGCTAGGTTATGCTACAGCTTTTTAGCTAGCAGCATGCTAGGTGTGGTTTCAGCTGCGGGAGCTGCCGAAAACAAACAAACAAAGGAGTTGTGATGAAACAGATACAGGCCGTTCAGACTCGGGAGAAATCGGGTGTTATCGCCACCTGCGTAGTTTGAGAGATTAAAACTGAAAGAGAAGTTGTTGACCTGTTTTCACACCCACTATGAAGGTAAGAACACCTGTGGAGCTAAAATATTCAACAGAAACCTCAGAAAAAAATTTTTTAATGGAAGGGCCTCTTTAACAAAGAAAGGAATGCAGCCTGATTGGCTGAACGAATCCACTAATAGATCCTCTCTACCGATTGAAAGTATAGTAGAGAACATTTATTTTAAACGTTAGCAATGAGCTCAAACAAGAGCGCTGGGTGGTATTCAGACTGCAGAGACAGTCACACCTACATCCATCATGCAGACATTAGTGCAAAGATAAACAGTGTGTTACTCTTCAGTTAACTTGTAAGATGCATGCCAACATCTTCCTGCCTATCATGTTTCACATGAAATGCATTTAAAGCTGTACATCATGTGTTTTATTTGTCTAACTTTCAGGTTCTTACCAAAAATCTGTGCTTGTAAATACTGGACATCAGCATTCCAGTGCAGCTTCATTAAAACCTGTAGGAGGTGAATGAGTTTCTGTACCTATAGAGAGATTTACAGCACGTTATCAGGTTTAATGTGTGTGTCAATAAGCGACTGTGGGAGCTGGTGTTCTCTCATCTTTATCCTGTCCCCGATGCTTTTATGTTTTTATGTAAGTCATCGCTAAGATGAAGGAACTGGGTACACACATACATGTGTATACTGAGTCAAGCATGTTAAATTACTTTGTACTTCAGGGTGTGGTGAGTAATATCCCGCAGTGTGTTTCTTCTCTCACTGGAATCAAACATTGAAATTGGAGCTGAGTGGATGTTTCACATTATTTTCTAGTTTTCAGGTTTTTTCTGGATATTTTTTAAATTATTATTGTGACCATATTTTTATGTGATGGTTAAATGGTCATTATTATGAAATGAAATAACAGTAGTGACGACAAGTGTGTCACTGTGCAGTAGTGACCGACTGCTTTGAGAATGACATGAATATTAATCGTCATAACGTTTGCTGCCTTGGGTTTTATGATGGTAATTTGCATAATCTCCAGAATGTTATGAAGGTTAGATGAGTTGCAATTCTTTGCTCTGAAATTGAAGTAAATTCCCTCCCAAAAAATATCATTTGCTTTTTTGCCTATTCATTGTTGCCATGGTTACCTGCAAGGAAGTGCATGCAGTCATGTGTTGCAGGGGGAAAAAAAAAATTCAGTAAAACTGCAACAGAATCAAGCGTTTGTCTCATCAGGATGTTTAAATGAGAGAAATCCAGATGTTGTAAAGACCAGATAGTCCAGCAAACTACAGGACCGTCTCCTAAAGCTGGTTTATCATCACGCTCAGGAAAGAAGGCAGCAACTTCTCTCCAAGAAAAGCATCAGGACAGATTGATGTTCTGCTGAAGGTCCAGGGACTGGACTCCTGAGAGCTGGACTGAAGTCTTCCTCTCTGATGAATCCACTTCCTGATTGGTTGGAGCATCTGGGAAAAGGATTGTTCAGAGAAGAGAACTGTGAGTGCTGCCATCAGTCCTGCGTCATGCTAACAGTGAAGTGTCATGAAGCTGTTCATGTGTAGGATCAGTGATCAGCTGATGGACTGGACTCAGTGTCTCTACCCAGAACACAGACTCTTTCTAATGTTTGTAATTATACTTCAGTAAACCACAGAAGATCTAAAATACTGAAGAAAAAAACTCTTAAAGAGGCCCTTCCATTAAAAACGTTTTTTCTGAGGTTTCTGTTGAATATTTTAGCTCCACAGGTGTTCTTACCTTCATAGTGGATGTGAAAACAGGTCAACAACTTCTCTTTCAGTTTTTATCTCAAACTACGCAGGTGGCGATAAAACCCGAGTTGTCTCGAGTCCGAAAGGCCTGTATCTGTTTGTTCACAACTCCTTTGTTCTCTAGTATTCATCAGCTCCTGCAGTTGAAACCACGCCTAGCATGCTGCTGGCTAAAAGCTGTAACATAACGTATCAAACAGGAAGACACGATGTCTGATGTTGCCATGCGCAGCGGGGCAGGAAACAGTATACCTTGCTCTCATAGGCTAGTTTGTTAGCCAATCAGAGTCCAGCAAATTCAAACAATGAATATGAATGAGCTGCTGACGAAGCAGCCTGACGGAAGGAGCGGGAAACACCCGAATTTTAACGCAGACAGATTGAAAGGTCTGTGACATTTTTTAGATTTAAAATGTTTCATATTACTGGTTAATACTTAAGAAATAACCACAAAGTCCTGAAATGTGTATGAAATGGCCTCTTTAAGAACCAGAACTTGTGTCATTCTCAGAACTTTTGGTCCCAGGAGTAAATTTGAAATCTTAACCCGACTTACATCAGTGTTTCCTCTAGTTTTAGTTTTCCAGCACATCTCACAGACACTTAAATGGACCAATATGTGGAGAACTGAGGAGCCATGTAAACATCTTGAACTTGTCTTCGTATTAATTAACACTTAATCAGTCTCTAAGTTTTCATGTGACGGTTTAATTGGTTCTGTTATATGTTCTCAGCTGCTCACATGTTTTACAGTGGAAAGCAGGTCAACATGTTCACCCTGAATGATCTATAATTATAATAATTTAGAACCAACAAACTATCATTTGCTCTCATTTCTGACATCATTTTACTCAAAAGACTGACTTTTCTTTGGTTGGTGATTTGAGCTGCAGTCACTTTTATATTAAGATATAAGATACTGATGTTTACTCCAGACTTTCATCCGTGAGTCACTAGTTCACTATTTGTCTTGTTTTTTGGTGAGTCTCGATGAGCCTGTAAAGATATTATCAGCTTTGTTTGACCGTAACAGTTTCACTCTTGTCAAAGTCACTGAGATTTGCTCATTTTTCTGCCAACAACAACATCTTTGAGGGCAAAATGTTTCTTAGCAGCCTCATTCATTTCACCTCTAGCCAGGTATGTTTTGCTTCGTTTGCGTGTTGCAGTGTTAATATGGTTGATATCAGTCATAATGTTATAACTGATTGGAGCAGGCATGTTGGTTTAGTACAACAGCTTCAAAAAAGTATTTCAATTGAGAAGAACTAGATCGAACCTGGGATCTAACTCAACGGGAAATGTTGTAATCTGTCAATAAATATATAAATAAATATTGTTTAACGTGTTATTAATTCCAGAGTATCAAAACCAATTATTACATAAACCAAATTGTAGAAGTTCATCTGTGTTAATGAAACCAGCTGTTAAAATTAGAGCTAAAATAAATTCTGTTTAGGCCACTAGGGGGCAGAAGAAGCTGCTGAAGAAGCAGCAGAACTGCTTTTTGACAATATTAACGGAGATAAACATTTTTCTAATTATAATAAAATAAACCTCTGTTTCATTTGCTCTATGGAATATATTACAGTTTTTTTTTTTTTTACAGTGACACTTCAATATCAAATATTTAACATCGTCAATAAAGCCAACAAGAAATTTTAATTGTATTTGGAGGCTTCTAAAGGATTTAAAAATATCCCTATATGCAGTTAAAGTTGTGATATCCAATCTCTCCGGGTATGTGATTCACCTGCAGAGTAACATCTCTCCACCTCATTACTTACAACCTTTAATTCTTTTCATCCTTTTGTTTTAGCCTCTAATCCTCAAAGTTATTATTAATCTTGAAAAAGGAGGAATATTTACTTTATGTCATATCTGTAGCAATTTTTGAGGTCATTATATGAAACATGATATAATGGAGTTCAGCTTTGAGTTTAATGTTTCTCTAACAACAATAAATGTAGCTTTAAAAGCATGCATTAAGTAGATTTGACTGGACTGTGTGTGGAGTTGGGGGAGGTGGGGTGTAACAGCTGTTAGTTCTTCAAGCTAAAGGAAACCACAGCACAAGATCTGGTTTGAACAAATAAACAGGAAATAGAAGAAACAATGTCATTAGGTGTTAAATAGGTGGGAATGAATACTTTAGAGAAGTGTGAATAATCTCTGCTCATGGTTTGGACTATTTAAGTAGCCCTCTTATGAAGGCCTATATTTAGCATGTCAGCATGCCTTATGGATTTGTGTGTATTATCCTTTTGCCATAAGCTCATCTTCTTTTCATCAATTGGCAGCTTTATATCTGCTTGGCAGCTGTAGTGTACCGGTACAGAGAAACCACAGACACAATGACAACAGCTAGAGTTTGAGGCTTTTCCGCGAAATCAGCGACATGTTTCAGCGGTTGAAAGTGCCGCTCGGATTTGCCAGGTATGTTTTGAACAATTTCTACATCAGTCAGGCTTAATATCCGTGCAAGTGATTTTTTGCATCTACATGCAGGGACTCAGAGGCTAAACTACCCTAACAAGATGGCAAATGGCCACAACACTGTTGTTTACTCATGTTTAGATGGAACGCAGCCTTTGCATCCATCTTCAGTTCAATATGAGAGCAGATTTGAGAGTAGCATCATTTATAATATGATATGCAATAAAAGAATTTGTATAAAACGGGCTGCGATTTGGTGAATGGCTCCATTCAGTTTGGATAAACAGTATCTGCATGTGATTCTTTTTCCTTCTCTGTTTGTTTGTTTTGCCTGAGGAACTTAAGTGGCTGCATAAAATTATTTATTGGGATTATGGGCGAACTCGGGGATTGTAAACCCTTTGAAGTAGTGATGATAATTCAAAAGTGAGTGCAGATTGTGTTGCTGGAATGTCTTCTTTATTTTCAATAAATGTAACACATTTTTTACAACAACCTTACCTTAATCAATCAGTACCTTATTGATTTAAATGACAAAAGAAAGATAATAGATTTAAACTGTAGATTAAACTTTTTTCAAAATGCAGATTACAGCCTATAGGGACGTTTAAATAAATCTAACCCCATCCTGATGTGTTTCAGTGTCTCAATATGACATATAATCTGTTTACAATGCACGAATAACACGTGGTTTATTGATTGTTTCCAATTGAATGATTAACATTTACATGTAGTTATTCCTGCTCTGATTTAATCTAAAAAATTAGAAATAAAATCCAGCTCAGACAGACTGAATGTTGCCTTGAAGTATTAAAACCCATAAATTGACTGATTTTGTTACCTTTAACTTAGTTTCTAACCCCCAAAAGCTATTCAACAATATTATAGAGTGGAAAATGTGTGAGAGGTAATCCCCCAACAAAACCACCGCGAGCCTCAGTGCCCTTTTTTGTTTTAATTTCTCGGCGACTTTAGTTATGTAAGAGATTAACCGTGCGGGAGAAGGTGGAGATGTTTGAGCCGGCAGCCTGTGTGGTTGGAATTAGAGGCTGCCTGGACAGAAACCCCATCATGCGGCTGCTGGCAGAGGGCTGAGAGCGGAGGAAGCTGCGCTGCGCGCTCACCCGAGACCCACCGAGAGCCGCCGAGACCGACCGGTAGTCCGTCTCACTGAACAGCGGGCTTCATGTAAAAATGCCAACCTTTTCTGTCATGTATAAAGGAGCTGTCATCATTAGCAGGTGAGAACAGGCGGCTTTCAGGTCGGAGAGACTTTGAGAAAACGGCGCGCGTCTTTGTTGAACATGAAAGCTGAGATACTTTAAAGTCGTCAACATGTTACTGTTGCTGTGTTTTAGGATGATTTTATCACGTATAATTAACTGTGTGTGTATAGAAGAACACTTAACTGCACGGTGGAGGTTCAGGTCCGGGATTTTTGTTGAACTGTCGCACTGAAGAGGTCGTGAATCTAACGGTTTTATTTCTGACCTAATGTCTTTGAGTTTTTTTTCCCTTTAAGTCATTCGATTTGCACAGTTTATGATTGATTGGCTATAATTCCAGAAAGAGACTGTCAAAAGTGTAAATATAATTGCTGGAGTTGCAGGACACGTGATCAGCCACCTTGTTAATTTTCAAAACACTCAAATACAACATTATTCTATTTAATAGGAGGATTAATTTACCACTTCATTTTGGAGTCAACAGGTTAAATGTAAAGATCTTCCATAATTATTATAAAATAATACTAATTGTGTATCTGAGTGTAAGATTCAGATTCCCTGTTTAAACTATGTCCCATTCCTTACCATGTTAGACAGAGCTGTGTCTGTTCATCCAGCATTTATCCTGCTAAATATCATTTTATTGCAAATAAAAAGATGAACCTGAACAGAGGTGGTTGCTGCAGTGTGAATCATTTAGCTAGTGGTTATCCACTCATTATTTGCATTATTTTTACCTTTATTTAAAGCTATTTGTTGTCATATAAACACTGTTTGTTTGGAACTCTCTAGACGCTTGGAGGCATTTGTTTTGTTGAACTTGTCACAGTGTTCTTGGCCAGCAAAGTGTTGGGCACCTGTTACATAATGAAATCCCTCTACATCTTATAACTGAAACCGAATGACAAATCCCATTTTTAAACCTAGCCAAAACACAACGTAAAAAAAAAAAAGAATTAGGGACAAATCTTGGCTCTTCCTTGTGTTTACAAATTGAGTGCCAAGTCATCCTGATTAAACTGAGCAAATATAATCTTCTCAGAAAAGAGATGTGCTGGACGAAGCAATAGAGCCCCTCATTTATTTAAAGAAGATCCCTTCCTGTCTTGGAAACCAGATTAAAAATTGTACAGGTGGTTCCAAATATGGTTCCTGTTGAAAAGTGTTTTTTTTTTCTAGAAAAAAACCATAAAACCTTGAGAAATATCAGGGTCTGAAAGATGAAACAGAGAAGTTTGTGGACCAGCTGTCACCAGAGCACTCAGTGCTGTGAACCCTAAACTGAAAGAGCTCCAACAGATTCCAGGAATAACATCAGAGATCTCATTCCAGAAGAGCACAGTTCTAGGAACAGCTAAGATTGTTCATAGAACTATAAAGCTTCTACGGCCCTGGTAGACCCAAGCTCCTAGGCCCCTAGAAGAGGACCTAAGCTCCCAGGCCCCTAGTAGAGGACCCAAGTTCATAAACCTCTGGTAGAGAACCAAGGCTCTGAAACCTCTGGAAGAGGACCCAAGCTCTCAAACCTCTGGTAGAGGACCCAAGCTCTCAAACCTCTGGTAGAGGACCCAAGCTCTCAAACCTCTACTAGAGGACCCAAGCTCTCAAACCTCTGAAAGAAGACCCAAGCTCCCAAACCTCTGGAAGAGGACCCAAGCTCCCAAACCTCTGGTAGAGGACCCAAGCTCTCAAAACTCTGGAAGAAGACCCAAGCTCCCAAACCTCTGGTAGAGGACCCAAGCTCCCAAACCTCTGGTAGAGGACCCAAGCTCTCAAAACTCTGAAAGAAGACCCAAGCTCCCAAACCTCTGGAAGAAGACCCAAGCTCCCAAACCTCTGGAAGAGGACCCAAGCTCCCAAACCTCTGGTAGAGGACCCAAGCTCTCAAAATTCTGAAAGAAGACCCAAGCTCCCAAACCTCTGGAAGAAGACCCAAGCTCCCAAACCTCTGGAAGAAGACCCAAGCTCCCAAACCTCTGGAAGAAGACCCAAACCTCTGGTAGAGGACCCAAGCTCTCAAAACTCTGGAAGAAGACCCAAGCTCCCAAACCTCTGGTAGAGGACCCAAGCTCTCAAACCTCTGGTAGAGGACCCAAGCTCTCAAAACTCTGAAAGAAGACCCAAGCTCCCAAACCTCTGAAAGAAGACCCAAGCTCCCAAACCTCTGGTAGAGGACCCAAGCTGTCAAACCTCTGGTAGAGGACCCAAGCTCTCAAAACTCTGAAAGAAGACCCAAGCTCCCAAACCTCTGAAAGAAGACCCAAGCTCCCAAACCTCTGGAAGAGGAACCAATCTCCCAAACCTCTGGTAGAGGACCCAAGCTCCCAAACCTCTGGTAGAGGACACAAGCTCCCAGAGCTGTGGTATAGGACCCAAATCTCTTGAAGAGGACCCAACCTCTGGAAGAGGACCCAAGCTCCCAGGCCTCTGGAAGAGGGCCCAAGCTCCCAGACCTCTGGAAGAGGACCTGAGCTTGAAGAGTACTGTGGACTGAGAGAATAATTCAGGCGGGAATTTTGATATCATCCCGGGCCACCACCACCCAATTATTGCAAAACACAAAGATTGAGTTCAGTTGTATGCCTATTGATGTAAGAGTGTAAAATAATAAAACAAAAGCTACACATGCATCCACACACAGCTTTTTCTGTTACTTTAAATATTTTTGTTCTCCTGTAATAACCTTCTCAAATCACATAAACTGAAATTCAATCTATTACTAAACTGGTAAATGTTCAGCTTCCACATTTACCAGTTTAGTAGTATATTAAATAAAATAGGTCCCACCATCGTTCACCTAAACTCGCAGTCTACCTCGCTGTGATGCACTGAGGTGTCGGTTTAGTAAAAGCAACGCTCCGATTATAAGTTATTGATCTGGAAAAGCCGAATCTAGGAATATTTTTCTAACTTTACCAAAGTTTGATCCTCTCCCGCTCTGCTCCATCTTTCCTCTTTCCCGGGCCATCTCCCTTCATTTTAGAGCGAAAGGTGTGGAGGGAGGGGAGGGGGGTGACTGTGCTCTCATGCTGAATCTTAGTGAGCGTCATCGGGGCAGATGGTCTAATGAGCCGCGGCCCGCACGACGAATTGTTTATTTAAGAATCAAGTAGAGCTGGGCGATATAAGATTTTTTCATATTACGATATGTTTTTTCATTTCAGGCGATAACGATATGTATCACGATATAAGCCAAATAACTATATTTGTAAGATTTAAATGTGCCGTTGCTCACAAGTAAAATGTGAAATAATCAGCAGCTTGTTTTGATTTAGACATTTATTTCCCATAATACGTTCAACAGGGCAGATGTACTTAAGGAACATGAGACTTCAGTTTCAGATAAATAAAGGCAAATATTGCAAATTACACAAAAGGTAGCCGCTACATCGCTATGTCTCTTAGCTTTTTTTGTCATATGGTAAGACGCTGGAGAAAGCTGACTCAATTGACTGTTGCTGCGTCGCAGGGATTCCCCTGGTTGTTTTCGATGACCAATTAGCGCTTTCAGTCAAAGATTGAGCTCTAGTGGGTGGCACTGCTTCAGGTGATAAAAAAGTTTTGTTGTATTTCCAGACTGTGGGAACAGGCTTTCGGCACAATTTACAGTGCGCGCTACTCTGTTTTTTGTCAGACTTCAAATAGCCGAAACTTCACACTACAGAACTTCTCTGGCCCTTCCTTTCAACAATCTCTCCGGCATTGGAACCGTCATCTGTGTTCTCTTCGGTAACCTGGTCACCCAAACTCTCGGTTGATTTTTCTCTAGTAGGCACACTCATTTCCTCCATTACCCGGGCGGCACGGCCGCTGGCTGCTTCCCAAACAAATACACGTGTGGCTTGGCGCTTGTGCTGTACATAATAAGTCATGTGACGTGACGCTGCGGCTGTGATTGGATCGTCTCTGCGCTACTTAATGTGGATTGGCTGTTTTAATATTTTTTAAGAGAGGAAGAGAAAGAGATGAGGTTTATCGCAATAGTTTCAAGAAAAATTATTTTGTGATACATATTGTTATCGTTCTATCACCCAGCTCTAGAATCAAGCTTCACCTGACTGTCGACCCAGTCACCAGCGGGCCATTTCGGCTGCCAGGCCACCGGGATTCGTCCTGGTATTGCCGATAGCCAGTCCGCCGCTGTCAGCAGGACTTGGTGTGGGATCTAAAGTTTAGAATCAGTCCAGTGAAATGTGTAAAAGGGATTATGTAAAGAAAAGTAGCACATTTCCTTGTTACTGATGATATGAAGCTACATGTCATCTAAAGAACCAGAGGAGATGCATTTATTTTCTCTAAGTAAATGCAGAAGAGGCTTAAACTTTGGACAATTTACTTGTATCATGAGTGGAAAGCGGTTTTGTTGACAAAGTCATTTTTCAAGACTATATTACATTCTGCCACAGAGCGAAAATGGTTGAGATCTTCCTTCAGGAAACTCAGTAACATGACCAGCAAACAGCCAGAATATCAGTCTGATTAAAAATATGTAGCTGGTATTGAAAACAAAAAACGTTTTCAACACTCATCATTTAAAGCAGCTCCGTCAGTTGCTGTATGAGGAAGTCAGACTCTGATTCATGAGTGAGATCTTTCATTAGTAAAGTAAGAAAGCCACATGAGGTGCAGCAACATATTTTATATAGTCATTTTCGGAAGTTTTCATTGTTACAGTGATAAAGATATTTTTTCTCTCACTTAATGTGTTTGAAACTTTTTTCTTGTGTCATACATAGTGTACAAACCGCTTATGGCTGCTTTAGTCTTTAGAGAAAATCTTTGAATGCCTTAATAAAAAAAGGTGTAAAAACTGACATGAAGATTCGTTCAGGAAAAATGTTGAGATTTAAAATGGAAATCATGTAAAATCTCAGCACTTTAAACCTTAATGTATCTGTGCTGTTTGCAAGTAGCTTTATAGGTTGTTGACTTCAGACCACCATCCAACACAGAACAGTTTCACTGTGAAACACAAATAGGCCCATAAATCATCGTTTTGTCTATGAATGGAGACAAATGTTTGCTAAGTAACTCAAACAAAATTTAATCAATTAAAAAAGGAAGAAAAACTTTAATATCATTTTTGTTATCTAAACTAAATAAATAAAGTACTAAAAGGACAGTTTTCTTTTGAATACAGCTGTGAAACATATCGGTCTTTATGTCCCAAACAGAAAGTCTGTCGCTCGTCCACGTAAGTTCTAAAACTAAAAGCTAACACTGAACATTATTCAGCGTTTGCAGCTGTGTTGACTAAAGAATGAAAGCTGTTGCTGTGTCAGATCCATCTGGCTGTTCTTTACATTACCAGTGTTTAAAGGTACAATATGTAAGAATTAGTCCTTGTGTTCAAATCAGAGTCCCACAGTTCATGTAGAACAACAGATCCATCCACTCTCAGCCACTCACCCCCTCCCCTCCCTGATTTTTCTACCGGGTTGCCAGTTCAAATGTTGATCCTCGTTTTATTTCTCTTTTATTTGTTCAATTTTTGGGAAGGATGTTGCGATTTCTTAGGTTTACAACAAGTTACATCAGGTCTGCTTCCTTTACTCTTTGCTGCTGGTCGTTGTGGAATTCCAGCTGCATGTGTTGAAGACTTGGCGACCTTGCAGACTCACATGTGATTCGCTATGGAACCAGGAAGTCTGGACGCAGAATAGTTATTGTAAACAATGATTCTTTTTAAAGTGACAGAAACTAGCGACCACCCAGCCGGCTGAGATCAAAATGTTTATTTTTATGTCTGTATTTGTTGTTTTTATTTGTGTACAGCACTTTGGTCTGCGTCACTGCAGTTTTTAAATGTGCTTTATAAATAAATTGATGATGATGATGATGAAAATCTGTTACAATGTGACTTTACTTTCAACATCATTGGAACGTTAGACTGTTGTGTGATTATTTCACTGGGAAATTTTTACATATTGTACCTTCAAATATTGTTCATAAAGGCTTCAATCATATATTAGATTGGACCGATTTGAACCAACCTTTTTGTGTTGCAAAGGAACTTAAGGTTCAAATATTTCTTTAGAAATCAAAATGTTTTGATTAATGTTGTGATAGAATACAGAAACAGATTATTTATATCTGGAATTATCCTCGGGTTGGTAAAAAAAGACACTTTGGGAGACACTAGGATTTAATCTGATCTTTGCAAACAAATGATCCGGTCTTTGACAGAAAATTTGAAAAGTAAAAAATAACTCTTTCTTCTCTTTTCTCTCTCTTTCTTCCTTGACAGGACACTGATGGGTCCGTATGGAGTTGACAGAGCTGTTCATTCCATGGAGTTTATAGATTGTGAAAATGGCCTTGGTAAGTTGTTTTTTTTTGTTTTAATCTCTATAGTAACATAGAAAACAGGAAGCAGTTGGCCTGGATACGCACCCACAAATATTTAATTCAACTTCACAAATATTCCTGCTCATGTTCACTGCTTGGGGTTTCCATTGAACTGATTAAACTTCACTGTGACGGTTTGTAGGCGTTACAAGACTTTTTATATGAAAATATTTTTAAAAATAGGAATTTGCTTTTTTTTTGTGAGTGATATAAATGCTGTAAGTAAAATACATTTTCTGTTATCTGCTGAGGATGTTGGAGATGAAGCAGAAATGGCTGATTTGCAGAAAAAAAGATCTTATTGAATCAGAATAATAGAAGTCATGCGGTTTCTTTGAAAACAGACACTTGTGTGCATTTTGGAATGAGCTAAGCAGCACTGCACGGAGAACCTCGAGGTTTAAAGAAATGAACATGAGAACATACAGATGTTTCTTTGTAAAACAAATTAAAACCTATATTACCCCCCAAAAAATGTTTCCTTTATAAACGCTGATTTGTAAAAAAGGAAAAAAAATGAATGTGGATTAAAGTTTAAGGCACAAATGTTTTCTTTTAAGGTTAAAGAAAAACTAAAATCTGCAACAGGGTGTTTGTCAATATGAATGCGTGTCTGTGCTGATATTGTTTCATATTAGTCCAAAAACATGCAACTCTAAATTGTCCCTAGGTGTGTGTGCGTGTGCATGGTTGTTTGTCCTGTGATGGACTGGTGACCTGTCCAGTGTGTCCCCCCGCCTTTCGCCCAAAGACTGCTGGAGATAGACACCAGCCCCCTGCGAGCCTGAAAAGGAAGAAGCAGGTTTAGAAAATAGATAGATGTTAGTCATTACATTACAAGTTGTTGCATATTTGTGTGTCTTGGTGAAGTTGTTGTGAGTGTATTTGGGGATTAATTTGTAATGATGTAACATTTGAGGGTGTGCTTTCATGTATTTGCAGGTGTTTATGTCATAAGTTTTGTTTTACTGTTTCTTTTGAAGTTATTTTTTTCCATTTCTGTGTGTGTATGATTGAATGTGAGTTGTGTGTTTTTGTCAGCCCGACCTCACATGAAACACGACCGCATTGGTCGATTTTGGAAAACGACACTATATTCCATATGCGACCCCTATCTGCAAACCCTAACCTTAAAGTTATAATTGGTAATCCTATTCAGAAACACTTTTTTTTATACTGGGTGAAAAGGTCCTTCCATACTGAGACTAGTCAATGTATTATGTAGTCATAAAAAGGAGCGAAAAAAATCAGACCTCTCTGAGACTTGCAAGCCTACAATAACTCTGACCAACCACGGTCATCTGCACCGGATGGCGGTGATTGGTCATTTCCAGAGAAGAGGAGAGGAACCAATCAGATACCTTGCCGGCACCCCCTCTATCACGCCCTCTCGCTCCTCGCTACTTGTCACGGCTCGCCCCGCTAAACTGCCAAAAAAAAGAAAGTCAGAGGCAGAAAAAGCTGCTACGAGAAAAGCTCTGCTGAGTTCTGCCGGCAGATGCGAGTTCCAAGTTTAGGGGGGGGGGGCGCAGCTTGAAGCAAGTCCATGGTGGGAAGGGGGAGGGGTTTAGAGGAGCTGCTAGTTTTAAATCTTGCTAACTCTCAAACATTACCAACTCCAGCTTTACAGTGTGTCCATCTGTATTTTTACATTTAAAGCTAACCGTTGTTAAAATGAGACATATTGCTGCAGAATTTTTGTTTTGTTCAGCTGAACAGAGTGAAACCTCGCGCATGTGTATTTGTCAGCTCCTCTGGGAAGGTGTGCGCATGCGCTGTTGGTTGTAAGTCCCTGCGGAGCCTGGAAAACGCTCCCGACAGGTCGTTTGAAAACCCTCCCACAGGTTATATTTTGGAACTTTCAAAATCGACCAGTATGGTCATATAATGTGCGGACAGGTTGGTTTTTGTAGACGAGCATCCTCCCTTCCTCCCTTACATGCTTTCAGTGTTTGTTATTCAGAGTACTGCCAACAAACCTTCACACAAAATCTGAACCAATTTTCGTTTTATATCATAGAACGAAAAACTAAGGACAGACATTCTAAGTAAAAATACTACGCGCATGCTAACACACACACGCTACCAATATCATGCGTGTAGGAAAAGACATAGTGCCACACATTTCACAGTATGTTTATTTTGCCCTTTACTCACACACTGCTTGTCATCTCAACAAGTCTTTTCTTACATAATTCAAAAACACTGAGCTGATTCTGTTCTGAATACAGTGAAACGTTATTATATCACTGAGAGGAAGCAACACTGATATAAACAATAATTTATCATGTTTACTTTAACAAAAGCTAGAACTACTGACTGATTCACAGCTTTGATTAAACATGACAGTGTGCATATGGTAGAAGACTTGAATATAAGTTTTTTTATTATTCTTCCTCAGATGGGACAGTGTTTGTAGGGATGTATATGGTTTTCTACTCGTGTATTTGGGTTTCTTCATTTGGCGGTAAAGATGTATTTACAATCCTTTTAACATAAAACTACAGTACGAGAAAAATGGGCTTACATCAAGTTTTAGGTCAGGTGTTGTGGTGAAAAATGTACCCCTGTCTGAGAAACACCATGGTGGTCAGGAAACAGGAAGGTTCTGACAGTAAGAAGAACCTACATCCTTGTGCACCTATCCAAGGTTAAATCTGCACGCATATACCCAAACATAGACCCAACCTATGAAAGATGTAGGGATACACTTGCTTCTTTATTGCACATGTATTGGAAATTAATCTTCTTTACGGTTTCTGAAGTCTTGCAGTGGCAGGTTGAGCCAAACCCCGTCTCTGCTGTCTTTGGAGTTGCCCCAGATCTGGACTTATACCACATTTAAAACTTAAAATATTATCTTTTTTTCTTTACTAGCTAGAAGAGCTGTCTAACTAAAGTGGAAAGACCCTGTTCCTCCCTCTCAGGTTCACTGGATAAGGTATATGATGTTGTGTATGGACTTAGAAAAAAATCCGATACACTGGCCGTGGTTATGAAAACAACCTTTTTTAAGGTTTGGTAACCTTTTTTGACATTTTTTGAGAAATCTACTCCGGTTTCTGAGTAGCCCGCCTCTCTCCCTACACTCTTTGTACGTATTGATATCGTTATTAATATTTGAAACTATTTGTATTTATTTATTTTGCATTTCATCCCTATATCTTTTATACTTCTATGCTTTTGTTTTGTTTTTAAGGTTAGTTGTCTGGGGATTCACTCTTGGGGTAAAGATTGTATAAATTAAAAGTTTTCAGTATGTACTCACTTTTACTATTTTGCAATTAAAAAAGAAATTTGAAGGAAAGAAGAATCCACATCCTAAAGTTGGTGCATTAGACGACCTCTCAGGCAGTGATACTGGAAGGTTTTTGGGTTGACATTTCAAAATAAACTATAATTTTTTAGTTTTTGTCATTGCATGATTTATTGAAATTTGCTTGCTTTGAGAAAGAAAAAAACCATTTTGACTCATATACACATGAATTTGTCTCTAAAATCAAGCCCTTCCTGTTTGCACAAAGCAGGATCATTTAAAAAGAACCACATCCAGCAGTAAAGGAGACTTGATTGGACTGACGAGGTGTCAAAGTGTCTGCTATGAACTGAATGTCCATGTGTTTGGGGGAAAAAAAAAGGTTTACTGTGTATTTAACAAATTTTATAAATGACACAAAATATATGAAGATGAGTTTTTAAATCAAATTAAATAACAAACAGTACATTTAAAAAGAACCCTTCTATTCAACATGTCCTGCTCAGGTGAGACTGAAGTCGGTAAAATCCTGCAACTAATTTAGAAAATCGACAAATTGTTGCAGAAAAAAGTCAACAGATTGTCTATGTTGTTGACATTAACATGCCTTTTAACTGTAATTATAATGATATTTATATGATAATATAGATGCTTTTAATTTGGTAGAAAATTGGAATCTTATCTTTTACCAAAACAAGATGGGTTTTTACATGAAATCCAGATCATATTGTCCAAGCTTAAACTAATATAATCATATACAGACCTTTTCAATCAACATCAGCTTTCTACTGATGCAGCTTTAGAATTAATTCTGAAAAAAAAAACCACAAAAACAAACAAGTTGTACTGTGAAAGGGATTTTCTCAGCAGGAAAGGTACCTCTGTCATTATGAGTGTGTTTGCCTGGGAGGGGAAGTGGGTCATGTGGCGAAGCCCTAACCTACTTTATTCAGTTGGTTTAAGAATACAGGAGCTGCTGTTGTTTTTATCCTTATTTCACCTTCACATCCCAGTGCTGGAGTCAGTTCCTGTGCAAAGACAAACATTTCATTTGCATCAAATTTAGTATGTGTGAAATAACTGGCTTAATGACTGTAGTTTAAAAATTCACTATTAATAATAAAATTATAGGTCAATAAATTACAGATTATCAACTGTTTCTCTTCCTGATTCCTCTCAGGAGCTCAGTGGTACCATGACTGAATTCATGAAGTAGATTCACAACTAAAAAGTCCACGGTCAGCTGTTAGTGGTATAATGACAGAGTGGAAGTAGTTGGGAAAAACAGCTGCTCAGCCATAAAGTGGTAGGTCACATAAAGTCATAGAGCAGGTCAGAACATGCTGAGGAGCACAATGAGCAGAACTCAGTAGCTTCCTGCATGGATCAGTAACTACAGACCTCCTAACTTCACGTGTCCTTCAGATCAGCTGCAGAACAGTGTGTAGAAAGCTTTATGGTATATTCTTCCATGAAGCCTTCAGGTTTGTATGGTCTTCATTTTATAATTAAAATTATACTGGGGCAGTGCTTGTAGTGGGCCATTATGCAACGGTATGCAGTACTGGCACTTTTAAACGTTACCTCTCAGCATGCTGGGACTATTTTCAGCATATGTTGAGTACTGGGACAAGTTTGGAAGAAATATAGCCCCAACAGAATCTAATTCTATTTAAACATTGAATTTATAACACTGAATTTTTATCATGCATAATTATTATGCATATGAATTAGATTTTACTTTAAAATCGCCAGCAAAAATTTCACCTGCAAAAATTTTGTCACGGGCTCAGTCAGTTTTGAGACCCACATTGCAAGGACTCAACTCAGACAAACTCTCAGGTGCAAAAGTGAAAAGTTTATTTACACAATCTATATACAGTGCGTGAATGTGCTTGGTGATCCGGTGCGTCAGGGAAAGTCTCAGCACTGTAATAGAGAAGACGGTTAGTTCCAGATCCAGATAAGTTGACTCTTGAGATGTACAAAGTCTGGTGAGAGTGAAACTCACAGAGTGATGTTTGAAGCTGAGCTTGGAGGGAGGGCAGGTCCAGTGCGGTGCTGTGCAGGGAGTTGGTGAGTCCAGTGTCGGGTGAGGAGGCTCGAGGGAGACAGACGGTGGTTCCAGGCGATCATACACTGGGCACGAAGAAATCCTCAGGACGTGAGGAGCAGGGGAGATAATCCTGGAGAGAGCAGGGTAATCACACAGGAGGATATCCAGTAGGATCTCCAAAAATACAAAAATACAAAAATCTCAAGTCTCGGAAAAAAACTCAGAACACTCAGAAAATACTACACACGGAATCACTAGGAATACACGAGGAGTAGGCACAAGGGAAGCTACCATTCAGGTCAACAACCAGGCGAAGACTGAACATCTTCCTCAGGCTTAAGTTGTCCCTGCTCCTCATCAGTGCAGATCGCCACCAGGTGATGTCAATCTGCCTCACTCTCCAGCGTAGATCCTCACTGCAAGCAGAGAACTCACCTGACACAGAAAAAACACAGCACACACAAACACTGAACCTGACAAATTTGGCCTAAAAAAAAAGAACGAGTTGGGTGGAGGCGCAGCAGTTGTCATCACTGAGTCAAACATTTCACCAAGTTCGAATAATTAAAGAGGCCCTTCCATTAAAAAAAGTTTTTCCTGAGGTTTCTGTTGAATATTTTAGCTCCACAGGTGTTCTTACCTTCATAGTGGGTGTGAAAACAGGTCAATAACTTCTCTTTCAGTTTTTATCTCTCAAACTATGCAGGTGGTGATAACACCCGAGTTCTCCCAAGTTTGAACGGCCTGTATCTGTTTCGTCACAACTCCTTTGTTTGTTAGTATTCATCAGCTCTCGCAGTTGAAACCACGCCTAGCATGCTGCTAGCTAAAAGCTGTTAGCATAAACAGGAAGAGACTACGTCTGCTGTTGCCATGCGCAGCGGGGCAGGAAACAGTATGCCTTGCTCTCATAGGCTAGTTTGTTAGCCAATCTGAGTCCAGCAAATTCACACAATGAATATTAATGAGTTGCTGCCCAAGGCCTGACGAAACTAGCCAAATTTTGACGCAGATAGATTGAAAGGTCTTTTAGATATGAAATGTTTCATATTACTGGTTATTACTTAAAGCAATACTTAGGAACTTTCAGTTTAGGTTTATTTTGGCGGCACCACTGGACAAAAGCGGTATATTTTACGTGAACGAAGCCTGCATTTCCCATGAGCACCAGCGCGTAGCGTCGTAAAATCCAGATACCCCGTCCGCCAGCAGTTAATGGTAAATGGTAAATGTCCTGTATTTGTATAGCGCTTTTCTAGTCATTCAGACCACTCAAAGCGCTTTCACACTACAAGGTTTTGCATTCACCCATTCACACAACCCGATATGTAAGCCGGGGGGAGAGGGTAGGAGTTAACACTCACGCAACCCGATACGCAGATCGGGGGGCAACATGGGGTTCAGTGTCTTGCCCAAGGACACTTCGACATGTGGCGGTGGAAGCCGGAATCGATCCACCAACCTTCAAGTTGGAGGACGACCGCTCTAACCACTGAGCCACAGCCGCCCCAAGTTGGATTGAACTACATTACATTTCGGTTTCCAGTGGCTGAGTGAATGATGGATAGCGACGAGGTAATGTATCTAATTGTAGCTAAACAGTGTTTTATGATGATGTTGTTTCTACAACACTCTTTAGCGACTTTCTCAGGCTACTGACGAGTTTTGAGCCTTGAAACAGATAAATAAAATGTTGATTCTTGACTGTCCTTTTATCCGGTTACTCTCCCTTTTTCTTTTTTTTGTCTCCTCAGACAAAACTTTTCGTTTTTTCGGGGCTTCTGCCATGTTAGCTGCAGTTGCACGTAACAGGTCGCATCGAGTTCCGTGTTTATGACGAATGGGGAAAGGGGAAGTGACATATGCCGAAAAGCAGCCTATCCATTCGTAGTTTTTTGTGTGGCAGGGTTCCCACCATCCTCCTCAAAGTTGTTTAGTGCCAGTGAAAGCGATACAGACCCCCTCAAGCCATGACAGAGGTGTCATTCAACTTGTGAACTCTGATAACGGCCGTATACACTTCCTGTTCAAACTTCCAACTCACTACTGAGCGGAGGTGTGGCTGAGACGCTCTTTTATATCTCATAGCAGCAGAATCCTGACGTCAAGGTCTCAGCCAATAGCAAAGCCTGATTAAAATTCAAGTGCAGTGTAATGTTTTAACCTGAAGAGGGCGCTCTACTAAGGGCTTTTGGTATAAAATGATTAGTTGTATTAATGTGCTAAAATATCAA
Organism: Pachypanchax playfairii; assembly: GCA_006937955.1. Lineage (NCBI taxonomy): Eukaryota > Metazoa > Chordata > Actinopteri > Cyprinodontiformes > Aplocheilidae > Pachypanchax > Pachypanchax playfairii. The sequence continues at coordinate 462,005 of SSNP01000018.1, read as the reverse complement.
AAATAATACCCAGAATTGTAGGCTGGACTGTCAGACATTTATAGAGTTTATCAGCAAAAAAAAAAAAAATTTGATTTGGAGGTAAGTTACACTTTAAGAAATTGCAGATTTCCAAATTGAACAACCATCTGAGGTATTCTTTCCGAGTCGCAAATCCATGAACTCCACCATAAAAGGTAAACAGAAGGCTGATGACATCATCATGTGTCTATTAAACCACGGGGTTCTAGTCTGAAGCTGACATAAGGTTGTTTTTTTTAAATCCAGAATTGCAGGTATAATTCTAGTCGAAACAAAGAACCACTCTAGTGTTACTCCTCATGTGTGATCATGAAAATGATTCAAATTGGTTGATTTGATACAGAAAACAAAAGATCAACATTGGTGTTGTGTCTTTAACAGCTAAATGAAGCATGTTGTTTTTCTTGCAGATACTTAAATACATCACCCATAAGATGATGTTTACAGCTTTTTATTGTTACTTGTGCTCATTTTTTTTTTTAGCTGTATCATATAGCATATAGTTGTTGTGTAACAGTTGTAATTCGTGCATGTTTTGTCAGCTCTTTTAATATAACCATTGATTGGCGCTGCCTGCTTCACTGCATGAAGTGCAGTGATGAAATTTAAATGAGGTAAAACAGTGAAAGTTTTAATAGAATGTTGAAATACAGTAACCACTGTGTTGTTGAGCCTCAGCATCAGTTCATGTGTCACTGTTCTTTATTATAAAATTATACTGTAAAGGCTTTTCTCTGCAGATTTATCGTATTGAAGGATTTTAAATCTGTGCGCGGCGCCTTGGAACACGAAGTCGAGACTGCAGCAGCTGTCTTACTGTAAAAACAGACTGAAACGATTAATTTCATCCGAGCTGTTACTTAGAATACATATTTATTGACTTGATCTATTTGATGTTATTATTAGTTTCTTATTGTGATTTTTTGTTTAGAGTTAATAGCATATGAAATGTGACGTAGAAATATTGTTGACTTGACTGAGAGAACTTTGCATCATCATTTCTGTTCATTCTTCTGACAGCTGTTGCACCTCTGTAATAGATTAAAATATTCACAGTGAGAGTCAACACTTTATCAACATGCTAGTAAAAGTACATGTTTTATGATGTTTGTAGTTTTAGGACTTTGGCCATTTAGATCAATGGGATAAGCTTTAAATATCCCCTAGTTCAGTTAGGTTACCTGTGCTGTTGTTTTTATATATTTATTTATTTGTTCGTTCGTTCATTCTTTGTGTATTTATTTATTGGTTTGTTTGTTTATTTAGGTGTTTGTTTGTTTTGTAAAGCCCTTTTCCTTTTATTTTATTTTCATTTATTTGAGAGGCTCTACGGATCTTCTTTTAATTTGTTGGTAAATAGACCCAAAATGCAAAAACACTGAGAGCAGAATGGTCAAAGACCTTTAAGAGGAAAAACAAAAGAAAGGCGAAGGCAGTAAAAAGAAACTTACAAGGACCCTCAGAGAAACTCAGGGAAACACCTGACGTAAAGCAACCAGCATATTCACACACTCACTTTCACTTTATTAAGTCCATCGTCTACGAGAGCTGAATGCAGCTCAAGGTCACGACTCTGAATACAGTGAGGTGGGGGTGGGGTGTGTGTGTGTGTGGGGAGGGGGGGGGGGGTTGTAGTGCACTTCTAACCGTTTCCACAAGCTACAAGCTACTGTTTTGGTTCCAGTTTGGTAAAACATCCTTCCAATTAATAGTTCTAAAATTTGATTGTACAAGGACTTTCATTCTGAAAACAAAACCCTTGGTTAACAAATACTCCCTTGATGCATTATTAGGAGGCAATAATGTTTTGAAAAAGAAGAAGCATGTTGCATGCGCTGCAGTAGAATGTCTTTCTTATCTTTTGATGGGGGGTGTGAGTGTGGAGGGTGGTAGTTTCTGCTTTGAGGCTGAACATAAGAACAAGAAGCTGTCTCCTCAGAGAGGAGTGCAAATGGGCGGAGTACAGAGAAATGTATCTGCTTTACCCCATTCCTCCGACAGGCAGTAATTAACTTGAGCCCCTTTGCTCCAGACCCAATTAGTGTTACTACTCTGTTGCCGTGGTGAGGGGCTAGCAGCAGCAGCAGCTGATGAGGCTCTGATCTAAGGGTAAATTTACCACAGCTTCTGGAAATGCAGTGATGGAACATGTACGAGCATCTGTAACGTTTTTGTGAGTGAGATACAGAAGCTTTGCTGGTTAGAGATTGTTCTATCTGTATCTAGGTGGTAATCAGGGACGGTGCTTTGCCACACGCCAAACTGGATGGAAAACTACTGATATATATATATATATATATATACACACATACAGAACTGTGACAAAGTATTTGCTCCCTTACAGATTTCTTCTGAAGGATCGCCAAGGTTAAGCATATGCTTTTCAGACAGGATTTTATTACATCACGCTTAGATTACTGTAATTCACTGTACCTTGGTCTCTCAGTTTAACATTTCTTGTCTGCAATTGTTGTAAAATGCAGCGGCCTGTCTCTTAACCGGTACTAGGTAACATGAACATATCCCATCAGTCTTGGTTTCACTGCACTGGCTACCTGTTTTCTTTAGGATTCATTTTAAGGTACTTTTGCTTGTTTTTAAATCCCTGCACGGTCTAGCTCCATCATATTTATCTGAATTGTTGAGTCTATACCATCCTACTTGTTCCTTGAGGTCGGCTGATCAGCTGTTCCTGCAAGTACCAAACAGAAGCTTAGAGGTAATAGAGCCTTTTTGGTGGCAGCTCTTAGACTTTGGAACCATTTACCATTACAGGTCAGACTCCTACACTGTCTATCTTTTAAACTGAAAACGTATTTGTTTGGCATTCAATTCATCATGAGAGTATTTTAGACGGTAGATTTTATTTTTGCGTTTAATGTATTTTTTAATGTAGTTTTAATGTGTAATGTATTTTAAAGAGGCCATTTCATACAAATTTCATGACTTTGTGGTTATTTCTGAAGTATCAACCTGTAATATGAAACATTTTATATCTAAAAAAGAATGTTAGGAAACACTGATTAACAGACCTTAACAGAATCTGTCTGTCTCAGTCTCGGTTCGATTGAAACAAACTCTGGAGCGGTTCGATTGCACTTGTGAATGAAACCGGACATAAACGCACCAAAAGCAGGAAGTGGACTATATTCTGCAGCCATCTCAGCCGGCTCGTGTAGTCCTCTGTCTCGTTATCTGCTGTGAGAATTTATTTGTATTTTTCATTCATTAGAACTGTCTTATTAGAATAACTAACTGGAGTTACCGGTAGTTCATATTCATTTTGTGTTTGCTGTGGGCTGCTGCTTTTCTATTGTCATTCATAAATGCAAATACGATATATTACATAAAAAAGTGTTTTCACGTAGTTGCCTTATAAATCACATCGATTTTAGATTTAAATGTTTAAAATTCAGAAAATAACCAACAGTTGCCTGCTGACTGAGATGAAGTATGACCTGAGACATGACTTAAATGACCCTCCCATTCTTCTTCTGTCAGCAGGATAAAGTGAAACTGTTGATCAGTGACCGTCCTCCCACTTCCCTGAGTTCACAATATTCAAAATCCCATCTGTGCTCAGTTATTATTATGTATTTATGTATACAGATTGGTGCTGCATCCTTACCGGGGAGATAGTGTAGACAGACAAAGTGAAGCTTTAGTTAATGTAGTAAAAATAAATAAAACAAGTCAAGTTCTCAGAGGGAAGGGTTTGATTTGGGATGTTTAAAACAAGCCTGATGCATCACGAGAGGAGTGAGGGTGTTATCATGGAGTTACCCGAGTGTCTGACAGTCACAACCGAGAGAAGGTCACAACATTGGACTCCTTATAGATGCATTAGGCAGTATTACTAGTACTTAGCAGAGTAAACTGTGTTTACGTGAGACTAGGTGCTGGTGTATTGTGTTCTGGTTTGTGAGGTGTACAGATGTAACAGTGACCCCGGTAGAAGGTCCAGTCATCCAGACCACAACACACTGGCATCAGCTGTGTCTAGACTGTCATTAACATTGGAACAAAGAGCTCTGTGTTTATGCTGCTGTGGCTCAGAGGCATCGATGATGTCACTCAGTACGTTTTCATACACATCTAAACCGAGTTTTTAACAGAAACCAGACTAATGGATTAACCCCCTGTCGAGAGCTCGGTCCGAGTTTACATGTCACTCTGAGAAGCGAATTATTTAAAAAAAAGTGCAGTCACCACCGCTCCAGTAGGTGACGACATGTGACCCTTTGTGTAAAAAATGGACGACAACAACAACGCAACAGCCCTGTACATTTGTTACAAACTGTACTGTTTGATGGTATCACACGTCAGATCCACCGACAGTTTTGTGGCAATGATATTATCATTATTAATTACAGCTTCTGCGTTGCGTCATTTCCTAAAGGGGCGGGGCTTAGCTCAAGATCGCGCGGCTTTTCAAAATGGCTGTTTACATGCAAAGGAATTTGAATTTCCAATCACATTATCTGGGTAGCTTATTCAGACTTTTCAAAGTCAAGCTACGGTGTACACATGCATTTCAAAAGTCCGCTTTCAGTCGGACTAAGACAATAATTCTAAGTTTTCTTGCTGCATGTAAACATACTGAGAGTAACAGGTTCAAGGATGAGCATGTTATTATTGTATTACTGCATTAGTGTACATGACCATTCTGACTATATATGAAGAAGCCTGGGCTCACCAGTGTTCCTGGTATCATGATGTGGAAAACCATGTGGTATGACTTCAGGTCGCCTCTGGCAAGGGCGTCAGTTTGTTTTTAAAGTTGCCCTACCATTAAAAATGGATTTTCTGAGGTTTCTGTTAAATATTTTAGCTCCACAAGTGTTCTTACCTTCATAGTGGGTGTGAAAACAGGTCAACAACTTCTCTTTCAGTTTTAATCTCTCAAACTACGCAGGTGGCGATAAAACCCGAGTTCGAACAGTCTGTATCTGTTTTAGCACAACTCCTTTGTTCGTTAGTATTCGGCAGCTCCCGCAGTTGAAACCACACCTAGCATGTGGCTCACTAAACAGCTGTAGCATTAGACGTATCAAGCAGGAAGACACAACGTCTGCTGTTGCCATGCACAGCGGGGCAGGAAACAGTATACCTTGCTCTCATAAGCTAGTTTGTTAGTCAATCTGAGTCCAGCAAATTTGAATAATGACTATAATGGAGCTTCTGATGAAGCTGTCGAAGCAGCCTGACGGAAGGAGCCGGAACCACCCAAATTTTAACGCAGACAGATTGAAAGGTCCGTTATTAAGTGTTTCCTGACGTTTTTTAGATATAAAATGTTTCATATTACAGAATAATACTTAAGAAATAACCACAAAGTCCTGAAATGTGTATGAAATGGCCTCTTTAAAAGTGGTTGGGACAATAACAATAAACTTGAGTGTGGTTTGAAAACTGCTGGGTACATGTTATTAAATATTCATTGATAAGTATTTATCCATTTAGCGGTTGATTACAGTTTGCACTGCAGTGTTTTAACAAATGTTAAAAATCGCATGTTTACTTAATCAATTAAACGGGAAAGCCGGGCGTGTTTTGACCTGTTTTTAAAAACAGCATCGAAAACCCACCTTGGCTGATCGATAGGAAGGATCAGTAACATCCATATCATAACTAGCACAAAGAATAATGTTGGTTATATTTATAGTATTATTTGTGGCTGGTCAAATGCACAAATAAGAGAAAAATAATGTGCAGCAAACGAGTTAAAACTCACCACTCCAGGCTGATGACATCTGAATGACCTGGTGACGTCATTGGAAATTAAACTCTTACCTCCGAAATTAAAGCAGCATAAACGACTGTTTTAATGACAGGAACGGAGCACTAACACTCACAGGTTCAGTACATTGAAGTTTTCTGTTGGTAGAGAGCAGCTTCACTCAGCTACAAGCTAATTTTGCAGCAGACTGGAAGTAGCTGATTTTCAAAATTTCCTTGAGATAATGCAAAATGTATTTTTTTTTTGTTTGTTTTGTTTTCTCACCTTAAAAACATTTCAGTAGTTCAGTAGTACTCAGTACTCAGCAAAAAAAAGTTACAAAGCTGCAGATTTCCCAGCATGCAGTGCATGCACTCTTTCTGAAATGTTGAAAATTAAACTAAATTAAATGTGGTTTCATTTACAGTTAAATGGTAAATGTCCTGTATTTGTATAGCGCTTTTCTAGTCATTCAGACCACTCAAAGCGCTTTCACACTACAAGGTTTTGCATTCACCCATTCACACAACCCGATATGTAAACCGGGGGGAGAGGGTAGGAGTTAACACTCACACAACCCGATACGCAGATCGGGGGGCAACATGGGGTTCAGTGTCTTGCCCAAGGACACTTCGACATGTGGCGGTGGAAGCCAGGATCGATCCACCAACCTTCAAGTTGGAGGACGACCGCTCTAACCGCTGAGCCACAGCCGCCCTTAAATTAAATACGATTTTATTATCATTACAGATGAAGTCTGCTTTCTGTAATGACTTACTTAAAAAAAGTATAATAGTAGGTTATCTAATGAAACCATAAGTCAATGTCAGGTCTGACTGCTTCCCTTAAATAGGTCCGCATCAGAATGGTTATGCAGCTAAGTGCCCTAACCTAATATGGTAAGGCTTATTTCTGTCACTTGTCTGAGAACTGTAGCCAGTGATCCCTAGGAAGTGGTGGGGACGAACTAGTCTATTGCAAAAAAAATTTTAAAATGGCGCCTATGGCCTCTGGTAGTGATTAGTGGGACACTTGATAGAACAACACTACATCAGTGATATCCTGCCTTAGTCTGTCTTTCCCAGGATTCTGGTACTTTGTTAAGACAACACATGTCAACACAAAGCATGTCTCAATGGACTCGTGTTGAGTTCCTACTATGGCCACCAAGACTTTTTCCAACATGATGGTGTGGGATCACATGTCAGCTGTGACCCACTGGTTATCTGCTCCATCTTGATGTCCTCTTAAAACTGTGACCCATGACATAGTTTCACACATCATACAACCATGATGTATTCGCTTAAGACCAGTAGTGGTTAAATATCACCAACGCCATTAACTATTTCCTCTGAAATTGTGATTATTGCTATGACCTTTCACCACATACAATTTCATTTCATTTACACCACTCCGTCCGGATGCTCAATGTTTTTCTTTGAGTGGAGATCTCACAGAACCCTAATTAGTGGTTTTTATTGAAATTAAAGTTTCACTCAACGAATACATTTCTGTTATATTATGTTATTTCTGTGTCCGATTGTAAAAATCATTAAATCATCTGGGACAGCTGTAGTTAAAGGATTTGATTCTTTCTTCCAACAGGAATTAAAGTGATCGGTGGTGTGAAGGAGCAAACTGGAGAAGAGTTTGGAGTCTACGTCAAGCGGATTTTACCTGGTGGCCTTGCTGCAGTTGATGGTCAGTGGGGTAACTTCCATGAATTATTGTCATGTATTTAGTAAACTCTTTCTATCCAATTTGTTTAATTAGGCAGCAAAGCAGCCCAGACCATCACTCTACCACCACCATGTTTAACTATTGGTATGATGTTTTTCCAAGAGGCGGTGTGAGTTATACTGCTGATGTAACAGGACACTCACATTCCAAAATGGTCCCGTCAGTCCGCAGAATATTATATGTGAGATTGGCCTTAATGGTTTCGACCTGGGAACTCTCCCACGGAGGCCACATTAGCCCAGTTTCTCTTTCTTATTGTTTATTAAATAACTGACCTTAACCGACACAACTTCAGCTAGGTGCTTTAGATGTTGTTCTGGGTTCTTCTGTAGCCTCCTTGATGAGTCATCCATGCACTTTTGGAGTAGTTGCGGCTGGCTGGACGCTCCTGGGAAGGTTCAACACTGTTCCATGTTTATTTGTGGATAATGGTTCTCTCTGTGGTTCACAAGATTTCCAAAGCTTTAGAATAGATGATTTTGTAAGAAATGTTTTTAAAGCTTTTTCCACACTCATTGATGTAAATCACTTGTTATTGTCAATGACAATGTTTCGCATTTGTTCTTGAACAGAGCAGTAATTACCTTTTCACACCTGGCCAGGTTGGTTGGGAAAGTTTTTCCCTCATGAAACAGTACCACTTTCTTTGTGCCTGCTCAAGCTCTTAGAGTAAACTTTAATTGCACAGGGAAGAGTAAAAACTGCTTTCACTGTCTCTTTCCCCTGAATGTTTATTTCCTTTTTATGTCCTTCTTGCATTTGATTGGAAAAAAAATGAGCAACAGAAACAAGCAAAAATTTATGATTGAATGCGGAGACAGTGGTCAGACATTTCAGACTAAAAACCTCTGGAGTGATAGAAAAAGTATTTTTGGAGATTCTCTTGTGAGTACAACATGAATAAAACACTCCACAGCATTGTCATGACCTACTTTTCTAGGTGCCATAAATGATGGATATAGGGCACAGACTTTCGAGTGAAACTTTGTGCTTGATTTTCTTTGTGTGTGTGTGTGAGGAAGAGAATCTGCTGATAACAGAGAAGGTGAAAATAAAAAACAGAAATAGACAGTTTTACTGAAGCAACTTGTTCAGGGATTCCGAAGTGCTTTACCATTTGAACAGATATACAGGGTGGGCCATTTATAGGGCTACACCTTAATAAAATGGGAATGGTTGGTGATAATAACGTCCTGTTTGTGGCACATTAGTATATGTGAGGGGGCAAACTTTTCAAGATGGGTGGTGACCATGGTGGCCATTTTGAAGTCGGCTATCTTGGATCCAACTTTTGTTTTTTCAATAGGAAGAGGGTCATGTGACACATCAAACTTATTGGTAATTTCACAAGAAAAACAATGGTGAGCTTGGTGTTAACGCAACTTTACCCTTTCATGAGTTATTTACAAGTTTCTCTTTGTTCACAGCCATTGACATGTCGAAGAGGTTAACACGTGAGGAGCAGATCAAAATTGTGTTGATATCTGGTGAACGCGGTAACCGGGTCATTGCAGCAGATTTCAATGCAAGACATGAGCGCTCACACCAGAAGAAAAATAAAATTGCCAGATTTGTAGACTGCTCATTTCTTTGTCAAGTTAGTAGTGGTTAGTGCTGCTGAGTCCCTACTGTCATGTAAACTTACACCTCATAGTCATTTATACATCTTGGGGGGGTTGATTGTATTTGAGGCAGGAAGTGCTAACGGATGGTTCACCCAGGGCACAAAGCTAGTGGTGCTACTGGATCTACTGTATGTGTGGCACATAGACCTTCTTCAATCCAGGCAGTGCAATGGTTTGGATATCTGAACTTACAGTCTCAAGAAATTGTTCTGTTGGCCAATTACTTGTGTTTATCTCTTTTTGTATCACTGCCAATTCCCTCCTGGGCTTCATCTTAACTGCATGGCAAGAGGTTCCATGTTGTACAGAGGCAGGTGATTGGCTGGTAGTTGGATGGTATTGGCCCTTTCTGTACCCATTGGCTCTTCTTGATCAGGACTGTCTAGATTTGGGTCAACAAATCAGGTTCTTTGGCCAGAAAGTGTAGATCATGACAGTGCATGGTGCAGTCCAACTCTTCATACTTGATCATACATAAGTCTGTATCTCCCCATAGTGAGATACCAAACACATGTTTAAAGGGGAGGTTGAGATCATGTCTGTAGCTCTGATGTATATATAGCATAGACAGCATGAGTGAAGGTTCTCACTAGTCCACCGTCTTGTATGAAGTGAGGAAGAGATGTTTCTATTAGAATAACAGTGATGCCGTGGCTGGTTTTATGTATACTGAGGACATCCTTCTACTTCTACCACTAGCCTGAAAGCTGCAAGCCAATCATGGCTGGTGTAGTGAAATAGAAACTTCTGAGGCATACACAGAGAAGTGTACCCCCTAGTGTGATGCCTCACCCATGCTACTAAAGAACTGGGGTTAAAGATCTTAAGCTATTCATTCAAGTGACTGAGTCACTGTTTACTGCAGGTATATCATGTGGCTTGTTTTTGTGCTTTGACAGGAAACTTGTTGCCTGGGGATCAGATCCTGGAGGTGAATGGAGACAGCCTAGTAGGAGTCACAAGTGAAAGGTAATCATGTAAAGGTTTCATTTTGAAATAGCTATAGAATACATAATAAATATCCCATACCAGCATTGTAAACATGTTTTATATGTGTGTTTCACAGAGCTGTGGATATCTTGAGAACAGCCTCTGCAACAAATCACATGCGCCTTCTTATAGCCAGGGATGAAGAGGCAAAGTAAGCAGGTTACAGTGTTGTCCAAAAGAACTTGTTGATAGTAACGTGTAGTTTTGCAGGACATCAGTTCTTCCCCCTGCCGCTCCATGTTGATGGGCATTATTATTTTGGATTATTATGGATATGGATCCATGTTTCTGTGTTCTCAGAATGCTCTCTAGTCAATGGGGGCAGATCTGTGCCAAGGAGCTCATTTCCCCCCACAATATTTAAAAAATTCCTGGATCACTAGATCATTAGAATCTCTCCCAAAATCTGATGGATTCATCTGATGCTAAAAATATCATCCATATCCGTTCATATCATTTCAATCTATCTTGTCAACAAACAAACAGATAATAAATAAATAACTAGATTTACAGCAATAAAAACAATACCTCCTTGGTGGAGTAAATGATAATAGTAACAACAAAGATAATTTGATTATCTTTTTAATAACACTAAAATATCCATATTAGAATCCAGTATTTGCAACACATACTGTATATCACCTGAACCATATTCGTAATGCAGTATAGGCATTAGTCATTGAAGAGCATAGTAGTATTAGTGCTGAACCAGCTTTCTAATCTGACTGTGACCAGTTTAGGTAAAAACAAGGTCAATACCAGCTGTCAGCATCACAGGCATCGTTCTTTCTTCAAATCCACTGCATGCAACGTGATCCTCAACTGTCGGTTTATAAAGGTGGTAGAGAGATTTGCATAAATAAAAATTTAAAAACAAGACTGTTGCACAGGAACATGTCACTGCTGGTATTTGCTAAAAATACTCATAACAGGCAGGATTTATTCCTCAGCTTTAAAGAGGATACATGTCAGAAAACTTGAAGTCGGTGGTGGTTACAGTGATCTGACACAGCAGAATGGGGTGTTAATATTAAGAAATAAAAGTAATATTTGAATTTGTGTGGAAGCAGTTTGAGGTGGTTATTTCTCTAATGGATTCTCGCTAAACAATGTAACCAGTGAAATAGCCTAACACCCCTGCTTTGTCTTACATGCAGAAAAGTAACAGGAGCAGGGCTTAACCAAGGGCAGTGCTCCTGACGAGATGAGCCGTGTGTGTTAATCTGTGCTCTGTGCTTTAACTACGCTGCCACCCACAACAGAGAGGAAAGAGAGCAAACAGCAGTGAGGAAGAGGGATTATCTCTGTCTGTTTGTCCAAACCTCTCTCTTCTTTTCCTCTGTACGCTTATAATAGACTCACGCAAGTGTTTACTTCCAAACTGTTAGTTCAGATTAAATACAAGTCAGATGGTAGATAAAACACAAAAGGTTTGGAGGTAGAACAGAAGCATTAAGTATTGAGACGACGGTCCAGAGAGTAGCCAATAAAGAGGACGTATAAAAGGTTCTAGCTGGTCTGAAATGACAAAAGATTTTGTGAAGTTTGAAGAAAAAGTGGCAAATGTTTCAAATATTATTAAAAACTATCACTATTAATAAGTTTAATTTAAGGAAGTGGAGTAAATGTTCATATATTATTACAAACAGGCGGGTTTTTTCCCTCTGGGTAGCAGGCAGCTGTTATCTATGTGGTCTAAACATTGACTTCTCACTTGTGTAATTACATTCTAACTAAAGGTTTTGAATATATTATTTTTAATATGTTAAATCTTTCATAGTCTTTCATAGTCTTTCATACAGATCCAGAAAGCTGAGTGTTGACCTCGTGTCCTCTCTACCCGACATAAAACTTTAAACTCTTGGGTAGATCAGAGTAGCACTAGATTATTAATCCCTGATGCCAGATGATTTTACTCCCAGACTTTAAATCTTTAAGAAACAGCTGTTTAATATGATGCTAAAAAACAGGTAATATCATTTAGGATTTTGAGCAATTCCATCACAGTGGTTTGAATGATTATGGTAGTTGCTACTGTGCAGTGACTAATAAAAGGTATGTGAACCACACAGTGTTTTATTCCTCTCGCCACGTGTTGACCACAGCTGATTTGTGGCCCTGTCCATCACAGGGCCACATAGAGACAGACAACCGTTCATATACACACCTAAGGATAATTTAGAGTTGCCAGTTAACCTCAAGCATGTTTTTGGTCTGTCAGATGAAGCTGGAGTTCACTGAGAAAACCCGTGTGTGCACGGATAGAAGATGCAAACTCAATACACTCTCAGAAATAGAGGTACGAGACAAGAACATTTTTGTACCTATAGGTAAAATTGTTTTAAAATGTTCCCTTAAAAGTACAATATTGGTCTTTAAAAGGTCAGAAATGTCCCTCTGAGGGTTCAAATTGATATAACGTGCCAAATTTGTACCATTTCAACTGCACCTGCAACCCTGGCCAAGGCTGGTTAATCTCAATTTTATTAAGTTTCATCCATCATTTTCAATATTATGGTTTACATGTTGGTTTTAGACTTCAAAATGTGGCATAATTTTACTGTTTTAGTGGAACAACTTCATAAGGTACAAAAGTGGACCTGGACTACAGGGTACACTCCCAGCGACAAGAATTTGTACCCTTCTTGTCACTGGGGGTGTACCCTGTAGTCCAGGAAATGGTACAAATTTGTACTTTATATCAATTTGAACCCTCTAAGGTGCATTTCTGACCTTTTAAAGACCAGTATTGTACTTTTAAGGGAACATTTTAAAACAATTTACCTATCGGTACAAAAATGTTCTTGTCTCGTACCTCTATTTCTAAGAGTGTACAGAAAGGCCCCAGCCTGGTTTAGAACCCAAGACCTGCAAGGAAGCAGTGCTAACTGCTCCATCTTTTTCAGCCCCACGACTAATTTATCAAAATAGAACATTCTCCGCCATCCTATAAATTAATTTGGACAGCTCATCAAAAATGATCTAAATACAATAATTATCTTGTTCTTGAATTCTTAGTCTTGAAGAAATGAAACATGAAACAAACAAAAAAGATTTAGCTCTTAGCCTGGATGTTTTATTTTGCCAGTCTTACAAAGATGGCGAACCACGAGGACAAAAGCGTAACAGATATTACAAACACCAAGAAATCCTAAAAATATTTATCATAAAGAGTTAAGCAGGAATGACTTTATGTTCACTCTAAGGCTTATTTAGCTTTTTATTTGTTAAGGGAGTTGTTTGGCTGAAACCCCTTTTATGTCTCAACCTCTTTTCTTGAGCTCATCCTGCTTTGTAGCAGGTTCATTTGTCAAGGAGAAGTTGCCATGGTGATAGACTTTGGTAAGAAATGAAGCAGCTTTAGTTTAAAAAAATGCTAAAAGAAGGCTGAAATGACTTCGCTGAGACACTAATCCTACTTTTTCAAACCGATCCAAGGAGGTTAAAGCAAATATCTCTCTCACCTAATATAGAAGTCACTAAAGATGCACAAAGAGCAGCGCTGGTGGAAAAAGGAATGAATCAGCAGTATCAGTGCATACAGTGGGGATGCACATCGGAACATGCTGAAAGCAGAAGCATGATCAAAAGAAGTTAGACTGACTGCTAGCTAGAATCTCAGGGTTTCCTCAGTGTTATGATCATTTTTACATTTAAGTTGGTGTGAATGACTTTGTGCCTTTAAACTACTTATACATTTTTATTTGTTCTGAAACAACAAATGCCTGAAGTTGTTTTTAATCAATGTGTCTTATTTTATATTATCATCATCAGTAGGGATGCAACCATACCACTTTTTTAAAAACCATACGATACCGATACTCGGCTCTGAGTACTTGCTGGTACTTCTACCACACAAAAATACAATGAATTGGAAGACAGGTTGTATTCTCTGCTTGTTACAACAAATTATGGTGAACTAGAAAAAAACATATTAATAAAAATGACCAAATAACTCAAATTTAATTTGAAAAATAAAAATTTCCTGTGAAATTAATACAGTTTCCACATTTTAAGCATTGGTTCATGGTTTTGGTTAACTAATGGTGCGTTCACACCGGCCGCTTTGTAAACATCAAGCAACGTTCACAACGCTTCAAGTTTGAAGCTTGAAAGTTAAAGCTCGTAACGCCTGTCGGTTAAGAGCCAAAAAAACGCGTAGGCGGGGCTTCCTTTGTTATTGGATGTTCTGAGCTATGGCGGCTCATATTGTGAGAGTGGCTTGGCTTTATTTACTTCATCAGTCTAGACAACGTTGACGTCGGGTGCATCGGCACCGTTTGTGGATACACCCCATTCCACAGATGCTCCAGGAGCTATGCACTTCCTGCTTCATTCAGGTTACGTGCAGTGACGTCACAACGATGAGACGCTCTGATTGGTTGACACGCCGCTTCAAGAGCGTCAAAAGTTCAGCTAGCTGAACTTCTGTGTTGCTCGCGTTTCAAGCTTCAACGTGTAAAAAGCTTTGAAAGTTCACGATGCTAACGCTCACAAAGCGCCGCAGAGACTCTGACTCCCCTATAACGGACTCCACCATAGACTTTACATGTAATCTTGATGTTTCTGAAGTTGATGGTTGGGCCGGTGTGAACGCACCATAACTGATACCCATACGAGTACATTAGAATTGTATTGACCCTGATACCCGATACTAGTATCCGTATCGGTGCATCCCTAATAATCTGTTTAGAAATGACTGATTTTAAACACAGTGGATACACATTATTTTGTAAGATTATTATGAAATTGTAAAACAGGGTCATGTAGATTGTTAAACTAGCAAATTTGATTCTATTTTTTAGTTCAAGAATCAGGAAAAACAATCTTGAACTTGAAGACTTAGTACAAAAACAACTTATGTGGCATTCAGTATCACCAAAAAGTAAATATTCTAAATATATTCAAACCGGACGAGAGTCATTTCTCTCCATTATTATCTCTTCTTATTTCTTTTATAAGGAGAGAATTTGCTGAGCTGCTAGAGAAGTATGGCTCCAATGGAAGCACAGGATCAACGCGCAACTCACCCATCCAGCAAGGTTTGCTCATCAACACACTGACACATGCTTTATAAAACAACAGATGATTTATTAATCCAGCAAGATTATTGAGCTGCTTTCAAGCACCGTCTCAGACCCGGTTTATGTGTGAAAAAGCAGTAAACCTAGAGGCTGGATAAAGTTAGTCAACCTTAAAAAAATGGCTTTGGACAAGTGCACTTGTCCGTCGCACAATTGCAAACATCTGCTGTAAAAGAGGCAACCAGCTGGTACAGATTTGTTAAACGGGACTTGAATAGTTTTATGTATTCTGAAGCAACATAGTTACCATTAGAAACAGGAGTTATTACTTATCTCTGTATTTGTGTAAGAAATTTGAATGGTTGGGCATCACATTGTAAACACCATGTTTTTGAAAATGTTTGGGGAAGTAAAATATCTGTTTTAAAATTCAAAAGATTCAAATCTAATAAAGATTTACTCTTTTAGTGTTGTTAGAAGCTAATTGGTCTCTTAGACACAATCGTTTTAGATGCACTTTGGCATTAAATAATATCTGATGGTCGTGTATGATCCTGATGTTCAGCATGCAACATCCACACACACTGGCCTTTGATTGTGATGTCAGAGAAGAAGCAGATGTTAAAACAAGCAGTGGATTTTTAAAAAAGTCCTGCAGATATTTTGGGTTCTA
This sequence comes from Pachypanchax playfairii, assembly GCA_006937955.1. Lineage (NCBI taxonomy): Eukaryota > Metazoa > Chordata > Actinopteri > Cyprinodontiformes > Aplocheilidae > Pachypanchax > Pachypanchax playfairii. The sequence continues at coordinate 446,213 of SSNP01000018.1, read as the reverse complement.
TGCCGTTGGTCAGTCAGTGAATTGGCTGTTATTCTGTACTTGGAGTCACTCGTGCTTGAGAAATCCACAACAGACTGGAGGATTCTACTGGAGCAAACAGCTCTACATCTGGAATAAAATCTTTATTCTATCCCACATCTTCAAACATTTTTTAAAGTTAAAGTTAAACAATCTTTTTCCTCTAACCCAAAGGAGGTCGCTACTTGGACAGCACGTCATCAGGTTCCTCATCTCGATCCCAGAGTCCACTGCTGTTGAGCCCCGCCAGCTCTCAGAACATGTACAACAACGGGGGTCCCATGATGCGCTCTCTCAGGTAAGATTCATCTTTGTCTGCTGGGATGCCGAGACATTACATTTTTAACAAAAAGAACAAAAAAATGTCTTGCCAGACAAATATGCTGCTGCTTGGCCCTTCCTATCAGGGGTGTATGAGGCGCGTAGCAGCAGGGAAGCAGCTGTCACCAAAAGAGCACAAAGTCACGCGAGATTAGCAAAATCACGCGTGACTTCGTCAGTATACACAACAACTAGCACAAAAAAACTAATTAAAAATGTTTTTTTCTGAGGTTTCTGTTGAATATTTTAGCTCCACAGGTGTTCTTACCTTCATAGTGGGTGTGAAAACTGGTCAACAACTTCTCTTTCAGTTTTAATCTGTCAAGCTACGCAGGTGGTGATAACACCCGAGTTCTCCCGAGTCTGAACGGCCTGTATCTGTTTCATCACAACTCCTTTGCTCATTAGTATTCGGCAGCTCCCGCAGTTTAAACCACACTTAGCATGCTGCTGGCTAAAAGCTGTAGCATAAGGTAACAAACAGGAAGAGAGTACGTGTGACGTTGCCATGTGCAGCGGGGCAGGAAACAGTATTCCTTGCTCTCATAGGCTACTTTGTTAGCCAACCTGAGTCCAGCAAATTCAAATAATGAATATGAAGAAGCTGCTGCCGAAGCCTGACGGAACCAGACAAATTTTGATGCAGACAGATTGAAAGGTCTGTTAATCAGGGTTTCCTGACGTTTTTAGATATAAAATGTTTCATATTACTAATGTTAGCAGCTAATGAGAGGAACTTAGTTTACAGAGACGACTTCATCCACCACGACGTGCTTCAATCAGAAGGACAGAAAGCAGCAGGACGCACCACAACAGGCAGGATAAAAAACAACAACAAAAAAACAATGCTTCATAAAATAAACGATGACGTTGATTATTACATTTATTGTCGACAATTTTGCTTGTCGACGTTATCGTGACTAATCAACTAATCGTGGCAGCACTAAAAATATTTAGACCAAATCAATTTGGGTGTATTTCTAGTATGTGATAAACTCTTGGTTTTGTTTTTTTGGTTGGGGTTTGGACTGGAGTGTTGCTGGTGCTTGAAGAAGCTTTCTTGTGAGAATCCATGCTTCAAACGCTACTTCTTGCTCTGCAGCTTTTGCTAGAGATAGCAAATGTTACGCCTGAGCGTGGACGTGCATGATGTCATCACACATTAATATTAATAACAAATAAAATGATTTTACATGCCTATAGAGACAACTACGGTGAAAATGCCTGGGCTCTTTCTAGTGACCAGCTGGAGCATGTATCAGGAAGAAATTGTATAGTTCTATACATTTATTTGTTGTTAAACTTACTTATAGTCCCTTTAAAGTTGTGCACCAGAAATGTTTGATTCATTTGTTTGTTTGTGTTCTCAGTCACCCAGGTGAAGGAGTGATTCAACTCATTTCCATAGCACGGTCCAATAGTTTAGGAATCACCATTGGAGGAGGTTCCAACAGGCCTGATGGACCTGCTGTGTTTATCCAGGAGGTGCTGTCTGGAGGAGACTGTCACAGGGTATGAAATAAAAGCAAAAGTCAGAAATACACATCAAAACTAATCATTGAAATTACATCTAATATTGAAAAGACTTGATGTATTAAAAGGAGAAATGTTCCATTTAAAAAAATACACCAAAATTGGTCCCAAAAATCTAGCAGACCAGAATTACCTCTGAGCTTACCTTGTAAGAAAACGTGTCTTTTACATGCAGGATTTCCCATAGACTGTGGTTACCGGTACTTTCCATCTACACTTGTGTCTACAATATGTCGCACCTATCGGTTTATCTTGACGTATGACAGCTTGACGTATTGTTATTGGAGGAATATGATGTATTATTTAGGTGTGGCTTCCGCGTCTCTTGAGTCCTGAGTGTGGAACCATGAGAGTAACTTGATAAAGCATGACTGAGATGGATGCATTGCAACACTGTGGGACCTCCTGTAAGGGATCGAGTTAACACGGCGGTGAAAAGCAGAGTGAAATAGGATGAATAGAAGTGAAAAGAATGAGTGCATGCAGACCTCGGCAGGTTTGTCTTCAGAGAAAGTTAAATACTGCTGAGCCAGTCTCAGGTTGCTGATTCTGAGCCTCTGACCTAAAGAAGATCCTTAATACTTAAAATCTAAACCAGAATTAAACAAATTCCATTTTGATGGGCTCTAAAGCTTCTGGGAAAAAAAATCCTTTCAACAGTTGAAATAAAACTGGAGCTTTTTGGTCAGATATAGTTGTGCGTTTTTGTTTGTTGTGGAAGGAGGTGAACAACTTGCTGCTACAGGGATCTGACACCAAACGAAATTGTGTTAATGGGGAATTAAGCTGTCTTAATCTGTAGATCGCTAACACTCCTCATTAGGCTAATGCTATTACTGATCACAGATGTAGTAGTAGTAGTAGTAGTAGTAGTATTGTTAGTAGTGGTGGAAGTAATGTTTTTAGTCTGGTAGTAGTTGTTGTAGTTTCTTTTCATGAGGTCAGCTGCACGTTTAAACATTTATAAAATGCCCACTAATGATACTAAGCGCCTCTGGCTGCAGGTAAAAGCTCCAGAATAATAACAGGAAATGATTGTTCTAAAGTTAAACGTACAGTATATAAGAATTTTACAGTGAAATACTCACACAACAGTTTAATGTCCCACTGATGTTGAAAATAAAGTCCCATTGTAACAGATCTCGATCTTAATCAGCTGGGTGGTCGCTAGTTTCTGTCATTTTAAAAAAGCTAACCAGGACCAGAATCATTATTTACACGTCCAGACTTCCTGGTTCCATAACGAATCACATGTGAGTCTGCAAGGCTGCCAAGTCTTCAACACAAGCAGCTGTAATTCCACAACAACCAGCAGCTAAAAGTAAGAAACCACCACATCCTAACAACTGATCAGCCGAGCTGCACATGATGGGGCGTTCAAACACACTTAGGAAAACTCATCACTGAACAAATAGACCTTCAAACGTCCCAAAAAATTGAACAAATACAAGAGAAACAAAACGAGAATCAACATCAAAACTAGCAACTCAACAGAAAAATCAGGGAGGGGGTGAGTGGCTGAGAACGGATGTTTTTTTTTTCTTCATGAACTGCAGGTCGAATTCTTACATATTGTACCTTTAAGGAATCTGGCAGGATGGAACTTGGTCAGTTATTGTGTGGGACATCTTGCTACGGTATGTCATGAATAGATCAATCATAATAAACCCCGTTGAGCCACATTATGTAATAAAAAAAAAGTCCAAAAAATAATAACTTTGTCATTTTGTATTATAGTAAACTGATTCATTTTGTAATAAACTTCCCCAAACACATTATGTAATAAGTTTTGCCACTTTTCATATTAAGTTATTACATTTTGAGAAGGTTATTACAAAATGTACTTGACACATTTTTATCTTCAGGAAAAGGTAATAACATGGTGAATTGTGTAATAACTGTTCACATGAATACATTTAAGAGGAATTTGGAACAAATCATCCATAAACTGGAGTTAATGCAATCAGCATTTTAACCACATAGTTTGAATATTACTTTAACATATTATTGTTCTATTGCAGTGTCACTTTTGACTTTTGATGACAAAGTGACTCAACATCCAGGTTTAACCAGTCCTGATTTTGAGCATCCCGTCTCCAGGGACCACAGTCAGACTCTAGTGGCCCTTTGAAAATCACCTGTCACCTGTATAATAACATATGGGTGTGCCCCCTATGGCTGGTTCCAGCATAAGCTTTAAGTCCTGCTTCTTCATGTAAATAAATAGGACACTGTTGGGACTTTAACACATCAGTTATCTCAATTTAAAAAAGGTAATTGTCTTCAAACACAACATCCTTGTGCATTTCAAACCTAACGTGGCCTTTAGACAGAAACTGGTTAAAATGGTTACTGGTTACGTAGGAGAAAATAAACAACCTCCCCACAGTACCATGGCAAAAGAGAGGAGAACCAGTTCTTCAGGTCCAGACTCAGCTACAAACCGTCATCTTAAAGATAAAAGACACTCTGTGAGGTCAGAAACCTTTTTGGACAGAGAAGACAGATGGTTTGAAAGAGGAGTGAAGGACGCCAAATACTGTAAATGTGGAAAAACAACCTATTTTATTATTCCTGCTCTTAGTGTTTTCACCTGCATGTGTCTCTATTTATTACATCTTAAAGTTTCCATCTGTTTTAAACAAACATTGTTCTGATTCTTGTCATGTGATTGAACATTCTACCAAACGGACAGTATCCATTGTACCAATTAGCTCCAAAGCCACTTCCTACACCTGTAAAAACACCCATCTGTCATACATGTTTGTTTATCTTATCATCATTTTACATATTGAAGTGGAATAAACAATATGTTGTAGACTATAGATAGTAAGACACAGAACACCCCATTTATCCTTTGTAAATAAAATGCTTTATTTGCTTGTTCTTTCACTTTACACTTCTATCCACCCACTCTCTGTCACACATGGGCTTTATAACAAGGAAGGAAGAGAATGAAAAGAATGCAGATGGAGAATCCAGAAATCTGAGCTTGTGTATATGTGCTGAAGTGAATCTGTTTGCAGCAGAAATCGTTTTACATCATTGAAATTCAAGGTAACCAAAATGCCAATAAATTTCAAAGACTTTATGAAGCTCTGAATCCCACACGAACGCTGGGTGATCCAAGAGAGGCTATCGATGGAGAAAAATCCCCAAATGTAACAGAAATCATGTCCGATTGAAACCATGTTTGAACTTGTCTTTGATACAACAACCTGTTCGAGTCGTGACTGCCGCGCCGGCTCTGGCGCTCTTGGTGCCCGAGGCCTGACTTACTTACATTTAAATAATTTATATAAGGATATTTGCACAGATTTGGAAGCTTTTTGACTTAAAGTTTGGAATAAGAATTTAGTTCAGAGCAGAAACATTTAGAACAATTTAAAAGATTAGGATGAAAGTTGGAAAAAGGATTTTTTTGACACCATAACTTGATATTTGAATGTTTTGTTAAATCCTTGCAGTTTATATTAACTGTCATGATATATCAATAGTATGAGTTCCTTAACTCCTGTGAGAAGAAGCACTTTGGTTACATTATCATTCATTTTGATTTGGCACATTTTATTTTACATCACTGCAGATTCTTTTTGCTGTTCATGATTGCTGATCTTTTTTTAATCAGTGGGTTTTCACCCAAGACAATGAATAAGAAAATTGTTGTTCAGTTTTTCTATAAGAGAAAGTGATTAATTCATAGAATCAAATCTTAATTTGGTTAAAAACTAGTAGTTAATTGTTCCAAAGTGCAGAACCACATTTGTAATAAAATAATATGTTCTTTTATATTATCTTTTATAACTCAGCTTCTCTCCTGCTCCATCAAATTTATTAAATTTTTTAATCTTGTTGATACAAAAGTATTGACAAAGAGAATATTTGATGTGTAGAATAAATTTCATTTTGATTTGTCCAAAAAGTATTGATTTTTAAAACTGTTATTTCTGACATTTGTTTTAAGAAGAATGCTTTTATTTTGAACAAGAAAACAAACAAACAAAATAACAAAACCATCATAAAAGTCAAAATGATAATAGTCAAAACAACCATAATGTGTATTTATATGTTCGAAAACGAGCATAAGCTTATTTAGCCCGACCCCTGCTCGCGACCAAATATATGCGCTGTATAAAGCTTTGGGTCAAATACACTCTAGAAAAGTTCAGCAAAAATGTATTAAAGATTATCAAACAGCAAATTAAATTAATGAAACTCAATATAGTATTTAAACCTAAACATTATTGTTGACTCGAAGAAGGAAAAAAAGGAGACGTGAGGAAGATCAGAGGGGAAAAATATAAAACAAGGTACAAAACAGGATGCACAGGTGCTTTTCAAAATAAATCTAGTTCAAAAATACATTTTTGATGAACCTCTTTGTCATAAGTTTTATTAACTTTTTAAATTGAGGTTAAATGAATTTGTAATATAATTTATTATCTGTGGGAAAGTTTGCAGTAAACTGTGTAATTATTGTTAAGTCTGTGTTATTTGTTTTTATGATATATAAGTCTTATTATTTTAGTGATCATATTTTTTCTAAAGTTATGGATCAAAGTTTCATTGCTTTAACATTCACACACATTATTTACGTAATATTTCACATTTTACTTTCTGATATTTCTCTTTGACTTGAATATTATTGTTACACCGAACTAGTAGTAGTAATATTGTGCAACAAGCTGCTTTACGCAGCCTCTTACTGTCCTAGGTTGAACTTTTAACAACCACTAAACCGTCTGGCATTGTTTACAAAACATCATCTATTTTTAGGCTTTTCATTATACAAATGAATTCTTGAAATGACCCCTCTGTGGTGCACTTCCACGATTACACTGATGAATAAACTGCACTTTCACTTTTTAATATTCAAAAATCACTTTTTATCATCTGTGTTTGACAATGAAAAGTAGAAATGTATCTCGGAAAGCGAGAAGCGTTTGTGTTTCTTGGAAAGTGACTTCACTTTGTTTCCATACAGAGAAGGTTGATGTAGCTGCTGCTGAAAAGAGTTTAAAAAGTAAACTGAAACTTTAGAACTTGGATCAAACAGAAACACAGATTGTTCACCGCTCACAAATAGAGAGAACACTTTTAATTTTGGGTCTGTCTCTCTGTTCAGGATGGACGTTTGAGACCTGGAGATCAGCTGATTGCCATCAACAAGGAGTCATTAATAGGTGTGACTCATGAGGAGGCAAAAAGTATGCTGAACAAAGTTAAATTCAGGTGAATGCTGATTTTCTTTACTTGGAAATTCCTTCACATTTTACTTTGTTGAATAATAAATAGGATCAACCTCAATCTTGACTGTGAATTTTGGGAACTGGACAGAGAAGAACATGAAAGTTAAAGCCAAAACTAAATGAGCACCCCCTAGTGGCTGGCTGCAGTTTGACATTTTAAGTCCCGCCCCCTTCATTTAAATAAGGGTATGAGTGAAACTCCGGTTGATTCTTATTGAATTTTGTTACTGCTGTGTGTTTAAATATTTTTCTTTCTTATAATATACACGTACCATTTTTTTATGCTTAAAAACACCGTGATTGTGTGCAGGTGAGTGGGCGGGACTTTCAGCATCATGTGCACAGTCTCTAGTTTTAAAAACACAACACAGCAGCACTTGTGAAGGGAGTGTTTTAGGCTGTGTCCAAATTCAGGGTCTGCATACTTCAAAGGACCCAGTCTACCCGGTCGACATGGGCCGCGTACTTTGTAGACCAGATGTTAACGTATGTGAATTGGGACAGGTCTAGCCTTTAGATGAACTCCTGCCCCCACCCCCGCGAATGTGCTGTCACCTAGCAACCGTGACGACTCTGACCTCAACAGTTATAGCTGTTTAAAAAATGTTTGAAGAAACGGTCTTTAGTTGGTTAATCCCGCAATAAATATGTGGACTGTTATTTTATTTTTCTTTTGTATGAGGAAAAATAAGGCTCTTCTGTATTTTTATTATTTCATGTTTACCTTGAATATTTGTTCATAGCTCAGAAATTAATGTAGCAGGTTTATATATGTTTAACAAAAAGTTGTAAATAAAAGGTGTTAAAGTGAATTCGTGACAATTACTTTTTGATTTTACACATTTTTGATAATTTACAACTTTTTCTTCTTTTTGGGCTGAATGGGGGGGTCCATGCCACAGCAGCCGAACACTTTACACCAGTAAAGAGGTGATCCATCTCAGCCCTGAGCTTTATAAAAACCGCTGTCTAATCTTTTGGCCCGAAAAGACATAAAACTCCGGTTGCAATCAAAAAAATGAACGGAGAGGCTAACGGGACCTGCCATGAGCCGAGACTGCAATACCAGCACTTTTACCGTAAAATTTCAGACTAAAATAACTTTAAAATATTTTCTATATTTTATATATCCGCCATTGCTCATAAAAAAACTCCTGTTTGACCCGCAATGCATGCTGGGACATGTCGGCCAGCGAAGGATACACCGGACCCAGCCTTCAAATTGGGGAAAAAAGGCTGGATTCGTCGGCTGCATTCGAAGGAGTCTTCGAATTGGGACAGGCCTAGTTGCAGCGCTGTGACGTAACCGGTCGATGAATCCAGCCTTCGAAGTATGCAGACCCTGAATTTGGACACAGCCATAGGTTCATTTTTAACAATGGTGGTAGACAGAATCTAGTCACCTATGTTTATATACAGTCCACGGTTTGAATGTGTTTATTGATTAGTTTAGGCACTTTCCATTTTCAAAGCTGTTTTTTTCCTTTCTTTATTTTTCACAGCCAAGACAGTATAGTAGAAATTGCCTTCATCCCAGGTAAAGGACTTTTCCCAAGCAGCACATCTCTTCACAACGGAGTTCAGCGAGCTGGAGGCAACAGCTACAACTCTGGACGCCTAAAAGTCCACATCAAATCGCCGGAGGTCAGCTTCATGACGCGTTATTGTTCCATAAGTTTTATTAGTCCCAGATGTTTCAGACACTCCTGCACTAGTTTAGAAGTAGAGCATATAACAATTCACTGAGCGATTTTGAAATGGTTAATTGTTAATACTGGTGATTTAAAACTGAATTTATATGTGAGGAATCATGGTTGTTCACCCTGTCATAAGAGGGGATCTTTATGTACCCCACCTCTAGCTAGTTCATTCTGAGTGATGTCTTTGTCTATTTGATTTGAATCATTTCTGCATTTGTGTTCTTTGCCCAGATCTGTGCAGAGGAACCAGCTCAAGTGTCTTCACCATCTCCTGACATCTGCCCTCCAGATATTCATATTTCAGGTAGAACAACTGAGTGCTCACTGTTTCTTCTTGCGTCATTTCCCACACATTCTGCACTGGGAGATGTCCTGGCATCAATTTTCTGATTTGACATCCATATGGATCTCAGTTAATTTTATATTTGACATTGAATATATCTTCTGAATTACCATTTTATTTTAGAAAACACAACAGACGTGTTGATTCAAGAAGTAAAACATTGCATATCCATATCAAGTATTCAAAAGTTGTCAAATGACTATGATATGAATTCTTTAAAAAGGTATTAAATACCTAAGATGATGTTCACAAATGGCTGCAGACCTTGATGTGATCCAAAAACTGTCAGAATATTCATACAATACACAACAATAAATTTGAATGAGGTGGATGGTGGTTTTATTCCACAGACTGTCATTCAACAATGACAGAAGAGAAATTCTACTTATCTCCAAAGTCATTTCACTTTTTAATTCACTGTAAATCTTACTTGGTTCTACTTTCCCTGGCACCGGAAACAATGGCTGCCTTGGAAGGGGAGTGTCTGTGCGTCTCTTCCTAGTCAAATTCCTTGTATTGTGCAAATGATACTTGGACAATAATGCTTGATTCTTTGGTGTTGAAAATCTACAGTCATGGTTATAAAAAAAATAGATGGCTAAGATTACGTGGAAAAATACACTAAAAGGGTTAGAATTTAAAAGATTTAGGTTTCAAAGTTAAAATTGTTTTATATTAACACCCCTTACCCTGTAAAAAACAATAGGTAAGATAAAATGTTACCGTGTCATATTGTTTTATGTCTTTGATGCTGAACAGTCCGACCTCACGTGAAATACGACCGCATTGGTCGATTTTGAAAACGACACTATATTCCGTATGCGACCCCTATCTGCGAGCCCTAACCTTAACCGATCTGCTTTTTAATGTTAAATATTTGGCTTTACAGTGTGTCCATGTGTATCTTTACATTTTAAAGCTAACCGTTGTATTAAAATGAGACATATTGCGGCAGAATTTTTGTTTTGTTCGGCTGGACAGAGTGAAACCTCGCTCATGCGTATTTGTCAGCTCCTCTGGGAAAGTGCGTGCATGTGCTGACGGTAGTACGTCGCTGCGGAGCCTGGAAAACGCTCTCACAGGTTGTATTTTTTGGAGTGTTCAAAATCGACCAATATGGTCGTATAATGTGCGGACATGTTGTGCTGAAGGTTCTCCGTCTTTCTTGTCATAAACTCAAAAGAATTACTCTTTAGACTTTGACTCCATGTGTAAAATTTTGGAGTTTAAACCAATTATTTCAATTGATCTAACAAGTCTTTTTTTTAGTGTAGTAATCACTGTAACTTCAGAAATGAGAATCAAAACGTCGATAAGAATTAAGAAGAAAGTTCAGTTGCATGTTTTGGCACCGAGGTCAAAAACATTTTTACATTATCTGTGGTGAGACTGTGTGTACTGAAGTCAAATACTCAGTATCTTCTTACTCCGAGCTCTACTTTAAAAACTGAAACACATTCAAAGGGACAAACATTTGGACAGAAAACATTCTTTCACTATCTGCACATGCAATAGAAATATTCTTTATAAATAACAAAGGTCACATATCAAAATAGTCAAGATATATTTTGATAATTTATTATAACTATTTAATAGCAATATCATTTAAAATAATTGTTTTTCTTCTGTTCATCTTATATTTTATTTTTAATGTATATCAAATAAATTCAAATCAATCAATCACATGTATTTTTGTATGTGTTGTCGCCCTCGTTCATACATTATTTTTTCATCCCACTTTCAGTTTACTTGACTTCATATTCTATTCTAACAACAGCTGTGCCACACGTAACCTTTAAGTGCTATTAAAGACCTGCCAAAATAAAATGGAGATTTGCAGCGGTCCGTTCCCTTCAGTCAGACTCAGATAAACACTGATGAGTTGAAAATGAAAAACAGAACATCCTTCCCCCCTTACAGAGATTTGGGATTATATGGAATGGAAAAGATGGGATTTAATTGAAACCACAACACCTGTGCACAAAAATGTCGAGGATTATTGACAATTTTAAGAATAGAACAGGATTTTTTTTGTTTGCGTTTTCATGAGTGCTTAGTACTGGTGAGACTAAAGAACAAGAATTAGAGAAAATTGAGAATTTCAGCTCTGATAATTGTTTCTAAACTCCTGGAAGGGTTCTCTACACACCTGATCCAACCTGTAGGAAACTGGTACTGGTGTCACTAGAAACTGGGTTATTAAAAAATGAAAGCATGTTTGTTGTAACTAAAAGTAGAACAAACTGGTAGTTTGAATTCCAGACAGATTTTTTGCTCTTCTGTCCCGTAATCACAGATTACGTATCACATACACAGATATACAATAGATGCCTGTCACACTGACCTATAAATAGATTTGTTGCAGTGCACATTGTCCACAGTGAGACAGTCTGTCCTGAACCAAAACAGGAAGGTTTCTGATTTAAATCAAAGTAGATGTTTACAGCCTTTCTACTTTTACACTGTGATAGTATATTTCAGATGTTTTATGACTACAGAAAAGCACAAATTGAAAAAAATCCTCTCTCAAAAATCATTTGATGTATAAATATACATTTAAAATCAAACGCACATTTAGTTGTTGTATGTAATTATAAGTATATTAGTGAAAAGTTTATTGCTAATGACACAGAATGCATCACAATCAGGTCTTACTTGTGTTACAAGCAAGAATGATGAATTTTTTAATCAGAAAATGATCTACGGAACTGAAAATTATTAAAAGATATGAGACAGCTGCAGGCCAAATATGAAGGGTGGCCCTTGACCCTCAACCCTTGGACCCCTGTTTGCAAACCACCCAACAGCCTGTTCCAATCCTATTGACTGGGATTACTCCAGTCAAGGTTATTTCCTAGGTGCTGTGACCACTTAACTCCCTTCTAGCCTCTTATTGGCTAGGCCAGTTGCTGGCTGTGACAGATGTCAGCGACTGTGACGAGATGAGCTCAAACTGAAACTACTGGATCATTTAGTTTTTTCTGCAGCTTTTAAAAACGGATGTTTTTCTTGTTTTGCCAGCTGTTTACGGAAGACCTGAGAAGCAAGGGAGGAAAAAATATTAAAAGGATGTCCCATTATCTAAGTCTGACCAACTTTTTTTTTCCTTTTGAATTTTTGCCCTAAAGGGGAAGAAAAAAAACAAGTGTTAAAGAAGAAAATACATTTTCTCTTTAAAAAAAAAAGGTTATTTTCCATTTTAAAAAACATTTTTTAAACAATATAGTATTTTCCCCATATTCTTAATTTTTTTGTGTCTTTATAAAAATATATATTTTTTAGAATGTGCAAAAATTCAATTTTCTTTACAAATATTTTTGAATAGAAATAACATTTTTTTGTTTTTATTTTTATTTTTTTTGTTTTTTTTGTTTGTTTGTTTTTTTTGCATTTCAGGGCAAAAAGTCAGGAGGTAAAAAAAAAAAAGTTGGTCTGACTTACATAACAGGACATCCTCAAAATATGTTTTTCTTTTTTGCTTCTATGGGATTCCATAGAGGTTGCTTCTTAAGTTAAGAAACTTTAGATGCTTGTGACCTTTTGACCTTTTAACATGGTCAGTTAACTCTAATTGAACTCTCCTTCCAAGCTAAATCTTGCGTGTACAGTCACACATCCAGTTGTTGCTGTTACAACTACACAGACATTCAAATCTGGGCCAGACAAACACATCAAATTATTATTATGCATTGGCTCTCTGCCCTCTGTCCTCATGCTGTTGTCCTCTGTCTCATCTATATAATCATCCATCTTTCTTCCACTTTTTAATCATCTGCTTTTTTATTCCCTGCCACCCCGTCATACACTCACACACCTCCTCTTTCACCACAGCCAGCTACTTCTACTTAAATCCAACAAGAATGAGTCTATCCACTCTGGTTTTAAAGATAATCCAATAATACGTCTCCTATTGTTTATGAAATGTCCCGTGTCCTCACATACACTTGTCACTCTGTTTGGACAGCAGTACCACATGTATTTTAAGTATAAATCTACTTTATATCAGAAAAGGTTTCATATTGTTGCTACCACCTAATTAATGCTTTATTTCTGAGTCAAATAAATTCCAACCATAATTTTAAAAGAGTTGGGATGTTCAACAACCAGTATTTTATTGTCATGATTTCTACTTTGTTTAAATGTGATCAGGAACCAAATGCAAAGAGGAGAGAGAACAGGGACCTAACTGAAAACAGTGTTTGATGAATTTGATATGCCTTTACTGTCCCACGGGGGGAGATTACATGGAGATACAGAAAAACAGCTTGACTTTAATAATAATAACAAAATAAAGAGGCTGATGTGGCAGCAGACACAAAAAACAAACTTACTGAGGGTGGAACTGGAGGGAGCGGAGAACAGGTAATCCAAAGACGACCATAATCTGACGAGCACTGGACAGAGAATGAAAAGTGAAAACAGCTGTTTTATAGTGCTGAACACAAAGGGAGCTAATCAGAACACAACAGGAGACAGCTGAGACAGAGGAGGAAAACATAGCTGGCGGAAGACACAGCGTAAACAGGAAACACAGACTGTGTCAAAATAAAAGCAGAACAGGAAACTGAGGCGGAGAGTGAGATGAGACAAAAGAGCTGAACAAGAGAGACAGAGGAGGACATAGAGGAGAGAAGGATGGAAAAGAAAAAAATAAATAATCCCATAACTGAACCCAGAGGAGAAAGAAACAAAACCACAGGAGATTAAAGAAGAAGAACTAAAAATCCTGAGATCCAACATAAACAACATGTCAGATGTTGAAACAGAGATTTGATCATTTCATTATATTTATATTTTATATTTGTATTTGGGTTGTTCTGACAGGTTCAACCAGCCAGAGGTCACCAACAGGAGCAAAACCAAGGATAACACTGGACCCCTACATACGCCTCAAATCTGACAAGTTAGACTTGGTGAGTGCTCAAATCTTCTCCAGAAAGTTCTGATGATGATGAAACAGATACAGGCTGTTCGAACTCGAGAGAATTCGGGTTTTTACCACCTGAGAGATAAAAACTGAAAGAGAAGTTGTTGACCTGTTTTCACACCCACTATGAAGGTAAGAACACCTGTGGAGCTAAAATGTTCAACAGAAACCTCAGAAACAACGTTTTTAATGGAAAAATCTACAAATGACACAGTTTAGATCCCCACTGATCTGTGAATCGTGTCGAGCAAATAGTTCTGCCTGCCACACCTAGAACACACATTCAGGGTTTTGTCTCCTATTTCCCTAATAGACTTAAGGTTAATAATTTCCCCAAAGTGACATTAAATGTCGATGTTCATCTTTAAAGTGCTGATGTTACAGTTCAACATGAACAGCTCAGAATAAAAGAGCAAAAAGGAGGATTTTTTAGACTGAATGCAGATTTTTACGGAGTCCTTTAGGATATGGAGCGCTTTAAGGGACATGGCTAGAGAAAAAAAAGAAAGTTGTTTTCTACTGCGCGCCAGTTAGTATCTCGTGCACACCAGTTAGTATCTCGTGCACACCAGTTAGTATCTCGTGCACACCAGTTAGTATCTCGTGCACACCAGTTAGTATCTCGTGCACAACACTTAGTATCTCGTGCACACCAGTTAGTATCTCGTGCACAACACTTAGTATCTCGTGCACAACACTTAGTATCTCGTGCACACCAGTTAGTATCTCGTGCACAACACTTAGTATCTCGTGCGCACCAGTTAGTATCTCGTGCACACCAGTTACTATCTCGTGCGCACCACTTAGTATCTCGTGCGCACCAGTTAGTATCTCGTGCGCACCACTTACTATCTCGTGCACACCAGTTAGTATCTCGTGCACACCACTTACTATCTCGTGCGCACCACTTAGTATCTCGTGCACACCACTTACTATCTCGTGCGCACCACTTAGTATCTCGTGCGCACCAGTTAGTATCTCGTGCGCACCACTTACTATCTCGTGCACACCAGTTAGTATCTCGTGCACACCACTTACTATCTCGTGCACACAAGATACTTTCTCATGTTCACCCGATACTATAATAACTGGTGCTCACGAAAAAACAAAAAAAAATTCTCCAGCCATGTCCCTTAAAGGGCTCCATAGATTTAAATTTTTGCCACAGTGAAAAAAAGAGTTTTTAAGAAACAGAAACTTCTGAAAGTCATTTTATTTTAGAAAACACAATCATGAAAGCAGCATCTCTACAGAAAAAAATCATATTGCAATGAACTAATTTTCACAGCTGCAGCACTTTCTCAGCTGCTGCGTCCCCAAATCTGTCTTTATCTAACATTGATCTCAGTCATGTCCCCTCACTGCTTTCTTTATCACCCACACGCTGTTCATTTGTATGTTATTTTTATCATATCAGCACATTCTCGCTCCACCCCGTCCGTCCCATCTCCTGCCCTGCAGCCTCCATCTCTCAGCACATCACTTCTGTTTTCCGCTTCGTTCTGTGGTGCTCCGTCTCTGCCTGTTGAACAGTTATCATTCAGCTTTGATTTTAATTTACTCCAGATGAAGCCCAGCTGTAGGTTGACCCTAATCTACCAATTCATTAGTGGGATTAAAGAGAGACGGGTGAGGTTAAACACGACGGTTTCCTCCTGATCTGTTGGATCCTTTACAAAACAAAGACAGAAATGGATTATGGATTTTAAAAGCTTTGAGAGATACTGTATTAGGTGAGAAAACGTTTGAAGATAAGGAAAAAAAATCCAAATAAATATTCCTAAATAGGCATTTTAACTCATTCCTTTTAAAAGATTCTTGCAATTTTGTGCTTTAATACATTCAGTTTTAATTGATATATTAGATAATATGTGCAGTAAAAAACCATGAAGAGAAAGTAATTTAACAAAAGTCTTGGTCAGCATATTTAATAACATTTACACACGTCTGCAGATGTCTCTAATCTTTACAATGTTGCGACACCAGCACTCTGACAGCCTACAAGCCACTGTTCAGTTCAGATAGGAACACGTTGCTGCTGTCAGTCGTTGTCCCCGTCCTGAACAGCCTTTGACTCGGTCCAACAATGTAGAATATAACCAGGTTTATTCTGTAAACAGATCTGTGAATCTCCATCTCTGTATGTCTCAGGCGTTGTCCTTCCTTGGCTTGGACATCAGCGATGAGAAGAAGAAGAAGATGAGACAGAGTCTGACCCCAGACCCGCAAGGCACTGTGGCGTATGGAGGTAGGACACGTGCACCAAAACAAGTCACGCACACACCCAGGTTTGTCAACAGCTACTGAACAGATCTGTGTTGAAATACTGTCAAATAACCGGCTGCATGTTGCTTACTGGTTGTGACACGTGTGTACAGTGTCACACTGTGTAACCATGAGGTGTCTGTGTGATTGGGCCGCCAGTCAGAGGGAGGATTTCTATTGGTCCATGTTGAACTACCTGTCCATACCTTTTAATGTCCAAATACAGAAGATTCACAGTAGTTCAGAGCAAAAAATAACTATTTATTGGTTAAAAAAGTGACCCAGTTGTTGACCAGCTCTCTGTTTTCCTCTCATGTTGAGTTGTGGACACATTTAAAACCACATTCAGTTTTTTTCACAAAACCAAAAAAACAAACTAAATGGATGTAGCAGTGTAGCAACATTCTTCATTCATTACTAGATGTGGTAATTGTCCTCCTGGTTGCCGTAGTTACACAGCTTTTTTTGGTTAAACTTGTTTTATTTCGTGTTTGTCTTCTCAGACTTTGTGGAAGCTTCCCGAAACATCCTCCAGGAGGAACTGGACGAGCTGGGTTTGGGGGCGGGGCCCTTTACTTTCTCCTATCACGAAGCAGCCAGTCTAATGGACACGTCAGCCTTCCACTCACCTGTAAGGTTCTTCAGAAAAGTCCCAAAGCATAAACTAAAACTATATAAAAGAACCCATAGGGACAGATAAACAGAACTGTTTGTCTCTTGCTGTGTGTGTATGTGCATGTGTGTATGTGCATGTGTGTGTGCTTGTGCAGACATATGAATCAGAATGCAGCTACAGCAGCGAGGAGATGGAGCAGTTTCAGACCGAGGTGAAGCAACTGCAGACCCAGATGAAGCAGCTCAAGGTGAAGACAAAACACTCGTCTGACACAGTAAACTGCTTCTGAAGCACATGACCAACAAATGACATAAAGATGGGTGTCGTTATAAGCAACGTCTCCCATTGGTTAGAATTTGAGCCCCAGAAAATCCAACAAGAGTTCCAAGCATGAGCCACTTATCCTTCAGTCCAATACTCACTTTGGATTAAGTTACTTAAATCACTGGACAGGTGGTTTATCAGAGGCTGCAAAAGCTCCACCTTGATTCCAAACCCAATAAAATCATTATTTGACTTCTAGATTGAAATTGAATCGGGTGAAATGCTGCTGTTTAAATGGATTTTACCAGAAAAAACATTTCTTATAAACTATAGAATAGATTGATGCATGTTGACTATAATACTGCTGACATGATGAAAATGAGCTGCAAACCTGCACTCTCAGAAATAGAGGTACGAGACAAGAACATTTTTGTACCTATAGGTAAAATTTTTTAAAATGTTCCCTTAAAAGTACAATTTTTAAAAGGTCAGAAATGCCCCCCTGAATGTTCAAATTGATATAAAGTACAAATTTGTACCATTTCAACTGCACCTGCAACCCTGGCCAAGGCTGGTTAATCTCCATTTTATTAAAGAGGCCATTTCATACACATTTCAGGACTTTGTGGTTATTTCTTAAGTATATATGAAACATTTTATATATAAAAAACATCAACACTGATTAACAGACCTTTCAATCTATTGCCCCTTTTCCACCGACAAATCGGCACGGCGCGCTTGAGAGCGGTACAGTATAGCGCGGATTAACTCGCTTGAGGCGGTGGAAACATAAAGCGGACGTAAGTGGGGATATGGGCGTGCCTATCTGGCTATGAAAAGTGGCGCGCAAAAGTCTTTGTCCGCGACGTCACAGCGCGTGAAACAACAACAACAATGGCGGATAGACGTGTGTTTTTGTACTTTGCACTCTGTCTGTGGTTTATTTTGGTTGGTTTGATTTTTGGTTCTTGTGGAGGAAGTCGCCATTGTCCAAAGTCAATTGTATTTTAAAATAAAATATTTGTATGGTTGCTGGGAGGTTTTTTAAAGCCTTTTGCGGGAGCACTTCTATATCACACCACGTGAACACCACACACAGCTGGGCCAATCAGGGGCTACCACTACGTAGGTAGTCGTGTCACTGGTAACAGTTTACTGGACCAATCAGTAGACAGGTGGGCGTGTGGGCCCGCTTTGGACCGCTTCGGACCACCGAGGAGGTGGTCTGAAAAAAGAGGCCGGGTTGGTGCGGAATGACGCCGTTAAGACCCGAGAAAGGCGGTGGAAAAGGGTCCGCAGGGGGCTAAAGTGAACCGAGCCGCACCGTGTTCTGTCGGTGGAAAAGCGGCATATCTGCATTAAAATTCGGGTGGTTCTGGCTCCTTCCATCAGGCTGCTTCGTCAGCAGCTCGTTCACATTCATTGTTCAAATTTGCTGGACTCTGATTGGCTAACAAACTAGCCTATTAGAGCAAAGAATATTGTTTCCTGCTCCGCTGTGCGTGGCAACATCATACAGGGTGCACACCCAGCAACAAGAATTTGTACCCTTCTTGTCGCTGGGGTGTACCCTGTAGTTCAGGTCCATTTTTGTTCCTTATGAAGTTGTTCCACTAAAACAGTAAAATTACACCATGTTTTGAAGTCTAAAACCAACATTCTGAAACATAATATTACAATATTGAAAATGATGGAAGAAACTTAATAATATGGAGATTAACCAGCCTTGGCCAGGGTTGCAGGTGCAGTTGAAATGGTACAAATTTGTACTTTATATCAATTTGAACCCTCAGAGGGACATTTCTGATCTTTTAAAGACCAATGTTGTACTTTTAAGGAAACATTTTAAATACATTTTATCTATAGGTACAAAAATGTTCTTGTCTCGTACCTCTATTTCTGAGAGTGTGACAAACAGACCAGTGACTGAATTTAAATGTGTATTATTTAGTTCTAAAAGTCTTATCATAAAATAGGATGTATTTTTTCAGCGTTTTACCGGCTTTTACTGATTGGCTTTGCAGTAAACATGTAAACATCAACACGTTAACAAGCATTACAAAGACTTTCTTTTGGGTTTAAAAATACAAACAAAGCTGCTTTTCCTTCAGCTCAAACTCTGAGAAGCAACAAGAGCATTTAGTCAAAGCCAAAAGTCCAAGAAGAAGAAAGTATTTTTAGATAGTTTTACTCTGTTATGTAACAACAGCGCCGCAGCTTCATCTGCTTCTTCATTTGGCAGGTGATGCTGAAGGACATGGAGCACAGCAAGAAAACCCTGGAAGAGGAGCTGCAGAAGACGTCAGAGGTGAGAAGCCAGTCGTGACATGTGCTTTCAACTTACTTTGCATCTGGTTAGATGTAATAAATCCCTTCCTCATATAAAATAAATTCTCAGTGAAGGACATTTTCTTGCTTCTGGCAGAAAGCCTGTTTGACGGTGGAGGAGAACACACGTCTGAAGAGTCGTCTGCAGGCGGCCGAGGCCGAGGCGGTGCAGCGACAAACCACCAGCGCCGAGCAGGACTACGAGGAGGTCATCCAGCTCCTGGAGGCTGAGATCAAAGACCTGAAGAACCAGCTGGCTGGACGGAGGCAGGCTCGAGGAGTGGAAGGCAACAGAGCAAGTCCAAAGCAGGTACCTTACAACCTACAATCATCCTTTCTCTACTGAGGAGAATTTAATAACAGGGATTTGAAAAATAGCATCAACTCACATGATTTTTACACTCTGATGGTTTTAATTCTCACTTTCACTGTCTGATTGGAGGATCAACACTCAACATGATTTGTTTCTCTTCCCAAAAATAGAAAGAGATTGTAGTTAAATTGCATATTACTAGATTATCTTTATATATATGTACATATTACATATTTATATCAGTTAGAGAACTACAAATGAGATTTAGATCTTGACAGAATTGTCTTTTGGACAGAAATGTTATTTACAATGAGATCTTATATTTTTTTATTTGCAGTTAAACCTCGTTAATACAGTTACTGTAAATCAAAGCCAGTGTCTTCAGCTTTTGATTGACACTTTACTTGAGCATGTCTGAGCAGACAGCAGAAGTTTGGATTTCAGAAAGTACACGCCCCCTTCTGCTGTGCTAATCTGAGCATCTGTCAATCAACCTCTGGAAGACAGAAGCATCAGTTACATTCCAACATTCGTACTAATGTACTAATCCACCATGAACCTGTCGGCTCAAAAACCTTTTAAAGAAAGACTAATAATAACAATTATTATTATTATTATTATTATTATTATTATTATTATTATTATTATTATTATTGTTATTATTATTATTATTATTATTATGCATCTGTTTGGACCTTGTCACACTCTTCTGTTGTTAAAGATGCAAGGCTGAAAGCCCCGCCCACAATCTAAGTGTTTTTTTTAGCACGAAATCACTAATTACAGGTAAACACATAAAAACAGCGATATTTAACTATGTATGTATATAAATAGGAATCAGTAAGTGAAAAACATCACCTGAGATGCCCCATACATGCCCCATGCATGGAAGGGGCGGGACTTATGACATGCCGGAGCCAACTGGCTAGCGTGTGGAACTGTGTCCACCCTTAAATTCCATGTCCCACTTTACATTTTAGTTAAGTTTTTGATTTGAACACTAAATTGGGGGGAAGTCCCAACAGTTAGCGAAGGACCAATCAGGAGCAAGAAAAACCAACACAGTGAAACCAGAGACTCTTCCAACAAAGTGTGACGCGCTGATGGTTATGTTTTACATTAAAATATATAAAATAATTATATTAAAATTTATTGAAAGGTGGTTAAGAGGATTTTGAAGCAAATTTAGATCTGAAATTGACTTTAAAATCATTTTATCAACTTGTAGTGGTCTTGTACTTCTGGTTTCCAAAAGAAAAAGTTATAATATTCATAAATCATAGACCTGGTGGTAGCCAATAGATAACGAACCCAGTAAAATTCCAAAACATTTCAAAAGAATTAGACAGTCAGCGATAACATAACAGAATAAAATCCCAACTTCCCTTCATCCTGTCACAAGCATCATCAGTCTCCTGAAGCGATGTTACTCGTCTGGCTGCAGCTCTGCAGCTCTGACCGGTTTCAGCTGCACACGGCTTTGATGAGTGATGCTCTGATTGGTTCTTGGATTCCCTTATGAAGTTATACATTTTTGAATATGTACTGATCAGCTGTTTTTTATCTTGATCGGAGCTGCAAACAGAACAGATTTGTTCTTGTAGGTGTGTGAAGACTATGAAATAATATGGAAACGTCTGTATGTGATGTTGTATAACTTCAAATCTCATCATAGGAAGGATGAGACAAAACCCAGAACCCAATCTGCTGGTTCTTTAGATGGGATATTTTACAAATTGCCATTTAATATCTTACTGAAGCTGATGAGTATTTAGAATTAATTGAAGTGTTTCTTGAGTATTTACCATATTTTATAGGTTTATTTTACATGATACTACATATGATGTGTGTGTTAGGAGGAAGTGGTGGATCTGAACAGAAGGCTGACATCCATTGACTCCCAGCTGAGGAAGTCAGAGCTGAACAGGAAACAGCTGGAGATCTCCAACAAGAAACTGCTGGGCTTTGCTCAGGTATGATCAGCATCAGAAACGTATCTGCACTGCACAAACATGATGGTTCTGTCAACTCAATATTTGGTTGCACATCTTTTTGAGTCGATCACTGCGTTCAGGTGATTTCTGTAGGTCTCAGTGAGACTTGTGCACCTGTCGACAGGTAGTCTGTTCCACTCCTCATCAGTAATCTGCTCCATCTTAACAGAATTTAGATCAGGGATCATAAAGAACCACTTCAGAATAGTCCGGTGTTTGGTTCTGATCCGGTCTTGGTGTTTTGATTCATTATCCTGTTGATGGATCGTGACCTGCGACTGACACCAAACTAGTTTAAGTATTTTGGGCTTTTTGTTTTCGTTATTCTTTTGAACCAGAATTTTAAATCGATTTCTGATTTTACAGCAAATGTGAATTCTTATTAGACTGATCAGTTTCTGAGTATTTTAGTGAGTGTTGCGAAGGAGGAAGTCAGAGATCTGCTGCGTAGCTGCATGTCTGCAGAGATCAAACGCAATCAGCCGTGTATGTTCCGTCACAACTCAGACTGAGAAGCTGTTTCACGGTGAACATACTGGACTCAGCTGATAATTCTCAGTTTGTAAACAGTCTATTGGAGTGTGGAGGAGTTATACTGCACCCTTTTGGACATCAGTGGCATGACAGTCTAATGCGGTCCATCAGAACCAGACCAGATGCTCATGCATCTGTAAAAATATTGATTATTTAAATAGTTTGACTCAGTTCAGAATTAGCAGAATGGAAATTAAAAACTTAGATGATAAGTAGATGAAGGACTTTCACTCGTTTCTATTGTTCAAAAGTGAAGCAAAACACCTCGTTTATAGTTTCGGCCATGTTTTACTTCTGTTTGTTTACTAGATATATAAAACTGAAAGGCATGCTGGCTCTCCTGCACACACTTATGATGTTTAATATTAAATTACTGAGCTAAAAGTATCAGAAATTAAAATATAACACAGAAAAACAAGGTAAGAATTATATGGATCAGTTTATGTTCTAGTTAATCTGTCTGCCGATGATCAGAACACCTGTGCTGAAAGGTAACCTGAGTACGAACAGAACAATTTAAAATCCTATCATTTGTTGTTTTTAATTTTAAAAAAGGTAAAAAAAAAAAAAAAAAAAAAAAAAAAAAAAAAAAAAGGATTTTGTTGCACTGTGGTAGAACAATAAAGACCAGACTGCTCCATCAGCACAAAAACAGCTAGAAATAAAACACCAGATTCAAATATTATTTAAAACTGGAACAATAAAAATAATCTGTGTTTAAAAAAATAATAATCCATAAACCCAATAATATCACAGTCTTAGTGGGCTGCAGTAATTGTATTTGTCTCGTATATTATTTAAAGGAACAACAGAATATTTAGTCAGTGTTGGAAACAAAGAGCAGTTCAGGACATGCTGATGGAAGATGTTCAGAGAATTTCATGTACGTGACTGTACAGACGTAGCGATGCCTCCTAACCAGAAGGGAAACAGTCTGGTGATGAATCAGACGTCACCTGTCTGACACAGAACCCTGATGTCTGACCCGATCATGTGTTCCTGACAGACGTAACTGTCATCTGTCTCAACAGAATGTCCATAAAGTGCTGACTGCACCCAGTCTTTTTGGAGGGGACGGCGGGTAAGAGACTACGAGTCACATCAGTTGTCCTCCACAGGTTTTAGTAGAAGACTTGTTGTGTAATCCCATCGTTTGTGTATCAGGAGCAACAGGTCGTCTCCAGCCACAGAGAGCCCTGACACGCCGTCACCACTTCCTGATCCCGCCTTTCAACTGGCCGCAGAAGCCAAAGTGCTGGTGGAGGGGGCGTGTCCTGCTTCTGCTGATGACGAGAGTAAGAAAATACCTGACAATAACCCTCCTGAGTAATTTAAGAATTAGACCCACTAGAGACATTTTAGGACAGACAGTAAAATCTAATGTGAGAGGGTTTAAAAGCTAATTCACAGGTCATGTGACTTGTTTTCAATGTTTCTATTGGCTCATCTGCTGCTATAAGACTGGTCCATACATCCTTCTTCTGTCTCAGGTTGTTGTTCACCTGACCAGAGCTTTTTTTTTTCTCATATTGTGTCTGAACACTATTGTGTTATTGGTCAGAAATTTAAAGTAGCCAAAAAAGCAGGAAGTGGACATATGTCTGGGTTCCTGCAGAGCCCGTACCGATTCTTCCTGAGCTGTGTAAAGAACTGGTTCCATCACAACTCTGACACATTTCATTATTTTATTTGTAATCCTACATTTTATTTTACTTTTTCTTTAAACTCAGTTTGTTTTTGATTCCATACGCCTCACACCTCAGAAATCTGGACCTGTTGCACCTAAAGCAGATATACGCTCACCTAAAGGATTATTAGGAACACCTGTTCAATTTCTCCTTAACGCAATTATCTAATCAACCAATCACATGGTAGTTGCTTGAATGCATTTAGGGGTGTGGTCCTGGTCAAGACAATCCCCTGAACTCCAAACTGAATGTCAGAATGGGAAAGAAAGATGATTTAAGCTATTTTGAGTGTGGCATGGTTGTTGGTGCCAAACGGGCCGGTCTGAGTATTTCACAATCTGCTCAGTTACTTGGATTTTCACGCACAACCATTTCTAGGGTTTACAAAGAAAAACATCCAGTATGCGGCAGTTCTGTGGGTGAAAATGCCTTGTTGATGCTAGAGGTCAGAGGAGAATGAGCCGACTGATTCAAGCTGATAGAAGAGCAACGTTGACTGAAATAACCACTCATTACAACCGATGAATGCAGCAAAGCATTTGTGAAGCCACAACATGCACAACCTTGAGGCGGATGGGCTCAACAGCAGAAGACCCCACTGGGTAACACTCATCTCCACTACAAATAGGAAAAAGAGGCTACAATTTGCATGAGCTCACCAAAATTGGACAGTTGAAGACTGTAAAAATGTTGTCTGGTCTGATGAGTCTCGATTTCTGTTGAGACATTCAAATGGTAGAGTCAGACTTTGGTGTAAACAGAATGAGAACATGGATCCATCATGCCTTGTTACCACTGTGCAGGCTGGTGGTGGTGTCATGGTGTGGGGGATATTTTCTTGGCACACTTTAGGCCCCTTAGTGCCAATTGGGCATCGTTTAAATGCCACGAGCTACCTGAGCATTGTTTATGACCATGTCCATCCCTTCATGACCACCATGTCCCCATCCTCTGATGGCTACTTCCTGCAGGATAATGCACCATGTCATAAAGCTCAAATCATTTAGAATTGGTTTCTTGAACATGACAATGAGTTCACTGTACTACAACGGCCCCCACAGTCACCAGATCTCAACCTGATAGAGCATCTTTGGGATGTGGTGGAACGGGAGCTTCATGCCCTGGATGTACAGTGGGGCAAAAAAGTATTTAGTCAGCCACCAATTGTGTAAGTTCTCCCACTTAAAAAGATCAGAGAGGCCTGTAATTTTCATCATAGGTATACCTCAACTATGAGAGACAAAATGAGGAAAAAAAATCCAGAAAATCACATTGTCTGATTTTTAAAGAATTTATTTGCAAATTATGGTGGAAAATAAGTATTTGGTCAATAACAAAAGTTAATCTCAATACTTTGTTATATAGCCTTTGTTGGCAATGACAGAGGTCAAACGTTTTCTGTAAGTCTTCACAAGGTTTTCACACACTGTTGCTGGTATTTTGGCCCATTCCTCCATGCAGATCTCCTCTAGAGCAGTGATGTTTTGGGGCTGACGCTGGGCAACACGGACTTTCAACTCCCTCCAGAGATTTTCTATGGGGTTGAGATCTGGAGACTGGCTAGGCCACTCCAGGACCTTGAAATGCTTCTTACGAAGCCACTCCTTCGTTGCCCGGGTGGTGTGTTTGGGATCATTGTCATGCTGAAAGACCCAGCCACGTCTCATTTTCAATGCCCTTGCTGATGGAAGGAGGTTTTCACTCAAAATCTTACGATACATGGCCCCATTCATTCTTTCCTTTACACGGATCAGTCGTCCTGGTCCCCTTGCAGAAAAACAGCCCCAAAGCATGATGTTTCCACCCCCATGCTTTACAGTAGGTATGGTGTTCTTTGGATCCAACTCAGCATTCTTTCCCCTCCAAACACGACAAGTTGAGTTTCTACCAAAAAGTTCTATTTTGGTTTCATCTGACCATATGATGTTCTCCCAATCCTCTTCTGGATCATCCAAATGCTCTCTAGCAAACCGCAGACGGGCCTGGACGTGTCCTGGCTTCAGCAGGGGGACACGTCTGGCACTGCAGGATTTGAGTCCCTGGCGGCGTAGTGTGTTACTGATGGTAGCCTTTGTTACTTTGGTCCCAGCTCTCTGCAGGTCATTCACTAGGTCCCTCCGTGTGGTTCTGGGATTTTTGCTCACCGTTCTTGTGATCATTTTGACCCCACGGGGTGAGATCTTGCGTGGAGCCCCAGATCGAGGGAGATTATCAGTGGTCTTGTATGTCTTCCATTTTCTAATAATTGCTCCCACAGTTGATTTCTTCACACCAAGCTGCTTACCTATTGCAGATTCAGTCTTCCCAGCCTGGTGAAGGTCTACAATTTTGTTTCTGGTGTCCTTTGACAGCTCTTTGGTCTTGGCCATAGTGGAGTTTGGAGCGTGACTGTTTGAGGTTGTGGACAGGTGTCTTTTATACTGATAACGAGTTCACACAGGTGCCATTAATACAGGTAACGAGTGGAGGACCGAGGAGCCTCTTAAAGAAGTTACAGGTCTGTGAAAGCCAGAAATCTTACTTGTTTGTAGGTGACCAAATACTTATTTTCCACCATAATTTGCAAATAAATTCTTTAAAAATCAGACAATGTGATTTTCTGGATTTTTTTTCCTCATTTTGTCTCTCATAGTTGAGGTATACCTATGATGAAAATTACAGGCCTCTCTGATCTTTTTAAGTGGGAGAACTTACACAATTGGTGGCTGACTAAATACTTTTTTGCCCCACTGTACATCCCACAAATCTCCATCAACTGCAAGATGCTATCCTATCAATATGGACCAACATTTCTAAAGAATGCTTTCAGCACCTTGTTGAATCAATGCCACGTAGAATTAAGGCAGTTCTGAAGGTGAAAGGGGGTCAAACATTGTATTAGTATGATGTTCCTAATAATCCTTTAGGTGAGTGTAGAATACAAAAGTTTCCAGTAGAGATGCAACAATACCACTTTTTTCAAACCGATAAAGATACTGATACAACAACAAATGATGGTGAACTCAATAAAAAATAAAATACTAATAAAAATTACCATAAAACCAAAATTTCAAGAGAATAAAAAAAATTTCTGTGAAAATATTGCAGATTTTCCACATTTTAAGTGTCGGTTCATTAACTAACCGATACGAGTACATTCCAATACCAGTATCTGTATCAGTGCATCCCTAGTTTTTAGCTAATTTGATGCTAATTAGCATGTTCTTCTAAATGTCTTAAAGTCAGTAACAATCAGTTCCCATAAGTGACTTCATGCTCAGACTTTCTTCTTCTTGTTTATCCTGCAGCTTCTGATTCAAGTTCACATCGTGTGTGACTGAAGACGTCGCCCCGTCACTGCTGATCCAGCGACTACACCGACCATGATCCTCACCGCGGTCAGCAGCGAGACGCAGCAGCTCTCCAGCAAAGCTTCAGACTAATCCAAACTTCCCCCCCATCTCAGTGACGAGACACATCTTTGTGCAGAAGCTTGCTCGCACTACAGAATTACAGCATCTTCAGCTGAAACATTCAGCTGAAAATTGACTTTCTGCCAAAAAAAAAAAAAAACATTTTCCAGCAGGTGGTGTTGAACGCACTGCATGACCGAGTGCACGACACGCACATGCTACTTGTTAATACTCCTTTCTGATGTCTTTTGTGACCCTCGCACTCAAACAGAACGACTCCGTGCGCCGCATGTGACGGAAGGCTGCCAGCTGTTACGCCCCGGCTTGTTTGCTCAACAACAAAGTTTATAAACTTTTGAGCAAATCATCTGAAGAAAAAATAATCTCCTTTTACTATCATGTTAATTCTCCTCTTGCTCTTTTCTCATTATTCAAAAGACGGTGGACTTGATCAGTGAGAATCATCTGCAGTGGATTTTCGTCACTCCAGCTGTTGTCAAAAGCTACACGTGGGGCTTTTATTTCTGCAAAACATCTGCAAAAGCATTCAAACTAATCGCACGTGTAATTTAACCGATACATCTTTAATGTGGCCTCATATTCTGTTGTTTTTATATTAAAGGAATAATTAATGATGGACCTGGTGTCACAGTTTAATCTACTTTTAATACAAACTGTTTCCTGAAAGTAAATGATATACATCACATGATGGAAGAGCAACATGAAGTGTTTGGTTTTTTTTATTTATTTTGGATTCTTTTTATTTTTCAGTTGTCAAGAAATCTGCAACTTTTTTCAGCTGGAATTTAAAATTATCTGTCAAAAAATAACGTGTCTTTTTTTTAGCTTTAAAAATGAAAATATATAAAAACATATGATAAAGAAATGAGATTTACAAACAAGTCAGTATTTTAAAGAGTCAATTTCACACAAATTTCAGGACTTTGTGGTTATTTCTTAAGTATTAATCAGAAATATGAAACATTTTATATCTAAAAAACGTCAGGAAACACTGATTAACAGACCTTTCAATCTGTCTGCATGAAAATTTGGGTGGTTCCATCAAGCTTTGGGCAGCAACTCGTTAATATTCATTATTCAAATTTAATGGACTCAGATTGGTTAACAAATTAGCCTATGAGAGCAAGGTATACTGTTTCCTGCCCCGCTGTGCCTGGCAACAGCACACGTAGTCATTTCCTGTTTGCTACGTCTTATGCTAACAGCTTTTAGCCAGCAGCATGCAAGGCGTGGTTTCAACTGCAGAAGCTGATGAATACTAACGAACAAAGGAGTTGTGATGAAACAGATACAGGCCGTTCAGACTCGGGAGAACTCGGGTTTTATCGCCACCTGCGTAGTTTGAGAGATTAAAACTGAAAGAGAAGTTGTTGACCTGTTTTTACACCCACTATAAAGGTAAGAACACCTGTGGAGCTAAAATATTCAACAGAAACCCCAGAAAACCTGTTTTTAATGGAAGGGTCTCTTTAAAACACAGAAGATAAACTGATCCAGAGACGGAAGTGAGATCTTCTCCATCTTTATACACAGAACTGCATTTCTCACCGGTCTCAATTTGTTTATAGTGACAAAGATTTGTGTGGCTGAATCGCTGAGTAGTTTCCAGGGAAATAGAGATCATCTAGTTTTTGTAGAAAGACTGTGATATTAAACAAATATAATAATTCTATAAAATAATTTTATTTACAATATTTTAATCTGAATTTATAAAGAAAAGAAACTGGAAGCTGCTGACGTGTTTTCCTCTCTGTTCCATCGATCTGATCTTTTAACTGGTTGTTATTTAGAAGTTGGAATCAGCACGGAGGGAGAACTTCTTCTTTAAGTACAGAAAAGATCCAAAGTTCAACATCTGGTTGGTTCTGTTAGAACAACACAGTCCAGGACAAGACAAGGGATTAGAACTAAAAATGCTTTTGATGGGTGAAAGGGGGGGAACCCACGCTGCTGGGACTGCAGATGGTTGAACCAAAGGAGCTGGGTGTCATTCCCAGGACGCCATCGGCGTGCGGCGTCTCTCCATACAGGAAATCGTCTTCATCCTCTTTCGAGCCCTGAAGATGGAAAAAACGCCAATTTTTTCAAATATTTTTCTTTATCTCATTCTAACTTTAGAAATAATTACAAGTTCAAGCAAAATCAAACAGCGAGATGCTGAAATATTCTAAGAAAAATAATGACTAAAAACAAATAAATGTAAATGATCAAATCCATCGAGCTTGATGAACAAGTCTGAGAGGAGACGGAGACTCGTTTCTATAATCCCTGATCTGGTTGAATTAAACAGCTTTTGACAAACCGAAGATCAGATGAGAGTAACATCATATTAATAAAACAACATTAAAGCTGATATCCCTGATTTCAAACAGCCTAGTTTAGACTGTCAACAGAACTCTCAGCCCCTCCCGTCGGGTAGAATTCCTAAGCCACGCCCCCCCAGGTTTAAAAACACGCGTAGCCCCAGAAGACGACCCAGTGCAAGACACTGGTCCGCAGTTCATTCAAGTACCGTAACATGGTGGAATCACCGGCAAGTGAAAACAATATAACAACGAACAGCTGATATTAATTGTTACTTTGTCCTGAACCTGACGCGGAACCAGCCGGCGGCTGTTTCTCCTGCTGTGACATGGTAGAGCGGTGAACACTCCCAGCAGTGGTGTGCTGCCGTAATATGTCTCAGTTTTTTAGGAGCACAGAAGCCAAATAAATGCAGAAGTCCGTATGACTGGAGAGACTGTCCAATCATTCCTTTCAGACCGAACCATTTGATTGGTTGATGTTTTTAGACAAATACGGGAGAACCACTTAATTATTTTTTTTGTTTTTTTTTTAATTTTCACAACATATTTTTCTCCATGCTGTGTTAAAACGTTTTTAAAGGGCATGAAAAAAAATATGTTAAGCTAATTTGTTTTGCAAGTTAAGTATAGCAGCTTTAAAACTGTATAAAAAGACCAACAGAGTTAGTAAAGTTCAGGTGGTTTTTAAAATATCACCAGAGATGAAGTGTTATAAATGTCAGTGGACAGGTCTGATGGACACTCTGAAAGTTCTGTCTCAAAGAATGACAACCAGAAGACATGAGGTCCAGCGATGGAGTCTTGGGGATCAAAGCAGACCTGGTTCACACCGAGGTCGCAAACTACCGGTTTCACAATGTGAGACGAAGAAAATCTATTTTCTTTTCAGTAATTATGGATAAAAACTCTTCTGGTTGTTGAGAGATCGAGCTTTTTAGAAAATGTGGGACTTGCTGTGATGATGTCATCGCTGTGGTCAGAAAAGACGATGAGGATGACAGACAGTTGGTGTACGTAAAGATCTGATAACATCGATGCAAGGTGGAGTAAAGGAGCAGAACAGACTCAGGAGGGACGCCGAAGACTGGACCGTGAAAGCTGTCCAATCAACGGAATGTCAAACCGAAAGAGACAGAGAATAACAGCTGATCTCAGGTAACGTAGAGTAAACCACATCTGGACTGAAGATAATAGAAGTTCAAGTGGGACTGCGTTGAATGATCCACATCATACCAGATACAGTTTGAGCTGTTTGTCTCATGAACAACGTAATACGAAGCTGAAACCATCTCACCTGTTGGGCTGTTTTACCTGGAGGCAGTTCAGTGTCTGGTAGCTCCTCCCACACCTGATAGAGAGGCTCAATCAGCTGACCAGACCTGCACACACACACATTATATAAACCCTTTAGATTATCTTCTGTAAATCTTTTGCTTGTATAATGAAGTGTTAGTCCACCTCTTGAGCAGGTAGGGGTCAAAGGGGAAGAAGCTGTCCAGAGGGTTTGTGTTGGTGCTGACTGCGTCTCCCCCCGCCGAGCTGCGGACCACCGGCAGCACCTGTCTGCTGTTCCTCTCTATGATGGTGTAGCAGAAGACCACCTGATACCGGCTGCAACACAACCAGCAGCAGAACGTTAGAAGAGAACGCAGAGTTCTTTCTGGTTCTACAGCAGCGAGGTGTTTACCTGGTGATGGTGGCGAACATGCTGGTGACTGAAGGCAGACAGACTTTGAGCGGGTTCAGCTGACACATCACCACTCGCTCCAGGTTCAGACTCTGCAGATACTCCAGACCTGATACGAACACAAAGCCTCAGATTAAACTTATTAAACGGAACCGTCAGCTGATTTACCACCATGTTTACAAATCTGAGTCAGCACAGCAGACAGCTTCATGTCGTACCTTTCTTCATGTTGGGCTCCAGGACGGCTTTGTGTCTGAAGATCAGAGTGTAGAAGGCGGCCTGGCAGGCGGCGTAGAACGGCCCGTGCAGGCTGATGTCACAGCACACCTGTCTGCTGCTGTTGTCCTGGCTGTCAATGTAACCGTGGATCCAAGAGAGAAGAAGGTCCAGACAGGCCCGCACGGTGCTGGAGGACAGGAGACGACAGATTACACACTTCTGCTTTCAGCTGCCGTCAGGAAAGATGCATCAACTCACAGAACAGGGACGAATTTGGCTCGAGCGAGAAAACTTCCCAGGTATCCAGCAGCAGCCTGTCGGATCACAGCAGGCTGAGACGGGTTCTGCAGGTTCTTCCACAGGTGATCCAGAAAGGCTTCTGCAAGGGCCTGAAACAGAAACACACACAGGGATCTGTTACTGTGAACGTCTCTGAGATTTTAAACTACACGTACAAGGAAAGACTTTCAGTTTAGAAACGGCTCGTGTCACGACGGTTTGCACGACAACACGAGCCTGTTAGCTCGCTGTGATCGTATCAGAACGATCGTCATCGCAGTGTGGAGGATACTGACCAGTTTGAAGCTGCAGAGGTAAAACAGCGTGTACTGGACATGAGAGGAGGCGTGTGTCGGCAGAATCAGCTTATCGAACACGCTCAACAAATCTTTGTACAGCTCCTTCGTTCTTTCCACGTGAAACGAGCCTGAAAGAGAGAAAAGCGTTTAAAACCACCGGACAGGACGATACGCTTTACTGCAAGAATAAACGGAAGCATCTCAGCTGCTGATGTGAACGGGTCACGCTCAGTGTAATGGTGCGTTCACACCGGCCACTTTCTCAACATCAAACAACGCTGATAACGCTCCAAATTTGACGTTTGAAGTTGAAGGTCATAACGCCTGCCAGTCAGAGCGCATAGGCGTTAACGCTCGTAAAGCCTGACCGAAAAAGAGCGCGAAGGCGGGGCTTCCTTTGTTATCGGATGTTCGGCGCTATGGCGGATCATATTGAGACAGTGGCTTGGATTTATTTACTTCATAGATCTAGACAACGTCGACGTCGGGTGCATCAGCGCCGTTTGTGGATACACCCCATTCTTCAGATGCGTTCTGAGTTTGGTGAGTTTAACCATTTGCTACGTTTGGATGAGATTAATTTATCTTCCATTTTGGCTGATCCCGCTTCTTTCCGGCTACGTGCTGTGACGTCTTACGTCAGTACGATGAGACGCTCTGATTGGTTGACATGCCGCTTCAAGAGCGTTATCAACATCAAAAGTTCAGCTAGCTGAACTTTGAGCTTGAAAAGTTGCCGCTCATAACGCTCACAAAGCGCCGCAGAGCCGTTGACGTTTGTCTGACGCCCGTCCACCATAGACTTTACGCTTATAAAGTTGATGGTTGGGCCGGTGTGAACGCACCATAAGATTCACATACCGTCAACATGGCAGACGTCTCTGATGTAGGCCAACAGTACGGCCATGAGTGAGTCCAGCCTCTCAGCCACTGGGTGGACCATCACACTCGTCCCCGACGGCTGATCAGCTGACATGTCCTCGTCCTTACACAAACACAAGAAGCAGATTATTACCTTTATTACCTGAGCAGGTAACAGAATCCTAACCTGGTGGTTCTCTTGAGTTAGAATAAAAAACAACTTCTGTAGGATTAAAGAAGCTTGTGGTTTAGTGAACTGGGCCGTACCATGTCAAACAGCCCCTCCTCAGGCTGCTTCCCTGCCTGGTCCTGTGCTGCGTTCTCTTCAGCATCCTCGATATCTGTTCGAGATGCACTCACCTGAAAACACAGCGTCACATGAGAAACCTTTTCTAGTGGGTCGTTTGTGCCAATTACAAGAAAGAAAATGAATTTTAACTGAAGGAGTCTTTGCACACATTTCTGCAACAAGCAGCTCAGAGATCCACAGCTTACATCCAGTTTGAGAAGTTTTCCAACAATCAGTTCCAGAACATTCCTCCTGATTGTTGGTATGTACACCGTGACCCTCAGGAGGTTGTGCACGTAACACTCCTGTGAAAAACCACAAAATATCAACAATGGACCAGCGAGAAAGAGACGTTCTTGTTTGATGGCTCCTTGCAGGGGAGATGAACACATGAATGAATTTGACAGGAAGTTAAATCATGAGCGAGAGCGGACTGTAACACTGTAACAGAGATGATGATGATGTACTGATGTTTAAACAGAGTTGTGAGATAAGAACTACATGGAACATAAAAATTATACATGTTTATATTTATACTTATTAAGAGGAAGGGGGTGGGGCTTTAAACTTATATTAGAACCGGCCACTAGGGGGCGAAATATTTGTTTTGGCCCCACCCTCCATCTGGTCAGAGGTCTGATAGAGACATCCTGATTCCCCTCCTTAAAAAAAAGTCATGGAATCGTATCGGTCATATCATTTTATTTTGAAAATACTGTTTGATATTAAACCGGCCTGTGGCTCAGAAGAGGTTAGGAACTGCTGATATAGCGACATAACGGTTACGAGGAAAATGAAACAATAACAGAGATCCAGATAAACAGAGTAACAAGCTTTACTTACCAGAGTTCTGGAGGATTTCTGTACAAAAGGGAAGTTGTCCTGCAGAATAGGAACCAGAAAGCGACTCGTTCTTCAGCAAAAAGAAACATTTTTCAATGAGAATGTCAACAAGTACAAAATGCTGATTTGCTTTTGATAAATACAGATTTACTTTGTAAATAAACACCAGCAATAAACAGAAAGTTATCATTGCAAAACTCTCTTCACATAATTATAAGACAATAAGAAAAATGTGACAAGCAGCTTACGAGGGAACGTATCTGATGATGAGCTGCAGCGCCTGGTGACACTGATCAAAGTTCCTGATGAGATCTTAAAAAAATAAATAAAAATAAATAAAACAAAGTTGATGTTTCCAGTTTCATTGGGGTTTTTTTTCTTGTTAATTTACCTTCTTTTATTCTTTACAAATAGAAGCCGGTTTTGAAATGTTTCATTTGATTAAATTCAAACAAAACTAAATTGCTACAGTGTGTTTATTTTTCACTTTGTGGTCTAACAAGGACGTGATAAAGACACAGAAAGGAGACATTAAGCTACAAGAACAACATAAGACAAATCACAAACAAAAGAAAAGTTATTAGAGAGCAGTAATATTTAAATTCTATTAATTATGTCATTATGGCATCACTTTCATGCTTTTTGAGTAAAAGTTGTGTAAATAAGCCTTTAAAAGGCTTTTTGGTGTTGGTCGATTCTCTACAGTATTAAAACTAGAGGTTTGAAACATGAAGGTGGAGAACAACGTTCGTATCTGGCTTCAGAGTTTCGTTTTTATTTTGATACTTCGTTTTGTTGTTTACTTGCACTCTGTTCAATAAAGTTCATATAAAAAACAGCTTGTTTGTGAGTGGGTAAAAGGTTTATGATTGGTCAGTCAATGTCACGTGATCATGCTGTGTCCACATGGACAGCGACAAAGCTCGACATAAAGTAGTTAAGGTGGATCAGAAATGTTGCTAGATTTTTCATTAGGTGCTTTTTGGAAAAAAATGTCGAAAAGTCGCCAAGAGGTTTGAAATGTTGTTATAAATTTCGAGGCCGGGGCTTTCCACACCCACTGTCAAACAATTTTATGGAGAAACCTTATGATCACAGGCGCGTCCATGCACACAGGTGTGCACACAGATGTTAACAGACACTCACGGACTTGGGCTGCAGCTGCCTCTGGGGATGTTGTGTGTTAAACAGTGTCATTATTTGTTTGTGTCCACAATTATATTATCAGTGTTAAAATATAGATGTTGGTCGATGCTGTGGTGTCTCTGCTCTTGTTTTTGTCTCTCAGCAGGTGTTGAAGCAGATTTCTTTCTCTCCCAACTTCTCTTCTACCTCTTTTTCCTCTGATTTCCTCTCTCCTTTGCCACGTCCGCTGACTCAAAAAAGTTGTAATAAACAAAATAACATCTAAATAAAAATAAATAAAGGTAACAAGCTGAACGTTGCAGTGATTGCTGCATGTTCGGCTTGTGAGAATAAATCTGTCAGGCATTCCTCTTGTGTGTTTTTGTGGTGTTTGTGAATCAGAGGCGCGTTAGCACCCTCTCCGAAGTCCCACAGATTTTGCGAGGTCTCTGAGTTTTTTGTGAGAATTCCTGTCTATACTGAATATGTAGCAAGTGAAATCGTGTAAAGTCAGCTGACATGACGAGACGCCACACACATTAGGAGCAGATGAGGAACATGCCTGATTTTTTCATCGTGTGCGGTCTGAAGCTCTTGCGACGCTGTTAAAATCCTGCCGTGTGAACCGGGCTTTAGTCTCGATTCATCTGAACTGAATGAAATTACACGACATGCTGTTTTTGAACGCAACCCCACCATTATTAAGAAATAAGTACATGAAAGATGCAAATGTTTATGGAACTAAATCAGATGAATAAAACTCACTCTCATCCTCATCATCAGAATCAGAGATGTCCACTCCTCCCTCATGGATCGTCACCCTCTCTGGAAAAAAACACACACACTTGTTCTGACTCAGTACCGGGAGCTGAAACTGAAAGTTCCTTTCATGGAACAGGATTATTGAACTTTACTGTGTGGAGAACATACTAGGGGTAAAATGGGAGACCACCATCTTTAGACAGGCACACAAGTAAACCGTCTGTGCTGACACCAGATTACCAAGGAAGGCCATGTACTCCTCCACCACAGCCTGGCTCCGGCCAACCCATGGAACCCTCTGGAAACAATGTAGATTATTACATCATTATGACATAATCATTATAATATTATAACACTGTCAGTGGACAGCTGTGGTGGTTCATGAGAAAATAAACCAAAAATACCCAAACAAGGAGAAGAAACCAGCTGTTGAACAGCTGTCCAGCATCATAATCACCATAACATTATTTATTCTAATTAATAAATCATCCAGCTAATCAATCATAGAAACTCTTTATGAATCTCTTCTTCTCTCACCAGTATGGTGTAGATGAGCTGTTCGTGGTCCTTGGACAGTTGAGTTATACAGCTTCGAAACTCCTGCAACCAGTTGATGATCTGTGCGTCCTGTAAGAGGAGAGACATTTAGCTGAAGGACAACACTACATGACTGTTCTCAGTCATCTCAAATCCACTGAGGCTCTTTACCTTGATGTCTGGATCAGCCAGCTGATGCTTCAGCAGTTCATAATCCCGAGGGTCTCCCTTAAAAAACACAAAGAGAACTGGCTCATCAGGCCGAAAACTCCAGTCACATTTTAGAAGAAGACGAGGCTGAAGTTAGCTTCCTATTTGGGAAACAGCTAAAGGGCAATTACACTAAATT
The DNA here is from genome assembly GCA_006937955.1 of Pachypanchax playfairii. Lineage (NCBI taxonomy): Eukaryota > Metazoa > Chordata > Actinopteri > Cyprinodontiformes > Aplocheilidae > Pachypanchax > Pachypanchax playfairii. The sequence goes on along the minus strand of SSNP01000018.1, from coordinate 409,151 downwards.
TGACCATCATTAAACTGCTGACAAATCAGAAACCCCTTTCACAAATACCAGATGTGGTTTTAATTGCTCTGTTACTAGTGAAGAATAATCCAGTCCAGGTTTGAAGTGTCTGTCTGTTGTAGTTTTTGATCTACAGCTGTTTTAGTGTGATCCAGATGCAGAAACATTGCTGAAATCTGCCTTTATTAGAGTTTCACAAATCAGAAACCCCTTTCACAAATCCCAGATGTAGTTTTAATCGACCTGTTACTAGTGCAGAATAATCCAGTCCAGGTTTGAAGTGTCTATCTATTGTAGTTTGTGAGATAGAGCAGTTTAAAGATGGTCAATTTTGGTGTAATTGCCTTTTAGCCGTTTCCCGAATCGGAAGCTGGAATAGGAAGCTAACTTCAGCCTCGTAGAAGAAGGGAGATGTTTCTACAGAGTCTACTGAGTTCAATCCGGGTCGTTTTTGTCACGTTAGTCAATCTTTCCTAGATTTTTTTTTATTTAAGATCTTTGTGTTTTGTCTGATTATTTAATGTTAACGCATTTTTATTTGTTGAGCTCTACTTTGATTTAATAGTCTCCAGCTGCAGATTTGGGGACCAAATCTTGAAAAAGACCTGCATTGTTTTCCTCTGGAAGTTCTTCCCCTTACAGAGACACCAGGTGGCTCACAGTCTTACCTGTCTGTATTTCTCTCACCTGTCTGTATTTCTCCAGGGTCTCCGCAACACTGCCTCCAAACCTTACGATCTTTGCCGGAGGAGAGTTCAGAAAGTCCCGACCGGCTGCCTCCATGTTTCACGGTGCTCGGTTTTGTTAAGCTAACTTCGCGGTTTTCACGCTAAAATCTTTTTTAATTATAACTGTTTGTACCATGTAAAATGTCCAGCGGTAATTCAACATAATTTTGCAAAGGCATAGTATGTTTTGGAAAACGCCACTTCAATCGTTCTGCCATTATTAAAGCGCATGTTGTGTCTTTACAACAGGAAGAGAACCGCATGTTTAAGGAAGTGATTAAATGAGGGCGGTGTCACATTGAAAATGTTCCCCGTACACAACCGTGTAGTTCCGTTTGGCTTGGTGGTTATGTTTTATTTGTATGTTTACGTTTGTTGTTTATTGTTTCTCTCTCAAAACAGCCGGTGTAAATCGGTTTAGACTTATACTTGCTTAATTTTGGGAAAAACCAAACACATCTGGATCCAGAAAGCTTTGTATAACTTATCCTGTTCATTAATTCAATTTCAGTTTCTGTGTGGCTGTGTGGGTGAAATACATCCAAAACATGTATAATATTTAAAGCAAGACAAATCATGGTTCCAAATTAAATAAAAAATTATTGATAGAGTCAGAAAACAAATATAATTTAAGAGGAAATGTGCATTTAAAGAGGCAATTTGTAAGAACTCTTAAAAAGTCAGTGTATTTCAGTATCAAAGGTTAAATTATGGAAATATCTGATGATCTAAAAGAGAGTAAAATTTAACTGTTATAAAAAAAGGGACTGTCTTTTTGTGAATATTTTTGACACATTGTCTTTAATCAATAAAAACTTGTGTTATTTCTTTTAGCCGTGTTTTGCTTTTCTTTCTGTTCATTTCTTTTTAAATTTGAACAATGATGAGTGGTGTATTTCAGGATTGGGGTAGGCATAAATACATTTCTACTTCTGCCTAATCTTTTTCAAACATATGACTATATATCTTTTTAAACATTAAATAAATGTATTTTAGTTTAAGTTTGTCTTTCAAATAATAACATTTTGCCTGTTGTATCAATCTCTTCTCTTCCATTTATCCAGGACCACTCCTTCAGCAGAGTTCTCCAGACCTCTCCTCCGTCCCCTGGCCAGCTGTGAGACATAGTCTCTCCAGTGAGTCCCCCGTCTGCCCTAGAGGTCCTGGCACAATGAAGCCAACAGGAACACAACTTCCACATAAGGGTTTGATGTAATCTGAAGCCCTTCAGTCCAGAGATCCTCCAGATCTTCACTGCACTTAGAAATTCTGTCTATAAAAATTCATGACAAAGTGACTCTGGTTGAGTTCAACACATAACACAAGCATGAATAGAGTCCATCTTTCTACAGTCAATGTGAACTATGGTATTACTTCAACTACGTGTTCAAATCATTTTGGGGCCACAGATCTGTGCAGCTGCATCAGTAGTGGAGGCTCCAAACATTTTGAACCTGATGTTCCCTGCCTCGCTCAGAATGCTGGAAACATTCGGCTGGATCAGGGAGCTGAAGGTCTTCTGAACTGGGGCCCCAGCCAGATGTTCCTAGCACATCCTCACATTTGGGTGAAACCATGGTCAGGTCTCTTCCTCTGCCACCTGATCCAACTCACCACTAGGTAGTTAACAGCTCAGCTCCTCTCTTTACAGGAGTGTCCAAGACTTACAGAAGCGGATGACACAATTACAACTTCCCTCATCAATCAGCAACCGAGGGTGTCCATGCAGGCACACTCATGCACCCCCGTATGAACATGATTTGTTATGGACAAACAATCACAAGCACAGAAGTCCAACAACAAGATGCTGCTCAGGTTCAGATTGTTGAAAATACAACAATATGTACACACACATTTTATATATATATATATATATATATATATATATATATATATATATATATATATATATATATATATATATATATATATATATATATATATATATATAAATTATATATATATATATTTTCTTTATTCGTTTTAAAGTCGTCCATTTTGATGTCGTGAAGCTTCTGCACACTGACACATGTTACCCAGCTGTTAGACACTGTGGATGTTCTTTGGGGGAAATGAATTACCGGTAGATTATCATGCAGACAACACTGGACTCAAAACAGCAGCTCAAACCGACACCAAGCAAAGATGAAGGACTAGTGATGTTTTTCTAGTGACTATAACCAATAACATGAAATGTTTAAATGTTTTTTTTTTAATAAACATCAGTCTAATTAGGAGCTGGTTAGGCTGAGAACAAAACAAATACAACAAACACAATATCTTTATATATTTATAATGTTCCAGATAAATAAACTTCCAAATAATTCAACATTTTTTAAACAAGACGATATTCACATTTTTGAGCAAACTTTTTGTCTGAACATTTCTTGTGATATTTGTTTTGTTTTGGTCAGAAACAAACGCTCAGAACGGGAAACAGACATCCGTTTATGGAGCGATCTGCATTATGACATCAGACCTCTGTATATCTAATCCCAATCCGAGCCTGGAATAATAATCCATGCCCATGAGTTGTTTGGGAGGATGAGATCAGGCTCAGGTGGAGAGAAAAGGACAAAAAAACTTCCCGGACAGGTGCTTCTAGCACCTCCCCCCTGAGAGTACCACGCCCCTCCTGCAGGGTGACCTGTGTGGGACGGAGCGTCTCACCTGGCTCACCTTACAGCCGCGCGCACTCAGGCCCGCAGCTCGGAGGCACCTGAGAACAAGTCGGTCTTATTGACCCTAAACATGGAACCGGCGTATGGGGGTCTGGGTCGTTGCGCGTGCTCCTTCTGGCTCGCGGTAGTCTTTGACATCGTGGGACTGGTCGTGCTTCTCATTGGGGTGTTCGTCAGCGTGTTTTTCTATGATCTGCTCATCTATGCGGGCGCCATCATCATCTTCCTGAGCCTCATCTGGTGGGTCTTCTGGTACTCCGGGAACATCGAGGTGCCCCCGGCCGAGCTGGAGGACGACGTGGGTCTGCTGAAGAAAAACAAGGGGGGTCTGATCGGCATCGGCGGCGCAGTCAGGCGCCTCTCCAGCCGCGTGTCCAGCAGCATCAGGAGCTCCTTCCGCAAGAACGGTGGACCCCACAGCAGCCGCGCGCACCCTTCAGCAGCAGGGCTACAGGTGTCTTCACAGACTCAACAGGTGACCGTTGCCATGGAAACAGTTACCCCGCAGGAAAACACCCCTCATACACCTGCATCCCCTGCGCCTGCCGGTGACATAGAGATGCCGCACACAACTATGGAGACCTCGCCTACGTAACAGGTTGACAGGTGAGGCCTTTCACGCACACACACGCACACAATCTGAACTCATCTGATAGGAACATCATTTATAAAACATTCAGATACTTAGTTCAGATCATGATTCTGTTTCTGATCTTCCAACCAGCACATCAAAGTTCCTGAATGACCTTGTTTCATCTTTCACATGATTATTATTATTAATAATAATAATAATAATGTCCATAATAAGGAGTACATACTGGACCGAGGACCATCAGCAGACGTCCATTCAAACCTAAAACCCAGAATCTCTCAGCTGTCCCGCTCATAAACATCTGGATCCAGCTGTGATGTTTATGAAGCTTTAATAAAAGCTTCTGTTGTATAAAATCCCTTTCGTTGAATCCGTTTTGACCCACATCACCAACGTGCCAACGCTGTCAGCTATTCAGAACAAAGTACAAATTTGTTCCACCATTTTTAACCTCATGACATTTTCTATTGACGTGAACATCAACGGGTGTTTTGTGTCTCCCTCCTGAGAGATGCAGAGATACGGGATGAAGTTTGGACCTTCATAAAATAAAATAAACTTCTTTCTGTACTATGTAAAATCCTTGTCCTTCATTCTAGGTAGAACTTTGTTTTCTGTTATTCTAATGTGACTTAAACGAGGAACTAAAAGAACTTCCTGTAACCGTATGATAATAAAACTCTTATCTCTGTGTAATTATTAACCACAGCTCTGTGACAGACCAACCTGTAGCTCCATCTGAACACCTCCCGTCTCCACATTCACTCAGTGTCTGATAAAACACCCAAATTACACGATGATGATGTTTCCTTCATTTTCTTCTCCACAGTCCAGTTCCGTTCATTCGAGGACCCTCAGAGTCCTCAGAGCAGTCTCTTCTTCACTTCGATGGATCATGTATATATACAACTTTTCATGATAAATTATTCATGTTTGTAGATCTTGGTGCAACAAACTGACCTGAGAATGTTTAAAAATGTTTATTTTACTATTGATCGTTTTAAGGATCCAGTCAGTTTGAGATTTGGGTCCATTTTTTTAAGAATGTTTGAAGTTCTTATAATAAATTGTTTTGTTTTTTACATTAAGACAAAACAAATGGATGTTTTAGATATTTATCAACGTTTTATTTGAAACACTCTGTGACAGAACTCTGTTTTATTAAAATAAAAAGACACTTGTGTCATAGAAATTTAGAATATTTGATCATGGTATTTGTTTCTTAGACTATTACATACAAACCTGACTAACATTATGTCTGATGATGCAGTGAACTGAAAAGATGCAGCTTATAAGTTAAAGTTTGAACAAGGTAACAACAGCGTTTAATTGGTCTCTCTACTTCTTTGACACAATGAAAACTAAAAATAAAAGACATTCAGGCTTAAATATTATGTGTTAGCTTGGTTAGACATGTATAAGTGTGAATATTAGAACAGTCCCAACCATAAGCGTATAATGTTAAATGGTAAATGTCCTGTATTTGTTTAAAACTTTTCTAGTTATTCAGACCACTCAAAGCACTTTCAAACTACAAGTTTTGCATTTACCCATTCACACAGTCTGATACATGGATTGGGGGTAGAGGGGGGGGGGGGGGG
>SSNP01000018.1:362730-397735 GCA_006937955.1 Pachypanchax playfairii | reverse complement strand
GGGGGGGGGGGGGGGGGGGGGGGGGGGGGGGGGGGGTTAACCCAGAATGGCATAACAGAGCTCTCAATATGAGAAAGCTGATTCCTGCAGACATCTTTGTCTTTTGTTTAAAAACAGGTTTCTTTTTCAAGAGTTGATTTTTTCAAAGATCATCTTCTACACGCAGAAAAGGGGCGTGGCAGGGAGATGCTGTCGCCGCTGATGACTGTGGGGGCAGTTAATGACAGACTGCCCGCTCTTTCTCAACAAGACCCAAAGAACCGGGTCCTCTTCAGTCCCGCTCAGCCACCAGCTTCAGAACTTTCCCGATGGCGATGGTCTTACCTGATAGAGATAAAGACTCAATCAAATTCCACTTTTACCAACATGTTATTGAATCCTACAGGTTTATGGTTCTGCATTTTCATAAAGGTACGTGATCGAATAACACCTGGCATAAACAGATACAAATTAAATGCAGTACGAGTTGAGCAGGATATGGGATTAATTCATTTTGGATTAACAGGTGTCATGTGACTGAAACAGATTCTAATCACAGTTTTTAGCTGCTGCTTCTTCAGCAGAGCATCAGCTGTTTGTGCTACATTACAAAAACCTGGATTAACTACAGATGATCTAATCTGCAACAAATTTCCTGCCTGTTAGCACTGCGCACCTCAGAGTGTTGGCATTTACAACCCCATCCTCCCTCACCTGAACTCTTTATAAAGTGCATTACCTTCATCTCGTAAGGTAAATCGTCCCATCTGAGGAAACTCTTTAAAGGTCTCGAGGCAAATAGTTCCTGCTGTGCGCAAACGGGCGATGCAGACCTGGTCCTGCTTGACAAATCGAGGTCGCGTCTTGCTCTTTTCTCCCGTTTTCTTGTCTACCAGACAAATTAAGGCCTGCAGGGGGCGCAACAACACATTTTAAACAGATGAATTAGTCCAGTCTGCCACAAACATGTTTCCAAGACAAACTCTGCTTGAGGTCAGAATGTGAAAAGCAGAGGAACGGAGTCTTACTGTAATTTGCACTTCTTCAATGCATGTGTGAATGTGAAGGACTGCGTTGTAACCTGGACAGATGATAGATTTGTGTTCAATGATGACAATCTGTGGAGAAAACATACTATAATCAGGAGAGGAAACTCAAACATGTTCTCATGTTAATGTATTCTGCGCTGGAAGCACCACCGTGTCTCTTACAGCAAACTGTTAGGCGTTGTTCACCTGAATACTTGAATTTGACTTATTACTGATAAATGATCAAGATCACCTGCTGACACCGTGTCTATGAACTTTCCAGTTGGAGACTTTAAGGACTGACCTGGGCGTCGAAGGTCCGCCCTGAATGACAGAGGCTCTCGCCGTTGCACAAGATAAAACCTGGCAGGATCTCCTCCTCCTCGATGCCCTTCAGTCTCAGCTTGAGGTTTTCACCTGGACCCGCATCATCTGTCTCCACATCGTCTGACAAAAGGCTCAACACCTCCACCACATGCTGCCAGGCACAAGAGTGAAAAGGGGATGAGATAAAGAACAAGACAGGAGTATAAGATACTAACGACTACTTGGACTTTTGAATGAAAGTTTTCTGTGGAGAAACATTGAAGCTCCTGTTAGCTTTACTCTTTTATTTAAACATTAAAAGGTAAAGGATTATGGGATATCTTACCCTGTTTGGCATCATGACTAGCTGCTGTGCTTTACTGATAGTCCCAGACTCAAGCTTCCCAAGAATAACAGTCCCCATGTCCTGATGAGACAGATTGACAGCGTGTTAGCAACATTTATAGCAAACAAACTGAGCTACGAAACAGAAGGCTGGAGACGCCACATTTAAAAACATGTTGACACTCACTGACTTGGGCTGCAGCTGCCACTAGGGATGTTGTGTGTTAAACAGTGTCATTATTTGTTGGTGTCCACAATGACATTATCAGTGTTTAAATATAGATGTTGGTCGATGCTGTGGTGTCTCTGCTCTTGTTTTTGTCTCTCAGCAGGTGTTGAAGCAGATTTCTCTCTCTCCCAACTTCTCTTCTACCTCTAACTTCTCTCCTTTGCAATGTCCGCTGACTCAAAAAAGTTGTAATAAACAAAATAACATCTAAATAAAAATAAATAAAGGTAACAAGCTGAACGTTGCAGTGATTGCTGGATGTTCAGGTTGTGAGAATAAATCTGTCAGACATTTCTAAGCATCTGGACATCAATTCCGACTGCTTCAATGTCAGACGGGACATGGGAGAAAAAAAAAAAACAACATTGACTGTTTTCTCATTTCCACAACACACACTGAACTCAGTGAACGTGCTCATTTTACATGCACTTATATTGATTTTGGCACCACCTACATCATCACGGTGTTGCTGTGTTTTTCTATGGAGATGATAAAATTAGCATTTTAATAAACCAGTAGTATCAAACACATTCTCACCTTGTATTTGTCTACAATGGGCAATCTGACAGGACCGTCACTGGATCTGTTAAAATTTGGCAAACTATCCAAATGTGGAATGAATGGAAGACCTCTGTAAAATCAGAAGACAAAAACATTATTAATGACAGATATACGGGTGCCATTTGTTTGTGTCATCACCACACTACAACACTTACGTATACCAGGGGCACATGTCAGTGGGCTCCTTCAGGTTGGCGCCCGTTAGCCCAGAACATGGCATGAAGTGAATGTCTTTCTTTGGGTTGAAGCCAACCTTTTTCAAAAATGGCACTAGCTTCTCTTTGCACTCTTCATACCTAACAGTCGAAACAAAAAGATTAAGAACAAATTTGATCTGATCCTCCAAGACAAACGTGTGTAAATGAGAAAAGATGTACTGCTGCTGTTCGTTACGCTTCTACAACCTGAAGCCCCCCGGAAACGTTTCCCTCCTCCATTAAACCAGAATCCAAAAAGAAATATTGGACAAGTCAAAGTTTTTGTGCTTCTGCAGTCATTTATATTTGTTTACATCTCAAATGGCTGTGTCTTTAATATCGTGTACAATTCATCAGGCTTGGATAAATTAGGATGTTAGTGTCACCTGGATGATGATCATCAAAAAGTTGGTTTATTGGTAGATTGATGCTGATTTGTGATTTCCATAGTTCTGACATGCCGCTTCTGGTTTTGGCTGATTCTGAGTTCTTTAAAACCTAAAAATCCTGACATGAAACAGCTGTGGGTTTGCTCCAGGGTAGGGGAAGCATGGCAGACTGCCAGCTGGAAAGTTGCCAGTTTGAGCCCCTGGACCTTCCTGGTTAAACAAGGTTTAAAGAACCCTGAACATTTTATTGTCCATTTATAATAAATGTGTTCTAAAACATTTTCCACTTTGAGATCACTGGGAGGTTCTGCTGGAAATGCTGCACTGTTACAACAACATCTCAAACTCCCAAAGCAAACATGCAGGACGTGGAACCAACAGCTGAAGCGCAGGAGAGTTCTTTCAGGTTACGTAAAGCATGTTACAGCTTGTCAAATGTAAATATACTGATTTTACTCCTTCCCACTTGGCAAATCACAGACCACAAAGTAGACAGCAGTACATTAACCATTTAGGTGTCAGCTGGTGGTTTAAGGGGGGCTGATGTCACTGATCAAGGACTAATTGTACCTCCAGGATTCTGCAAACAGTCATCATAGATGCCAACTGGAGGAATTTAGCAGCACCAGCACGTCTTTATGGATTTAGCTTTAATGCTTTAGACGTTTTAACAGAAATAACACTTTTCCTGCACACCTGTAGTTTGTGCTGCATTTATCAGTCAAGCCTCACGCTGCTGTTTCAATCCGCCATTGCAGATAAAAACTATCTGTGTAGACGACTTCACCGTAAAGTTATAGATGTTTTTAAAGACTGAAGTGTTCTAAAGTAGATACATGAGCACAAGATGCATGAACACAAGAAATGGGACACACAGCTGCCTTCTATAATAATGAATGCTGTACGACTGCAGCAAGTCTCAACTGGCTTAACCGGGGATTTACCAGCGTCACAGATTCTACTGATGAACCACCAGGAAACACAAAGATGTTTTTGGAACTGCTCAATGCACTTTGATGTTAAGCTGGTTGTCCAACTTGTTTATTTTTCAAAACGTTCTAAATAGAACCAAATAGTAAAGGTCAAAGTAACTTCTGAGCAAAACTCTTGTGTATTGCTACTGACAGTAAAGAGACTCACCTCTCCAGGCTCCAGTTGACTGTAGGATCATCCATTTTATTCACCAGAACTATCAGGTGCTTGACACCAGCCGTTTTAGCTAGCATAGCATGTTCCCGTGTCTGTCCACCTTTCTCAAAACCGGTTTCAAACTCGCCTTTCCTGGCTGAGATTACCTATGAGAAAACAGTCCATTTATGATGGAGTCTGTTAATATTCATACACATAATAAAGCTCAAAATCACAGTAAAATATGTATAACAGTTTCATTAGAATTTCCTAAATTAGCTCGACTTAAAAGGTTGTGTGAGAATCAGATTTCCTACATAAAACAACTGAAGAACAGAGGATGAATAAGTACAGAGCCAATGTTTTGATACACACCAGTACAGCTAAATCTGCTTGTGATGCACCTCCAATCATGTTGGGCACGAAGCTTTTATGACCTGGAGCGTCTAAGATAGTAAAGTGCTTCTTGTCTGTCTCAAAGTACGCTCGGCCCACTTCCACAGTCTTGCCTTTGTCTCGTTCCTCTTGGTTGGTATCCAAAGCCCAAGATAGATACCTAAAGACAAACAATCATCAGTTTCTAAGTTATGGTGTGTTTATAGTGTCTGTTTTACCAAATCTACCATTTACCTTGATAAAAACACAGTAAATTAACACTACAATTATGTAAAACACAACCACCAATTGAATGCTTTAATATTTAGATGGTGATGCATTTGCTTACCAGGTTTCTCGGTTCTTTTCTTTTGCTTCTCTCTCGTACTTCTCTAGAGTCCTTTTGTCCACCATCCCTGTTAGATACCTGTTGGAGCAGAAGGAGGGAAGTGTAAGTCAAATGCCTGTTGCCATTATTCCAACATGTTACTTAAAAAACTCCTACTCACATTATTTGTCCTCCGATGGTAGACTTTCCAGCATCTGAGAAAAGACAAAATCAACGATTTTACTTTCAAACGTATTAAGAATTCAAATCAGTTTAACAGGAAATTTATCATTGTGATTTAAAAGGAGAAAAAGGGAAACAAAGAACAATTACTACATACTAAAGCTGCATCAGAACGCTGGCTTGTGATTGGAAGGATTTGACAGTCAAAAATGGGTTTTACTGTCCTCGAACACGGCTGATCGTTAATTTGCACAAACAATAAAAAAAAGCCCTCGAGGTCAAACTTTTTACTGAGAGAAGATTCAAGGCCTGTTTGTAATTTCTGTGAGGAAGCACGAGATATGTTGGAGGTTAAAAAATAAGGTTTCCAGAATGAGGTTTTGGATTTAAGTGCTAACAGCCGCATAACTAGAACTCAAGTCCAGATTTTGGTGTAATATTCTATCTGCAAACAAACGGACAAAAGAGACTCGATCGTTTATGATTAATAAACTGTACTTTGTGTGTAGCTACAAGAACATAAATAAAAGATCGATCAGTCCAACACTGCAGCTTATTTTAAACTGAGGTTCTGTTCAGATAGATGTTCATTTATATTGTGGACTTTATGTAATCTAAGTATGTCTTTATAGTGGGAGGAGACATCTCTTCGGGTCCAGACGCGTTAGTCCAGCACTGAATCTTACCCAGAACATGTTCATAACAACTCACACCTTCAGGCCTGTGACCAAAACATGTCACATGTAAACCAGTTTAATAAAAACATCAACGACCCTCAGGAGGAAGGAGAGGGAGGAGAACTGTCAACCAGCTGGAAATCCTGGACGTTTTATTAACAAAACTCCTCGGATGAGGAAAAAACATTTTCAAGAATCAGAAATAAAAGTCCAGTTATCTAGTTTTAAATCTAACATGATTAGTGGTGCTTTATAAGTATAAAAAGTAATTTACAGTGACTGAGAGAAAAACCTGTAACTTACTGATATCTTGAGGAAAATATAGAAGTTTCTTTTTACTGTTAACATTTTATTACAGTCTCATTTTTTATTTAATTAGGAAAAATATATTGTTACAGTCAGAGAAAATAGAATTGGTTAAAATTGACATTAGCAGGTGAGAAATTTGTTTTTTCACTTAAATGACATGAATGAGAACTTTCAGTAGTGGAGTGTGTTGATGCTCAGTTCCTCAAAGAAAGAGTCTCATTTTGAATTTGATGGCGGCAGCACACCTCACAGGGTGTCACGTCCTCTAACTGTCTCCATGTGTTGCTGCCATCAAAATCAAAATGACAATATATTTGACGAAATGTTAAATATCTGTTTAAAACATCTGATATGGTGTTTATGTTCTTTTGGAAATAAAATAGGAGGTTATGAGATTAAGAAGGTGTAAGATTAAGGTGTAAAAACTGACATGCCTAATCTGAAAAAAGTTAAACTTCAGAGTTCTGCAGACAAACGTGTTTGAATTAAAGAAATTTGTTGCTTTGATTATGAAACATGATACAAGAAAACTATATTTCTTAGGAATAAAGACAGATTGTCTCATATGATAAGTAATACAAGTGTATAAACATTAGAGGTGCATATTTATATACAAGTCAAGCAATGCACCCGACAGGTCTAAGCACTGACCTACATGCCCGATGAATACAACATTAACGTGTTCCCTCTTGGGGGCGTCTGGTTGTACAGGTGGAACCTTTGGCACTAGCACTTCTTCCTCCTCCTCCATCACCTCTGGAGTCGTGTTCTCAGTTGATTCGGACTCCCCTGGTCCCCCGTCCCCACCTCCAGGTTCCTCCTCACTTGGTTCAGAGTCTTTCTGGTCCCATGGCTCCTCAGCTGTCATCTCTGTGTCACCGTTCTCTAAAGGAACTTCACAATCACAGACACAACATATTATTTACTGACTTTTAAATCATGAATTCAACTCGAGTGTGTGAGGAGAAGAACGTTTCTATAAATTTCAGTAAGCAGCAGATTCAGTGGGATTCAAACCACCAAGAAATAAACCTGATCTAGTCGTCTGTAACGAGTGTTTACACAATCATCCATTCTAACATGTTTACTTTACAACTTGTACTACAGATAGTGACAGTCACACTGATGGTACATTTATCTGTCAACATATTAACTGAATATATTTGAGAATGATCCAGGAAGAATGACAGAAAAGCTGAACATGTTTCAAAATCATTTATAGATCATTTTTAACATTTACTTTAAAAAGTTGCACATAATATCTGCTCTGAGCTGTTAGCTTAAACAAACCCGCTCTGTATTTATTCCTCAAGGACGGCAGTGTAGATTTAAACAGAGGTATTAACTGTAAATACATTTAAGGCTAAAAACAATCAGAATTTATTTAAGGCTTCCAGCACAGTGACTGCACTCTGTGTGTTGTAGTATGTGATTAAATGAACATATCCTTATTAGACGTTTGATCTTCCCAGTCATAAAACTGCACAACGCTTCTTTAAACCATCAAGATATTTAAAGAAACACATTTTACCAACAACTCAACAGATGTTAAATGCAGCTCTGATGAAAAGCCTGTCCAGAATGTTCCAGTTTACAATGTGGTGTTATCTCCCACTGAAAAAGCGCCATGTGTGTTTAAAGTGATAATGAAACACTCCCAATAAATGTAGCGGAGCAAGACAGACACACAACAAAGACAAGCTGATAAGAATCTGCAGCAGTTTCAGATGTTTTGTGGTAAAACACTCACCCAGGACGCTGAACCAACGATGTATAGAATTACACGAGGTAACATTTGATAGTTACATTTATGTGCATGAGCTGCTTTTGCACAGTGTTTGCATCCTTTAACAGTGTTTTAAAATGATGCATTTTAGAATCCATTCAAGATGGACTCTTTACATTCACTTATTTAAGGTTATGGGGAAACAGAACTTATTCAGGTCTGTTTAAGGCCCTGAGAGGGCTTTAGATCCTCAGACTGTAACTCAAACTTAAACAGTAGGGAAATTCCAAAATGTCTGTAAACATTCAGAAGGGTTCTAATGGTGCGTTCACACCGGCCCAACCATCAACACCAGAAGCGTCAAGTTTACATGTAAAGTTTATGGTGGAGTGCGTCAGACCAGCATCAGAGTCTCTGCGTCGCTTTGTGAGCGTTAGCAGCGTCAACTTTTCAAGCTTTTCAAGTGTTGAAGCTTGAAACACGAGCAACGCAGATGTTCTGCTAGCTGAACTTTTGACGCTCTTGAAGCGGCATGTCAACCAATCAGAGCGTCTAATCGTAGTGACGTACCTGAATGAAGCAGGAAGTCTTCAAACAGGGCGCAGGATAGACGGAAGTAGCGTTGGAAGCAAACCTCATCCATATGAAGCTCCTGGAGCAAATGGTTTAACTCCTCAAACTCAGAACGGAACTGAAGAATGGCGTGTATCCACAAACGGAGTAAATAAAGCCAAGACACTCTCTATATATGATCAGCCATAGCTCAGAACATCTGATAACAGAGGAAGCCCCGCCTACGCGCTCTTTTTAACGGTCAAGTGTTACGAGTTTCAACTATCAAGCGTGAAGCGTTATGAACATTGCTTGACGTTGACAAAGCGGCCGGTTTGAACGCACCATAAATCTCCTCACGTGAGTCACAAGGACTTGTTGGGAGTTGTGTCATTTAATGTTGAACGTGCTACAAAACTCAAGAAAAATGTGCTTCTAAAACAGTTGGTAGAGTAGTCGCAGACATCTGGAACCTTCTCCACTGCTTTCCCATTTATCTTCAAACTAGGGGTAAGATTGTTCAAACAATTTGGGACCATACTGTGACACAAACACTTGTACAATACTCAACCAACTGTAATGATTTGATTGCCGTTACATACCACAGGTGATCTGGCCATAGAAAAACCTGTCAACAGTATTCTACGTACCAATTTGACATGATTTCAATTGAAAATATACAAATACTTTCACAATTTTGTGTCTCCAACCTGTCGCAGCCCAATGAAATGCTAGATTTACCTGTTATTATACTATTATATGATCTTTGTCATGACACTGCTGAAGAATAAAACTTGATTTATTTTACTTAATTCTTACATGTACGCCAACTCCATTGACAACATGGACAAAATAATCTTATTGTTTCTTGAATATTTTGCACATGCATCAGAATTTAAGGGTAAACCCATAAGTGACTATGATTTTGTTTTAAGCCCCTCCCCTACAGTCCACCTCTTTGTTTGCTGCCAGCAAAATGGCTGAGCTTAAAAGTTATTCACTTTCTCTAGGATGCAAAAACCCTGATTGTCTCAGACACCAACCTTGTAACTTTGTCACCATTTAAAAAAGAATGACCTAATTTTAGACTAAAGTCTAGAACAGAGCTCAGTAACACAAGGAGTCGCCGCCTTATTGACCCGTAACGTCGGGTCATTTAAACACAATATACAGTATGCAAAGTGCAAGGCAACAACGATGAGTCAGCATAATCAACATCGATGCCTCACGTACAGAACAATCAACTTGGGGCCTTTCACATCTTGTTCACATGTTGTCTAAGTGTACTCGCACATACATGTTGATGCATTTGCTCAAAAACAAGAAATAAAGGTGTAAACATATAAACTGTGTCCAGCAGTGGTTGCTGGGAGATCAAAAATATAATCAGGAAGTAGCCTAGCTAGTCTCAGAATAATAGAAACTAAGTTAAAGCCTAGTCAGCAAATAGAAACTCTAACGTGCTTGTGACACGTTCTGATTGAAGAAACTTCACAGTGCTCCAGTAAAATGTACAACACGCTGACTACGGCACAAGACGCCGCTGCTCTGCTACTGACCATGTTATTATAATTATACTCTATTTACATTTTCCAACAGAAATCTTTTTTCTCCTTTATTCAACTTTCATCAGTAACAAATCTTGCAGGTGCTTTGTTTTATTTACTTTTGAATAAATTGCAGTACTGGGTAATGGTGTGTTCACACCGCCCAGTGTGTCCAGGCAGCTGCTGCTTGAAGTTGGGAAAATTGATCTTTGGGGCAGCAACCAATCAGCGAAGAGATCGGACCTCATCTGGAGGAAGATATCGGAGGATATTGGAGTGCCTGGTAAACAGTTTCATACTTTATTTCTATGAAACTCAAATCGTCTCAATGGGGTGTATCCACAACCTCTGCAAACACACCCGACGACGACGTTGTATAGCTTTATTTATTAAATAAATTGAAGCCACTCTCTCAACATGATCCATCATGTTGTAAATAACTATAGCAACAGAGAAAGCCCCCGCCCGCCTGTGATGTACTGACGTGACGCGTGGATGCGGAGTGTGCCAGCAGCTGTGTTTTTATTTAGGCAGCAACTCTCGTCCGGTTGAGCGTTTTGCTGCCTGGACGCGTTGGGCGGTGTGAACGCCCCATTAGACAGTTCAGTACTGGGTATGCCAGCTTACAGCTAATCTGAGTTCCGAGTTTTTTAAATAAAAGAATAATTTTGCCCATGGAGCTGCAGAAAATATCACATTTAAGTTCATATTTGTCTTGACTATTGTGAACCAATTGTTCTGTCTAATGGTGGTTTACACTGATGCCACAAATTCACAACAAGTCTCGGTTTAAACTTGTGTGGATTCACAGAAATAACGTAACTAGTTTTTAAATTTAGACCAATAAGTATTTAGTGCCGGCTCTAGATCTGGATCAAGATGAGAATTCAGCTTGAAAGCAGCACTGGAATCACTTCAGTACTACTGTTAAAACTATTATTATTTCAACAATGACAAGTTTCAGAACGTTACAACATGTATTCTGAATGTAATGCTCTATGATGTAGGTTCCAAACCTGTGGGGTTCACAGAAAATCTGCCTGTGTCGCAACAAAGAGGAACTCAGTCACAAAACATACATAACATAAAACCCCCCCCACAGGCTTTGACACAGATGTTATACATACCAGAACTCTCCAACACCTCCATGTTAGATATTGTTTCATCAGCAACTGAAACAAAAACAGCAAGTATGTTCAGATAAATTTCAAAGCAGTTGTCCAACTTCTTTAAGGCTGTAGAAAAGGGGTTGAGTTTACCGTTTTAAAGTTAACACGATTCAATAACATGTTGATTTTAGTTTTGCCTCGGAAGCAGCTTTAACAAACAACTAATGTGGAGCCCAGAAAACAGGCTCTGTTATGTCAACCAAGTAGATAATCCAAGTCACGTACAGTAAGTTAATTAAAAACAATAATGGAAGACTTTCAAACGTATTGACAAAAAGCACATGTTGTCCTGGGAACTCTTTTCCGAGAACTTTGACCAGTGATGTTTTTTAACGATAAGTTTTCTCATGTTAAACCTTGTGTAAGTCTCCAGTAGGCCTTCACGCGGTTAACGGTGACATTTTTTGTTCCACTTTGGACCGGCAATGCGTCACAAAATCCACGTCACACATCCTAACCTAACAGTACCACTTTCCAAATAAGTGTAAAATAATGTTTCACGACAACGACAACATGGATTTATGTCAACACCTTAAACGTGGAGCTGGGTGATGTTAAGAATACATCATTACTGAGTTTGCACCGTTTTCTTAACCTACGCACCAAGTCAACCAGAAACCACACCGGCTAACGAACGTGCTAACAGTTTGCCGCCAGTTGATTGAAGCATGAAAATGCCGGGTGGGTTAATGGTTGGTTAGACCATATAACCGTGTAAAACTAATCAGAACATTAATAGTTAAAGACATGGACTTTAACATCCCACATAAGACTTAAACAACAGCTAAACAAGAGCCGATATCTAGTTTTGTCGTTCCTCGACATACGCGTGTCTGTACTGTAAGCTAACCCAGGCTACCGTTAGCTGCTAGCTTGAGTAGCTCCTTCAACGTGACTCTGGACTCACCAGCGGAACTGAGATTTTCCGAGTGCGCTTTCATTGGAAAAGCTGGCACAAATTCAGCTGCGTTTACATTGGGCACAAACGGTTTAGCGTTCACGTTTAGAGAAGTAAATGCCAAGTCAAGTTGTCTGTCGACAGTGGCCTCCACATCGTCCTCTTGTTCCCAGGAATCAGGGGCAGTGTCTCTCGGCTCCATCGTGGTTCTTGGATTTTAACCGATGCTACGCAGTTCGTGGTAAATGTCACTGTCCGCCCTAAAGCCGTAAGTTCCCTCCCTTGAGTATTTTGAAGCTTCACTTTGTGATGTTTTATTTCCAGTTCAGATGAAATATAACAGCCGGGTTCTATTGGTCCAGACGCCAGAAAAGATATTCGACTCAGCACTCCCAGAAACCGTGCGCGAGGGCTGATGCGTCCATTCGCCCGGCGTGCTACCCGCGGTGAACACTGGGATTGGTAGTCCTATATACAACTAGATTCCGTTTTGTCTCACGTGAGTCAGGTGGTTAAACAACTACATATCCCAAAACTCAGCAATGAAGGTTCACGTTAGTAGCTTCTGACCTTTTTAGGCACCGCAGATTCGACTGACCTTTGGTCATAGTTAACTGGGAATTTTTAAAATTTACATTCAGCAAACATAAATTAATCACCCACCCATTCCTGCATTTTTTTAATCTGACAAAGCTGTTTGTTCTTTTATACAAATTACTATTTAAAAAGTTTGTATTTTCAGGTAAAATAAAATAATCAACAAACGGATGATTAGTAACTTTTATTTTGGAAATTCAACAAATGGATAATTACAGTTTGCAATCCTGGAAAGTATTACAACTTCTATAAGTCTTAGAAAAGCACTGACCGTTGAAGTCAAATGATCTTTGTTTTTTTTTCTTCTTGTCTTGTCCATAGTTTCCCTTTCTTGCATTCTATAATTCTGCCATCTGTCTGATTTTCAGTTTACAACGTAAACTGATTCATGCCATGTTTCTCTGCCACATCGTCATGTTTACTTTCTCTGACTCACACACGTTCCACTCTCAACGGGCCTCATCACATCTGTTAATCCATCCTCATGGTACTCACTTGGCTGCATATGTACTCTGTACTGTCTTCTCCTTGTCACATCCTCACACTGTAGATTACTTTAGTCAAAATTTTCTTTGTTCATGAAACACCTTCTTGCTGGATTTTATCAACTTGTCTGCTGTCGCCTGTATTTTGGGTCCTACTCCACATCTCCAAATATGTCAGCTGTCAATATGTCACTTGTTTACCTGAAATATGCAGCATCTGAAAGAAATTTTGTTTTGTATTTATGTTTAGAGCTGCATAGTAGTGCAGTTGGTCTTCACAGCAAGAAGGTCTTGGGTTTGAAAATCATCTGGGGCTTTTCTGCATGGAATTAGAATGTTCTGCATGTGTTGCGTTTCCTCCCACTCACCAAAACATGCCTTATTAAAGGCAGAATTAATATGTTTGTTCCAGTAAAGTAACATGGATACTGTCACATGTTCATTTTACTTACCTTTGGTTACAAGTAACGCCTCATGGCTTTTTACAAACACTAAGTTTATCTGAACAGGTCATGAGGTGGTTTTTACTAGAAGATCCTGTATAATGAGTGTGTCTGATGAAATAAACAAAAGAGCCTGTTTCCAGAGATGGCAATTGTTTGAGTTCGGTGGTTTTGAAGCTGCCTCAAGGCATTTCTGTGGTTCAGTCATTAAATCACCAGATAATGTTGCTTGTTTGTTAAGTAGCAGCACCTCAGGGCACAAACTGCAACTTCAGAAAACATCCGACAGTTTGACCCAGTCATTTATTTCAATAATACTTAACAGTGATATTTTTTGATCCAATTTACAAAACAAAAACATTTAAAAATAGACACTTAAAAAAATGAATACAGACAGGAACTCTTTTTAAATAAGGTTTGAAAAATATATACAATATGAATGGACTCATATTGGACAGTAGACAGCTGTTGGAGTATTTTTAGTGATCAGAGTGTGTGCTGTGAAAAAGGGTTGCATTTTGAGCTAATATTCATCTTTATTATGTGTATGCATATGTGTAGGGATATGATCATCTAAAACATGGAGAAAGGCCATGGAGTAGATTCAACCCATCCCTTGGGGTGGTACATGATCTGTCCTCCTTTCTGGCTCACTTCAGTCTTGTGGGAAAGCACCTGAGTCCCTGCTGCTTGTCTGCTTCTATTAATCTTTGTTACACTTTATCTATTATCATGCAAAATATGAACAAACTTAACTATTATAGAAGTTAAACTTAAACCGATTTATTCATAACTAAATTCACAAAGTAACCTGGAAAGAAATACATGAAACATTCCGCCAGTGACATCACAAAAAACGAAACAGACTCTTTACTGATTACAAAGTTAATGATTTATTTTTGCATTAGAATAATCAGACAGAAGGAATCATTTGGAAAATCCTGCTTCATTTACACCACAAAGGAAGTTAAATACAGTACAGTAGTAAAAGAATTATCTACAGAACAAGTGCAACTTTGGAGGCACCTTCATTATCACCGTGTTCCAACCTGCATTCTACAATCTGCACTTGGTGCAGAACAAGTTCGCTTCAAGTTTACATAGCTGCATCTCGATGAGTATCAATTTCAAACATTCACTGGCGGATGGATTTTTGATCCAGCAACACTCATTTCCTTCTGGTTAATTTAACATGGCATGTAAAACTGTGATAGACCTTCAGTGACACGGAGGTGTCAACAAACTTCCAGCTATGACACTGATGCACCAAGGTCCAGACATAAGCTGCAGCAACACTGGTCTAATTTAGTGTAGAATCTTTTTGGAGAACAGTCCGAGTACAGGTACTAGTGAGCAGAATGTGAGAATCAGTTTTAAATCTTGTGTTAATGCCAGAAAACTGAAGCAACCAAGTTTTACTCAGACCAGCGACTATAAAACGGAACAAGTTTGGTTTTATGTAAAACAACGTACTCTAAAAATTTAACAGCAGTTAAAAAAAAATGTAAAGCCCGTCACTTTAGCATGACACAGTTATTTCCTTTGTCACCACTTTAACAAACACACAACATCCATGTTGCTACATATACCTGTATGAACAAAAGCTGCCCAGTGGATCCCTCAGCTGATAACCTAGTGACCGTTGAGCAAGTATCTCCCAACTGTTGGCGACTAGTTGCCAGAAAACCTGCAGATTTTCTATTGAAATTCCACTGGACTGGTAAACCTTTGTGATGTTTCAGACTGTGGGAACTGCTCTTGAACAGTCTGTGTTTGGATTAGCTGTTAGCTTAAACAATGATGCCGTCCATGTGCTTCATTCAGCAGGAGCTTAAGTGACAGTTGCACCAATAGTTAAAATGTCCCTCCCCCAACTTCCCACCCTTGCCAGCCTTGTTTTGTGAATACCTCCATTACAAGTTCAGAACATCAACTTGTGCAGCTATACTGTCCTGTTTACCGTTTACTCTCTAACCATCAAGGGTTGTATGCATCAAATAACTAATTTCATTGAAAAATGTAAGAAAAATGAATATTTGAAAATTAAACTGAAAGACAAGAACTATGTGGATCAACAAGTCAAAATAAGGAATTAATAATCCGAGGTGTATTTGATTTATTAATGTTCCCTTTGTTTATATTCAGGGTGCAGGACTTGAGCTTGCATTAAAACAAGTTGCTCTGAAGTGTTTTTTCTGTTTTGTGTTAACTTCCCTGTATCTTCTTGTAACTAGTTTTACATTTAAGCTACGATCACAATGATATACGATGGGTTTGCACAAAACTCCCAGTTCCTACAAAATTTGGAGTTTGTAGACATTAGAGGAGGGGGATATTGTTTCAATCGTTTTCGGAAGTTGTTCTGACTGATGTTCAATTAGCAAGAGCAACTTTAGGCATCCTAGAGAAAATGAAGTGATTTTCTGCTGTATGCTAGCCATTGAGTTCTTATGTTCTCTGTAAGGGTGCCTTGAAACCTTCCTACAGTCTACTGATGGACATTTTACAGAAACTGTTGAAAGGTGGCAGTATGGCACACCTATGTAAAACTCAGTCAATCTCAAGTCGTTCCTAGGTACATTTTTTCATGGTAGATAAGTGGCAGTTGTACAATAACTCCAGAATTCTGTCTTGATCAACAGTTTTGAAGATGGCAATGATGCCAAGGAGACTACAGCTGCATGACAAAGAGGAAGAAGACTGAATAGTTGTAGCTGCTGCTTTTGTTCTGAAGCAGCAGAAAGACCTGGATAGAAGACGCAGACGCTGGTGAGTGCGGCCATAGATACAGAGGTTGCATATCTACGGCCACCTTCTAGCTGTTCCATCAGCTGGAACTGCATGGCCCATCTCTGGATGGACTGTAACAACTTTGCTGAGGTGTTGCATCGTGTTGCCCCACGTTTCAAGAAAAGTCCGAAGTGTAATTTAGGAAACAGTAGAAAAAACATTAGGAATATGGGATTCTGGAATCCTGACCCTAAATAATCCAATGAACATCATGCATTGTTCTTAGGGGTTTCCTACAGCATTCGTATGGCGAGGGCTTTCATGGCGTGTTTGTAGAAAATCTTGGACAAGACCATCAACCTGGCCACGAATTTACAGACTACAGATGCTGGATTAAGGCAGCCTCAAGGAGGCCGAAGGAAATGGTCCAAAAATCATCTGTAGGGTGTTCGCAGCAGTTCGTACAGGTCATCATGACCGTAACTTTAATTTGAAGGTCAACTTCAATCCCCCCATCCTGTCTCAAGGTTTTATGTGAAATGAAAAGGCATGAAGAAAGAAGGCACCCGACGCCTGGCTTGATGGTGTGTGATGTGTTAATGACTGTAATACGCCATACAACCCATTAACCAAACTACTGCTTCAACTGATTATTAAGCCACATCATTGTGAGATACAGGACCAGCATTTGTTAGCATTAAAACACACAGCTGGAACAGTGTGATGGGATGTTTTCCAATAGATGAGTTTAGTTGCTGGTGACCACACTGCAAACAGTTATAGGAAATAGCGCGTTATATAAGGAGCCTGATACTTATAATCAACCAGAAGATGAAACTAAGAAGGAAAAACTCCAAACAAGAATCTGCTTGATAAATCCAAAATATACCAAATATAAAACAAACAAAAAAATATATTCTACCAAACAACCAAACCCTCCCACCCAGTGGCCCTTCATACGTTCATAAATTATTAAAATTGGCGAAGAAATAATATCCCTCTTACAGTAAAATTTGAAACTCTTCCCAGCGACATCCACAAAAAGACATTCAGGTAAAAAAAAAAAAAAAAAAGAACAAATCTTGGATTCACTTTGACCAAATGTGCATGTGCTACAAAGGTGTAGCTTGCGGTTAGGTTGAATGACGTGTCAGAGCCACAGTTCAGAGTTTATTTTAAAATGCACTTGTTTCATTAGTTGCACTAAAGAAATGTTCAATTTTTCAAGAGAACTTGTAACTGTTAAATCTCACATAAATCAACGTGCAGAATATTAAATTTTAGTTAGTGTAAAACAGTCTGCGTGAAATCTCTTATTTTGTAGGAGCATAACTTGTAACTTGAAATAAATTACAAGTTTATCTCAATAAAGCAAATTATTTTCTTTTTACATCCCATAGATTGTGACTGGTTTTATTTAAAGTATTAAACTTTATATAAAAGAAAAGAAAAACAGGAAAATTTTAGTCAATTGTTTTTGGCAGTCTTTGTTTCCCTTTCAAATTAAAACCTAATTTTCATTTATTGTTTTGTCACAAATTAAAACACTTGTGGTTTTTTTTCATTATGTCCATCTTGACTGACAGTGACTCTGATACCACATCAACACAATATCAAGTAGCTGCGACCTGGACGGAGTATTTCAGGTTATAAACAGATGTTTACTATAATCAATAGGTATTATAGATAAAATACTTCTATATTCTTCACTAGTTTTATACTTTCTATAACCGAGCTCATGAGGAAACAAAATGTTTTTATTTCTGAGTTAATTTACTATCAAGCGGCCTGATTTCTTGATGTTCGCTTGTACTGTGTGGAAGGGAGTTATCAGGGTAAATCATAGGTGGGAATGCATTTCCCAGAATGCCGTGGCCAAAAGCGATGGAGATCATCAGATACAGAAGTAGTGATGCACTGAACGGAGTTCACAGTAAATTGTGAGGAGCAGATTTGACTTTTTATTTTGACATCCTGAAACAATAAGACAGAAACAAACAGCTCGGTCTGACCCATAAGAGAGAACCATTATTACCATGTGTTAGGTTGGCTGCATGTGCTGGACAGATGAAGGACACTAGTAGACAGTTGTCCTATCTCTCATTCTGCTCCATATCCTGGTCTTGAAGCGGTCTCTGCTCCTCGGCCTGCGTGTTCACCTCCTGTGACGTCTCCTGAGTAATCTGTGGCATCACATCGGCGGGATGTGGCGTCTCAGGTGCAGAAAGATGGATGTCGGTGCTCACGGCGCTGCTTTCCACCCTGGATACGTTCTCAGCTGCTCCAATGGAGCTGGTCTCACTCATTGAGTCAGAACTCGCCGCTGAGCGATGGAATAACTTCTGACCTGTGACAAGAGGGGAGTGAGATGCTTGTTAGAGGCAAAGACTCAGTAACATCCACTATTTGTTCTCTCTACAGAGACTTTTAAGTAAATGAAGATTCGTTCTTGCTTTGAGGTGAATGAAGCAGAGGAATGAAAGACAACTCCAAAGACCGGATGATAATGTTTAATGTTTGCTGGTAAAAAAAAAAAAGACACTTTCATTTGTTAAGAGGAAAAATATACAACCTGATCCTGTTTGAAGAAGTAAATGCACCTAAACCTATAACTATTTATTTTAGCTAGTTTGTGACAACAACTGCAGTTATATCTCGCTCGTCTTTTACTGAGAAAATCTCATTCAGATAAAACATTTATGTCTCAAAGGAAGTCCCCAAATCAAAAGAGGTTTAGTAAAACCTAAACAGCAGGGTGTCCCACCTGGCAGTCTTTTTGATGAGAGGGTGGGGGTGTCTTGCAGAGGGGCTTTTCCTGCCTGGGCTTTAGTGGAGTACATCACATCTGTGGAATCCAGGGAACCTAATGACACGGTCATTAGCATTACTCAGTCAAAACAGCTGATCAGTTAAATGTTAAATGTCACCATAAATAGATTTGAGGGTGTTTGGATCTAATCTCTGAGACTATGGAGAATCTCAGAAAGAGTCGTACCTGCTGCCAGGTTGAAGGTCCTCCCCTTGATAGAGCTTTGAACTGGAGAGAACCAGTTTAACATAGAACCAACTACAGGAAGTTGTCTCAGCATCCCCTACAACACACAGATTTGTGTTTTTTATTTATAGAATAATAAAGTAAGAGGACAAACAATCCAAACAGCTGCATTTACTACAACACACACCTCCTCCATGAGTTTCTCCTCACTGGCCTTTTGGAGCTGCAGCTCTGCCTCCAGAATACCTTTCCTCACCCTCTCTGTCATGTTCTCCAACAGCTGCAAACAAACAAAAAAAAAACTGCATGTGTCTTAACTCATCTTCTTTTATATTTTTAATTTCATTCTTTTCAAACAGTTTCAAATTGTTAAAACATTGCTGGTATAACCCAAATGCGACGGGTAACCTGTAATCATAATAACTGAACTTCAACATGTCTGACTATTTGATGTCTTCCTGAAGGAGGACGTCAGTAATTACCCGTCCACTCTCCTCGATGTCCCTCCCCAGGGAGAAAATTGTATTTGCCAGCTCAGAAACATCGATGTCCTCGGTTACCATGCCAACAAAGATACAGTTCTCTTCTGTCCCAAATTCCGGCCCTGAGACGAGGTGACAACAGAAAAGTTTAAAGAGTTTCAGTGTATTTGACTGTGGTGCGGATGTGAGGAAGTACCAACCTGTGGAGAAGAGGACATCAGTGTCAAGCTCCTGCAGTTTCTTTAGCAGCTCATTATTAATCTTCTCTAACTCCTGCTTCCTCCTACTCTCATCCACTCCTTCAGTCTGTGGCTCGTACCTGGATATCAGACCAGGAATTTACAATGTTAGAGATACAGCATGTACAAATGTGCTACACTGCTGACAGGGGCAAATAATTAGGCTGGGTATATGGCCCATATTTTGGACAATGCAAACGAAAAAATATATCGATCTCTGAACAGTTTTTAACAATTTGTTATTAAAAAACAACAACTAAATACACTGAAATGTGCTCTCAGTATTTCTTACCGGACAACTCCCAGACCGGGCCAGCTGAGATCCTCTATGTATGTGAGTGAAGGTGCGTGGTGGTGAGTCTGCTCTCTGAAGTCCTGCCTCAAACTGAGTGTGGTGGACATTGTTGGGAGAAGTTCCTTTAGCTTTTCAACCAAGTTCTCAACATCCTCTGGCTGGGTATCCAGGGCTGGATGGGGAGAAAATCAGGAGAGTTTCCTGTTGATGCTTTCACCCTCTCTAAGTTTTTATAATATATTACCGGTATCAGTAATCTATCACATGTTTGTGTGTATTTATATCACCTGCAGCAGTGAGGAGAGGGCTGAAGCGAACACAGGTCCCTTCATCTTCAAGCTCCACAACATCTACTCCACTGGTGGGAACCAGCTGAACAAGCTGTTCACCCAGCTACATTCAGAAATATATATATATACATTCATTATAAGATAATATATAATTGTATACTTTCAGACAGTTCTTTATTAATTAGCCTGGGCGAGGGGTACAAATCATAGGTGTCTGACTCGGTCATGACATTCAGCCTCAGGTCAGCTCATCAGGGTTCCTCAATGGGGCTTGGTACCCAAATTTTGGTGGGGATGATGGTATATTTCTCCTCACCAGCCATCTTGGCTCCCCCTTGTTATAGCATCTATTTTGTACCTTATTGATCTCTAGTTGCAGATTCCTATTGTACATTTCAGAACACTGTGTCCAAAGTAGGAAAAAAGCTGTTCAAACAACACACAACCACGTGTGCACTCATACACACCCACACAACACTAAGAGGTACCAACTACTTTGTCCAGATCTGTAATGTTTCTATGTTTGTTGGTCTGAGATTCACCCAGTGGAAGGTTTTATAACAAGCAGCTATGTGAACAAAAACTTCCACAATGAAGTTTGTTGTTCTTGTGAATGAGGCTTTTTAAGTAAGTAAACAGTCTCATTTGTATTGTTCATACTGTTGCCAATTAATATTGCTTAAAGAGGCCATTTCATATAAATTTCAGGACTTTGTGGTTATTTCTTAAGTATTAACCAGTAATATGAAACATTTTATATCTAAAAAACATCAGGAAACACTGATTAACAGACCTTTCAATCTGTCTGCATCAAAATTCGGCTGGATCCATCAGGCTTCGTCAGCAGCTCGTTCATATTCATTATTCGGATTTGCTGGACTCTGATTGGCTAACAAACTAGCCTATGAGAACAAGGTATACTGTTTCCTGCCCCGCTGTGCATGGTGACGTCAGGCGTTTTCTCTTCCTGTTTGTTACATCTTATGCTACAGCTTTTAGCCAGCAGCATGCTAGGCGTGGTTTCAACTGCGGGAGCTGATGAATACTAAAGAACAAAGGAGTTTTGACGAAACAGATACAGGCCGTTCGAACTCGGGTGTTATCACCACCTGCGTAGTTTGAGAGATTAAAACTGAAAGAGAAGTTGTTGACCTGTTTTCACACCCACTATGAAGGTAAGAACACCTGTGGAGCTAAAATGTTCAACAGAAACCTCAGAAAAACGTTTTTAATGGAAGGGCCTCTTTAAAACATGTTGCACACCGACATTTTCCATCTTTACTTAAACCTCCTTTTATTTTGAATGATTACTGTTTAAATTTATAAACTAATCTAAGCTGTTTTTATAGTTTGCTGATATTCCCTGTCTACTGAAATACATACTGGCACAAAATTCTAAATGGGTAATAAAGTCTAAAAAATAACAAAAATATATTATTTGAAACTGGTTTTAACTTTTTAATTATAGACTTTTTTAAATACAGAATTTTAACCATTTTTAAAATCTCTTTTTACCCCGTTAACATTTAAATCTTGAACACATACACTTAAAGAAGAATCAAACACTCACCCATCTGTTAAAAGTATCAAGTACTTCTTTCTCTCCAGCACAGAAGCCGTCCACTGACCCTCCACTCGATCCTTTAAACAAAGAAAATAAGTCTATAAAACAACAAGATGATATAATGTAACTGATGACTGAGTGTATCTAAAATATTCTGGTTATGCAGCAAAACTGTTGGCTGAGTTTGGAAAGAAATGCTAAAATTCGTTTTAATAAAATACAGAATTTTATACTGAAGCATCAGCACATAAAATGTCAGTGTGTGATGGCACCTTCTCTAATAGACTGTGGCCAACAGAAAACAATAATGAGAAATAATAAAATAATATATATATATAATATTGGTCTTAAAGAGGCCATTTTATACAGATTTCAGGACTTTGTGGTTATTTCTTAAGTATTAATCTGTAATATGAAACATTTTATATCTAAAAAACATTAGGAAACACTGATTAACAGATCTTTAAATCTCTCTGCGTCAAAAATCGACTGGTTTCGTCAGGCTTCGGGCTACAACTCATTAATATTCATTATTTGAATTTGCTGGACTCAGATTGGCTAACAAACTAGCCTATGAGAGCAAGGTATACTGTTTCCTGCCCCGCTGCGCATGGCAACATCAGACATCGTGTCTTCCGGTTTGTTACGTCTTATGGGGCGTTCACACCACCCGCTCAAACAAACGAAAGTTGCTGCTTAAATAAAAACACAGCTGATTGCACACTTTGCACAGTCTGCGCGTCACGTCAGTACATCACAGGCGGGCGGGGGATTTCTCTGTTGCTATAGTTATTTACAACATGACGGATCATGTTGAGAGAGTGGCTTGGATTTATTTAATAAATAAAGCTATACAACGTCATCATCGGTCCATATTTGAAATTTTTGTCCTATTTAAAAGACTGATATGGTCTTAAAACGTGAAGAACTGCTAACGCCTTTCTTCACAGAATTCATTTTCATAGATTTCACAAAAATAAAAAGACATTTTTTCCTTCATGTGTGTTAATGCAGAGTGAGACATCTTTACCAGCACTTATTTCCTGGGAAATCTTAAAGAGAACAACAGAACAGTGTTGTTCATCTTCCACCTGTTAAACACACAAAAACACAAATCAGGAATGGGAAGATATTATAATTATTATTATATAATCTACTTAATATGGTTAAATGTCTCTGGTTGAAAAGACATAATGGATTTGAAAGTGTGTGTTGATACTTTCGACACCAACAGTATTTGACTCGTCACTCTGCTCCCTATAATGAAGATAAGAAGCAACTCAAACCAAAGCTGAAACTGAACAGGACAGATGAACCAGCTGCTGTAATCTGACACAACTGACATAACGCCATAAACAATCCATAATCTGAATAAACCATCTGATGTAAACTGGTCAAAGCAGTGA
Organism: Pachypanchax playfairii; assembly: GCA_006937955.1. Classification (NCBI taxonomy): domain Eukaryota; kingdom Metazoa; phylum Chordata; class Actinopteri; order Cyprinodontiformes; family Aplocheilidae; genus Pachypanchax; species Pachypanchax playfairii. The sequence continues at coordinate 374,283 of SSNP01000018.1, read as the reverse complement.
TTCAGCTCCTTCATTATTACGATGAATTACTTCTAAAAAGTCATTGAACCTTGCACTCTCTCTCACGTGGTATGTTTAATTGGGTCAAAGTAAATTACACAATTCATAATTAAATTCTGCAGAATTTCTGATTTAGTATGCTTGCGGTTCATTATTTCCACTTTTAAAGTCACTGAGAGGAAATAAGCCTCAAAAAATGCCCCTTAATAATGACATCAGGATGACTAGTTAAAGAACAAGTCCAGGCGTGGCTGAAACAATGTTAATGTTTGCCGACTGTGGATGTGAAGGTCATGAATGATTCACAAGAATGTGCAGTGTTGCCAGTTTGATCAGAAACAATCAGGTGTGAACGTTTGTATTTAAAACACAACACTTTATACCTTAAACCTAACCTTCCTAGTTCATTTACTGAATGATGGACTCCATATTGCATCCAAATGTGTCGCTCACTCAGATGTTTTAGAATTAAATGGATGCAATAGCACATACATTAATTATTTGTGATCCTTGTAAAGTCAATATAATAAGATTGTGAAAAGACATTTCCTAAAGTGCTTAAAAATACAAATAAAAAAACATGCCTGAGTGATTCATTTTCTAAGTAAAAAGGAGGAAGTGAAAAGTCCATTAGACCCGGTTGCAGCTGGGACAGAAAATAATCAGGATAGACATAAAGACAAATAAGGATGCGCAGTGGGAGGACCATAAAGAAGATAAGCTGAAGTCTGATCCCATATACAATAGACAGAGATTATCAGAGAGCCCAGAATGTGCTGCAGCAAAGCCCCAGGTGTGAAGTCAGCGACACCATGCTATGAAACTATTGCCCCTTTTCCACTAGGGTCGGGTCAGCCCTGAACGGGTCGGGTCAGCACAGCCCAAAACGGGACGGTTGTTACCATTACTATTGGGAATACAGACGTAGGTGGAGGCATGGGAATGCTCAGCTTAGCAAGTGGCACGAAAGGTCAGATATTATTTGTTATCGACACAAGAGTAGTAAACAAACGTGGACGTGCACATTGAGAGTAGGAAACGATAATGGAGGACGTCAAGGTGTTTTTGTACTTTGGGAGATTCTCGAATGAAGTAACAAGTAATAATGTGATATTGTTGATGGCGATCTGAGGTCAATCAGGCACCCTTCTGTGACATCACTTGAAATGGACACCGCCAGGCCAATCAGTGGCTATCACTACGTTGGTAGGCGTGTGACTGACATCACTTTACTGGACCAATCAGTCCATAGGTGGGTGTGTTGGATCACTTCACTACGCTTCGGACCGAAAGGTCCAGACAAAGGTAATGGAAACACACCAGAACGGGTCTGGACCGACCCGTTCCAGACCGTACCGACCAAGTGGAAAGGGAACACAAGGTAACCCACACTAGACACTCAGAAATACTCACACACATTTGAAGACTCAAACACATCTTGTAAACTTAGTAGTACTTGAGTCCCAAACATCTGCATCTTCTGGTCCCAAACTACACAGAGTTTCTAGTACCACTGAATTAAAACTGAGCTCCACAACACTATGATTGTTCACTGCATCTTAATCACAGTAGGTTTAATCTCATCTCAGTAACCGTGTCAGTAGTTTGATGGTGTTTGATGCTAGTGAACAAACAAACCACGTCTGTGCCCCGTACACAGTTTTAGAGTCAGCAAAACTCAGACGTTACCATTTTCAAAGCCTCAACGAGAGAGATTTCTGTCTCAAGAACATCCTATAAACACAAATAAGTTGTCTTTGAACATCTGGGTGTTGTGACACAGTAAGGTATGAGTTTCTTGATGTTACTTAATAATGCTGATACAGTACAGTAAAATCATTTGATGCAATTTTTACACTATGTTAAATATTAATTTTACAATATTTTCCAAGTTAATGAGCAGCGCAACCAAACAGTTTACCATTTTAAAAACATCTGTGGACACGCCCAGTAGATATTATGTTATGACTGATCTGCTTTAGCAGATTGTCAATAGAATTGACTTGACCCTAAATAACCCAGAGGTGAATGTCCAAAGAATTTAGCTGCTTCTGAAAACCTGACCAGACAGTCTGCAATAATAACAGTGGAACATTGTGGAGCACCTACCGATGTTTTGATCGAGGCCACAGATTTGAGGTTCAGGAGGAGTTGTTGGCTCTGCAGGGGAAAATGATGAAAGGTCAGAAGTGCCGGACGTGTTCAAAAAGTTCAACACCTAATCAATAAATCTCCTTAAACGATGTGTTGCGTCATCTGTGTGTAAAAATTGATTTGTTTAAATTGAATAAGTTATTATGGAGCTGTCATTCTACACTAAGTTGATGCAGTTGTGATATTCTCTCTTTTTGTATTTTGTATTTGTTTTTATCATATAAGAGCCCTTCAGTTCTAAAGCTTGTGTAGATGAGCTCAGAAACCGATCAACACTGCAGGAGCTACATGGTGCTAAATTTAATTTTTCAGGAGAACTTTTTTTCAGTTTTGAATGGGATGAACGAAGGTTCATATCTTAGTGCATCATCACCACCCAAAAAAGGAATACTGACAAAACTTGAAATGTAGAGATGCAGAGCCTAAAGCTGGATTCATACTAACGCAAAGGTCAATGTGCTCCCACATGGCGGTGTACTGACGGAGCCAGTTTCGAGTATGAATCCAGCCTAAAGCTACTGGTTCTACTTGGAGACCAGGATGGAATCTGGTTTCTATACAGCAGCAGTTTCATAAAACCAATAAATCTCACTTGTTACTCAAAGGGATTCTCCCTTCAACTATTTGATTAAAACAAACAAATTAAAAATCACTGAACAGACCAGTGATTATCACTACTGAGAGTTTGGACTCTCTCACAGGTAAAAACAAAAGCATGACAGAATGTTACTGTGAATGTTAAAGAGGCCATTTCACATAAATTTCATGACTTTGTGGTTATTTGTTAAAGATGCCCTTCCATTAAAAATGGTTTTTCTGATGTTTCTGTTGAATATTTTAGCTCCACAGGTGTTCTTACCTTCATAGTGGGTGTGAAAACAGGTCAACAACTTCTCTTTCAGTTTTAATCTCTCAAACTACGCAGGTGGTGATAACACCCGAGTTCTCCCGAGTCCGAACGGCCTGTATCTGTTACGTCACAACTCCTTTGCAGTTGAAACCATGCCTAACATGCTGCTGGCTAAAAGCTGTAGCATAAGACGTAGCAAACAGGAAGACACGACGTCTGCTGTTGCCATGCGCAGTGAGGCAGGAAACAGTTTACCTTGCTCTCATAGGCTAGTTTGTTAGCCAATCAGAGTCCAGCAAATTCAAATAATGAATATTAATGAGTTGCAGCCGAAGCCTAACGGAACCAGCCGAATCTTGACGCAGATTGATTGAAAGGTCTGTTAATCAGTGTTTCCAGACGTTTTTTAGATATAAAATGTTTCATATTACTGGTTAATACTTAAGAAATAACCACAAAGTCATTAAATTTGTATGAAATGACCTCTTTAAACATTCATATCATAGCCTCATTAATTCTAAATAATAAAGGAGGGACATGTTAAAAAGGACAATTAGGTGACTGTGAGATGAGATAATGTGACATTTCACATGCTGTAATTATGCAATAATGTTCTAACAGGTTCTATTTTGGAAATGAGCCAAAGAATTCAGATCATCCTGCTATGATAAATTACACTGTTGCTTTGCAAAGGATTGTGTTGGGGAGAACGGGGGAGGATTCTGTCATGGAATTTAGTTTTTTTTTTTGGGAGGGGTCTAATTTTAGTTAAATCGGTTTATTTTTAAGCACAAAATAAATTCCGTTCAAGTGTTTTAGAATGATTGTGATTTGTGGTAAAGTCGGTCTTACCAGGATTGTGGCATGTCTGATCTTCTGAACGATGCCATTGTGACCGAGATACTGCAGGGAGAGCCAGAGAGGCAGCGCTCGCAGCTTCTCCACAGGCTGACTGGAAGTCAAACCTGCAGCCAGACACTGAGAGGAAAAACACAGAAACACGAGGCAGTTAGGCACAAAGCAAACTGCAGAAACAAACAGTATGAAAACGATGCAGCTTACCAGCGCTGGGTCTTCATGTCTGTAAAGAGTGACGGCAGTTACAGCGGGCAATCCGAGCCACTGACCTGGTGTCAGTGTCATGCTGTCGCTTCTTGTGGCCGCCTGCGGGAAAAGAACAACATGCACTGATTACAAGATGGATGCAGCACAAGGTGACATTTACTGGGTGTCTGGTTTCTGCAATCAGAATCAGATTGTAAAGTAACACCCGAGTAGCTGGTAGGACTAAAAAAAAAATCTAACTCTTGTTTGTTTTCCTCACCTCGTACATCAGTATGTTACCAGGTTTATTGCACTGGTGACACAATTTTCTAAATGTATTTTAAAAGAATTCCCATCATCCATGGATATATTTTCCCTCCCAGCTACTAGGTCTTAGAAATAAAACGAGTTGAAGAGGAATAAACTTGGTCCACTCAAACAGATTTAACAGTAACATAGATTTCAATCATCTTCTTACATTTGATATTAATTTAATGATTAGATATTATAAACATGCGTTGCAGTATATTTACTTTTAAAACTGAAAGTAGCTGATTTTAGTTTTAAAACATGACGTTACCATGACAGAGGAGGTGACTTGACCCAGCGCCAGAGTTGCAAGGTTGACCCTGAATAAGAAAACACGTAACAATAAATAACATTTATGCTGTTAAAGAAGTGATAACAGTTAATAAAATCTAACTTCTTTCCTGTTAAGATTAAGATTGTTGGAGATAATCTGTGTTTTGGAGATTGCACAGAAACAAACATCAGATCAACATGTACAAACTTGAATTTCTACAACTACAACTACAAGATTCCAGAACTAATAACTTTATTGTCATTTTTCAATAATATTATCCTTTAATGCATCAGCTGTAGCGGTCCACAGGGCTGACTCACCCCTCCACATGAAGCCACAAATTGTACTGATCACACAGATCTTTCAGACGACTCAGTTTGTCAGTGTGACCCGCTCCCGGAGTACCTGAAAATCAAACGAAACAACAAATACTAGTTAAACAAGTTTAACTTCCTGAAAAATAAAAACAGTTTTTTTTCCAGGAAGTTAAAACTTTCAAGTAAAAATTCTGATCTGCTTTTAAGTTAGTTATATTTTCCATAGAGGAACAACATGCTCTTTTTCAATCGGAACTGTCCTTTACCTGCGTTAGCAATCAACAACAAGGGAAGCTTTCCAGCTTCCAGGTCTTCTTTAATCAATTTTTCCAACAGGGCAACATCCTGGTAAAATCAAACAGAATGTGAGTTTATTTCATTTTTATCCACCTGATAATAATGTGTGTTTTTCTTTTAACCTACCATCTGATGCTGAGATCCAAACAGGGTGTTGCATGGCACCGTGCACAAACTGGAGAGAGGCAAGCCAAGCTAATAACACAAAGACTAACATAAAAACACTTTCTATTCTTTATGCATCAGACAGATGTAAGTCATATAAATATTACACATCACCGTAGAGAAACTAGATTCATAATTTACTATTTAAAACCAAGTTTTAACTAGAAGATCAGGACAAACTAGAAATCCTGTGTTCATATAGAATCTTAGAACATATAAATGTTAACAGTTCTTTTATTTATTTAACACAAACTAAACCCGGTTCATGATTCAGCAGCCTGCAGATCCTTCATCAGATCAGCTGCTGTGTTCGGATCTTTGTTTGGTTTTAAGCTCCAGTTTGATCCAAGCTTCAGCTGTCAGACCCACATTTTGTTTCTGGAATGTGTTTATATACAGAGGTGAGAGGTTAACTCAGTGCCCAAGTCAAGTAGGTGCAAAACCAGTCCAAATCACCAGCCTTCCACCACCGTGCTGACAGCTGGGATGGGATGTCTGTGCGTGGCCTTGTGCATTATGGGTAAACATCTCCACATCTATTCAAAAAAAACATCATTCCAGATATCTTAAAGAGGAGAGGCTGTCAGTGCAAGACTCTTTCAAACAAGCCATTCCTGTTAGGTCTTCTAACTGTACTGTCACAAGGTGTGTCAGTGTGATTTAGTTTACTAACCGAGAACCCAACCAGTTGAGGCAGATTGCTGCTTCCACTGGAAGTCTCTTCCTGTCAGAAAGCTTTTCATCTCCATGTTGTCTGCAGCTCAGAACAATAATTACATCTAAATGAAAATACTGTGAAATCTGCTGGTTTTCTGGAAGATTTTATTACTTGGCAGTTTAGAACTGAATGAATCTTCTGTTTTGTGTTAAAAATGTGGACTGGTATTTTTTTGCTTAAAGGTATTATATCATTAGAATCTCATAATGGCCCATAAAAGAACTAAAACAACAAAATCAAAGGGATTCCAAATGAATAGAACCGTAAAGTTGGGCCCATAGATCCGGAAGGTTTTCTAAGAACCCTGAGCATGAGTTTAACACATGCTTAAGCAGAATTTGTATCTAATATATATATATATATATATGTGTATGTTATTATCCTGTTTTATTTATTTATTTATTGATTCATTTTTCTATTGTGACTACAACTCCTCCCTGTATACAAATAGACATGTATCTTCAATTTGAGCCAATCTCCACTAAAGTTAAAAAAAAAAAAAAAAAGAATTTGTATCTACACAGACAAGGATTTTGGCTCTGTGTAGCTCCATTGCCTTGATGTTATGGACCTAGAACCACTGTGTACCTCTCAGTGTTCAGTGTGCGACCTTTGGAAACACTTTGCTGACAGATTATTAAATAAAAGGCCTCAAAATGAGTCTGAATGACTCATCGTGAGACTTCTTCAATGTAAGAAAAAGTTTTTAACAAAATACCCTGTTTTTTTTCCAGAAACATTACTGAGATGCAGATAAAACAGTAGGCCAAGTTAAAAAAACATTCACCCTCATTGTACACAAACTAGTCCACAACCACATAAGAACCACAATTCTACTAAATACCCAAAATCTAGAAGTAACTGGAACTATTTGAACCTTCACATTTAATATATAAGCAGATGAGTTCTGTCCTTCCCACCTGACTGCACAGGTGTTGTCCCAGACCAGGCCTGCAGGAGGCGCTCTGATAGATGACTGGCTGTTTGGAGCTCAGAACTACGTAGCCTTCAGTGGCGTAGTCTTCATAACGCGCATTAATGACCAGCCGACACACTTTTACCAGGCCGTCCCTGTCATCCTCGTGGAAGCAGGCGGAGCCGTTTTCGTACCTGCACGACACACACGAGTGATCGTGTGAGTGAGAAACAGACTGAGCTCACAACGGTTCACAACACAATCTGAAATCATAAAACTGAATTTAAATTATAATAAAAAGGTCTCGCAAAATGTTGAGGCATTCTTATTTCTTAAAAGCAATCGGCTGAATGTAAAAATAAATGATTTATTATTGGCTCAGGCCTGTATTTACCTTTCCTACGCTGTATTATGACGTCACTACAGGAACTACACTTGTTAAATATGTCCAGAAGTTTGTTTATTATGAAGATGACTCTTTCACTTCTGAAGCCACTGGCATATAAATACACAAATAAATGCTAAAAAGGACTAAAAAACACTTGTTCTTATATATAAACCGTCCTGGTTGGTTCAAAAATGGCGACTGGTCTTGTTCTTGGTTTTTGAAGAGGTTCCACTTCTCTTCTGAGGAGCTTCTCCAAATTCAAACAAATTTACTGAGAGTGAACCAAATATTACACAAACACAACACAGGACAGCTACATCTTCAGGTCAAGACTCTGCAGTCCTCCTACATCTCAGAGAGAAACAACTCTTTGGAGGTCAGTAATGCTCATATTTTGGATGGTTTGTGGGAGGAGTATAAGTAGTTCAGATTAAACAGAGGAGGCCATCGCAGGTTTCAACTTCAGCTTTGAATCTAACATGAAGGCAGTTTGAAATGCCTTCAGCCATGTCACAAACATCTCACAGGGAAATAAGTCCAACAAAGACCCTGATGATCTTTATGAGGAATGACAGTTAACTTACATTAAAGAAGCACTGACTGTAAATCAAAGGCTTGAAACGCCACATTTTCCAGCTTGAATTTTAAAGCTTCTTAAACAGGAAAATTCCAGCTGCTTTTGTTTGAACCTACAGGGATTGTGATCTGTCACAGTAAGAAACTGTATTTCTCTGTATTAATCATGCAGACAGTGTTTTGATGTGTAAGAGCTGCTCTGAAGGTTTGTACCTGAAGATCCTGCAGAGCCACAGCGTGGTGTCAGACTGAATCCGAGTGGTCAGCTTCCGAAGTCTCTCTCTGTCCAGCGCTGAGATGTAGGCTGCCAGGCTGTGACCCAGCAACGCCATGTGACCCTGTTCTCCCACGTTCTGCATCCTACTGGAGTCAAACATCAACTTGACTGGGGCTGTCCATTTCTTCCACACTTTCATCTAATTTATAGTTGTTGATATGAGCAGCTTATCAAAGCAGGAGCGTCTTAGTTTGAGGTGACACTGTGGTAAACACTGATCATTCATGCTGCCCCGAACTTCAAGCTCAGAAATCCCAGCTAATAAAAATACTGCTGACTCATGGTTATGATCAAATCATCATAAATTGAGATTAAGAATGTTTTCATTAATGGATAACAGCCTAAATGCAAACTCCTTGACATGTAACACTCATTTAGAATGAAGTCTACTTACTGCTGGATGGGCATGTTCTTCTCCTCCTCTTCCTCTTCGTGAATGAGGTTGTGAACCAGGTGAAGAATAGAAGTAACATCCTGACCACTGCATAAGTAACACAAGAGATGGTGACTATGGATGGTATCGTTAAGGATTTATCGATACTACTACCCTTAATGATACTCCTTATCGATCCGGTACTTTATCAGTACCCTTATCAGTACTTTTTTATTTGAAAGACTAAAACAAAAGTGCAATAAGAACCAAAATGAAAGATTTTAAATGGTATAGTATTTAGTGTTAAATAAGTCCTCTGATTCAGGGCTTGTTGTTGTTGCTGCACTCAGACAGTCAAACACACTGAGCAGCTCTCTATTTTATCAAGGTGTTAGGTCCAATTACTCGTGTTCCCGTCTTTATAAGCAAAGCTTTTCTATTGCATTTGTGACAGCGTGCATTGTCGGCATCTATTTTTGTAAAATGAAGCCAAATGTTTGATATTTTCCTTTCGCTCTGTCATCGTACCTGTTGATGAGCAGAGCTTCTAGTGAGAGCACAAGGTGAACACGGGACCACGCAGGTGTCCCCCTCCCCGCGGTGCGTGTGCTTGTTAAGAAGGAGCGGGCTGCCAATACGGTGTTTGGCTTGAGTTTATATCTCCCGCAAAAGATGAATAAGACGTTAAGAGGGCCGATAAGGCTGAAGCTTATCGGTCTGGGTGGACCGTCAGAATCCGCCCCGGGGCTAATTTAATACCGGGGTTCGGTACCCATCCCTAATGGTGACTGGATTTAGATGTCCAGGTATTGTAAAACAAACCTATTCATACAGTTACATGATATTTCCATTCAGCCCTCTGCAGGTTTTTGTAAACCTGGAAGGGGGACATCTGCACACCTGGAAGGGGGACATCTCTACACCTGGAAGGGGGATATCTCTACACCTGGAAGGGGGATAGCTCTACACCTGGAAGGGGGATAGCTCTACACCTGGAAGGGGGATATCTCTACACCTGGAAGGGGGACATCTGCACACCTGGAAGAGGGATAGTTCTACACCTGGAAGGGGGATATCGCTACACCTGGAAGGGGGATATCTCTACACCCGGAAGGGGGATATCTCTACACCCGGAAGGGGGATATCTCTACACCCGGAAGGGGGATATCTCTACACCCGGAAGGGGGATATCTCTACACCCGGAAGGGGGATATCTCTACACCTGGAAGAGGGATATCTCTACACCTGGAAGGGGGATATCTCTACACCTGGAAGGGGGATATCTCTACACCCGGAAGGGGGATATCTCTACACCTGGAAGGGGGATATCTCTACACCTGGAAGGGGGATATCTCTACACCTGGAAGGGGGATAGCTCTACACCTGGAAGGGGGATATCTCTACACCTGGAAGGGGGACATCTGCACACCTGGAAGAGGGATAGTTCTACACCTGGAAGGGGGATATCTCTACACCTGGAAGGGGGATATCTCTACACCTGGAAGGGGGATATCTCTACACCTGGAAGGGGGATATCTCTACACCTGGAAGGGGGATATCTCTACACCCGGAAGGGGGATATCTCTACACCTGGAAGGGGGATATCTCTACACCTGGAAGGGGGATATCTCTACACATGGAAGGGGGATATCTCTACACCTGGAAGGGGGATATCTCTACACCTGGAAGAGGGATAGCTCTACACCTGGAAGGGGGATATCTCTACACCTGGAAGGGGGATATCTCTACACCTGGAAGAGGGATATCTGAACACATGGAACTGTGTTTTACACTTGTGCTGCTGTTAACTTGAAAACATTTTATCTCAAACAGAACAGATAAAAACAGCAACATAAAGCAGCAGACTGTGTGTGTGTGTGTGTCTTACTCTCCCTGCAGGGGTCCAGGGATGCTGGCTCTGCTGAAACGTTGTCTTTCTGTTCCTGCATCCAGCTCCCTGTGCACACACAAATATATGTGTTGTCCTAATTCACCAGTAAATACAACACCTGCATTTTTTTCATTCACACACTTGTGCTGCCTAAATATTATTTCCAGATATTTCAACCATATTGAAAAGACCTGTTCGTGTCCGTGTTCTCAAAGCCCAATTTTAAAGGTAAGGTTTCTCAGATAAAGGTTCAAGTCAGGTCTTACCCCTGTCCATCTTCCAGAATCTTCATGGCTTCACTCAGATTTTTCCCCACCTGAGCCAGTGTGGTGTCCACCATCATCAGCGATGTGTGTGTCTTTTCTGGAGGACAGTTAAGTAGATTCATTTAAAACAGACACACATTTTACTCACAGGAAACACAAGGATGCCTCCTTTAATTAATTGTGCTCTAGCTGCTACGAAGAACGTGTGTAATGTTCTTATTGACATTGGAAACAGGAATAAAGAGGTTATCTCCACTGTCTTTGCCCACATGGTTGTGACACTGTACGTAAAAAGCTTTCCCACATATGTTTTCTCCTGGCAAGCCACCAGATCAAATAAGTATATTTTTAATTCCCTCTGCCATGATTTTAACTCTGTAATGAAAAATATTCAGACCTCTCAGGTGAAACAGGATATTAACTCCAGGAAAGACTTAACAAGGTGTAAAAAATATTTTTCTTTTTAGAATAATGTTTTTGTTAACAGCCTTTTGACTCCTCCCACATCTACAGGCAGCAACAGTTGCTTCTTTCAGATCATTGCTGACATCTTTAACCCACCTGAATGCATCAGCGTGCACAGTAACAAAACTCACGTTTGCACAGGTGATTACACTGGTTGATGGTCAAGTAATGGACGCATCTGATTAGTATCATGTGGCTGCTATTTCCCTTTTTATTCAATTAAAGATATTAAAGACTGACTTCGTTTCCTGCACTATAGCTAGTTTATATAAA
>SSNP01000018.1:351863-362679 GCA_006937955.1 Pachypanchax playfairii | reverse complement strand
CCTGATGATCTTTATGAGGAATGACAGTTAACTTACATTAAAGAAGCACTGACTGTAAATCAAAGGCTTGAAACGCCACATTTTCCAGCTTGAATTTTAAAGCTTCTTAAACAGGAAAATTCCAGCTGCTTTTGTTTGAACCTACAGGGATTGTGATCTGTCACAGTAAGAAACTGTATTTCTCTGTATTAATCATGCAGACAGTGTTTTGATGTGTAAGAGCTGCTCTGAAGGTTTGTACCTGAAGATCCTGCAGAGCCACAGCGTGGTGTCAGACTGAATCCGAGTGGTCAGCTTCCGAAGTCTCTCTCTGTCCAGCGCTGAGATGTAGGCTGCCAGGCTGTGACCCAGCAACGCCATGTGACCCTGTTCTCCCACGTTCTGCATCCTACTGGAGTCAAACATCAACTTGACTGGGGCTGTCCATTTCTTCCACACTTTCATCTAATTTATAGTTGTTGATATGAGCAGCTTATCAAAGCAGGAGCGTCTTAGTTTGAGGTGACACTGTGGTAAACACTGATCATTCATGCTGCCCCGAACTTCAAGCTCAGAAATCCCAGCTAATAAAAATACTGCTGACTCATGGTTATGATCAAATCATCATAAATTGAGATTAAGAATGTTTTCATTAATGGATAACAGCCTAAATGCAAACTCCTTGACATGTAACACTCATTTAGAATGAAGTCTACTTACTGCTGGATGGGCATGTTCTTCTCCTCCTCTTCCTCTTCGTGAATGAGGTTGTGAACCAGGTGAAGAATAGAAGTAACATCCTGACCACTGCATAAGTAACACAAGAGATGGTGACTATGGATGGTATCGTTAAGGATTTATCGATACTACTACCCTTAATGATACTCCTTATCGATCCGGTACTTTATCAGTACCCTTATCAGTACTTTTTTATTTGAAAGACTAAAACAAAAGTGCAATAAGAACCAAAATGAAAGATTTTAAATGGTATAGTATTTAGTGTTAAATAAGTCCTCTGATTCAGGGCTTGTTGTTGTTGCTGCACTCAGACAGTCAAACACACTGAGCAGCTCTCTATTTTATCAAGGTGTTAGGTCCAATTACTCGTGTTCCCGTCTTTATAAGCAAAGCTTTTCTATTGCATTTGTGACAGCGTGCATTGTCGGCATCTATTTTTGTAAAATGAAGCCAAATGTTTGATATTTTCCTTTCGCTCTGTCATCGTACCTGTTGATGAGCAGAGCTTCTAGTGAGAGCACAAGGTGAACACGGGACCACGCAGGTGTCCCCCTCCCCGCGGTGCGTGTGCTTGTTAAGAAGGAGCGGGCTGCCAATACGGTGTTTGGCTTGAGTTTATATCTCCCGCAAAAGATGAATAAGACGTTAAGAGGGCCGATAAGGCTGAAGCTTATCGGTCTGGGTGGACCGTCAGAATCCGCCCCGGGGCTAATTTAATACCGGGGTTCGGTACCCATCCCTAATGGTGACTGGATTTAGATGTCCAGGTATTGTAAAACAAACCTATTCATACAGTTACATGATATTTCCATTCAGCCCTCTGCAGGTTTTTGTAAACCTGGAAGGGGGACATCTGCACACCTGGAAGGGGGACATCTCTACACCTGGAAGGGGGACATCTCTACACCTGGAAGGGGGACATCTCTACACCTGGAAGGGGGATATCTCTACACCTGGAAGGGGGATATCGCTACACCTGGAAGGGGGATAGCTCTACACCTGGAAGGGGGATATCTCTACACCTGGAAGGGGGATATCTCTACACCTGGAAGGGGGATAGCTCTATACCTGGAAGGGGGATATCTCTACACCTGGAAGGGGGATATCTCTACACCTGGAAGGGGGACATCTCTACACCTGGAAGGGGGATATCTCTACACCTGGAAGGGGGATATCTCTACACCTGGAAGGGGGATATCTCTACACCTGGAAGGGGGATAGCTCTACACCTGGAAGGGGGATATCTCTACACCTGGAAGGGGGACATCTGCACACCTGGAAGAGGGATAGTTCTACACCTGGAAGGGGGATATCTCTACACCTGGAAGGGGGATATCTCTACACCTGGAAGGGGGATATCTCTACACCCGGAAGGGGGATATCTCTACACCCGGAAGGGGGATATCTCTACACCTGGAAGGGGGATATCTCTACACCTGGAAGGGGGATATCTGCACACCTGGAAGGGGGATAGTTCTACACCTGGAAGGGGGATATCTCTACACCTGGAAGGGGGATATCTCTACACCCGGAAGGGGGATATCTCTACACCTGGAAGGGGGATAGCTCTACACCTGGAAGGGGGATATCTCTACACCTGGAAGGGGGATATCTCTACACCTGGAAGGGGGACATCTCTACACCTGGAAGGGGGACATCTCTACACCTGGAAGGGGGATATCTCTACACCTGGAAGGGGGATATCTGTACACCTGGAAGGGGGATAGTTCTACACCTGGAAGGGGGATATCGCTACACCTGGAAGGGGGATATCTCTACACCCGGAAGGGGGATATCTCTACACCTGGAAGGGGGATATCTCTACACCTGGAAGGGGGATATCTGCACACCTGGAAGGGGGATATCTCTACACCCGGAAGGGGGATATCTCTACACCCGGAAGGGGGATATCTCTACACCCGGAAGGGGGATATCTCTACACCCGGAAGAGGGATATCTCTACACCTGGAAGGGGGATATCTGCACACCTTGAAGAGGGATATCTCTACACCTGGAAGGGGGATATCTCTACACATGGAAGGGGGATATCTCTACACCTGAAAGGGGGATATCTCTACACATGGAAGAGGGATATCTCTACACCTGGAAGAGGGATAGCTCTACACCTGGAAGGGGGATATCTCTACACCTGGAAGGGGGATATCTCTACACCTGGAAGGGGGACATCTCTACACCTGGAAGAGGGATATCTCTACACCTGGAAGGGGGATATCTCTACACCTGGAAGGGGGATATCTCTACACATGGAAGAGGGATAGCTCTACACCTGGAAGAGGGATATCTCTACACCTGGAAGGGGGATATCTCTACACCTGGAAGGGGGATATCTCTACACATGGAAGGGGGATATCTCTACACCTGGAAGGGGGATATCTCTACACATGGAAGGGGGATATCTCTACACCTGGAAGGGGGATATCTCTACACCTGGAAGAGGGATATCTGAACACATGGAACTGTGTTTTACACTTGTGCTGCTGTTAACTTGAAAACATTTTATCTCAAACAGAACAGATAAAAACAGCAACATAAAGCAGCAGACTGTGTGTGTGTGTGTGTCTTACTCTCCCTGCAGGGGTCCAGGGATGCTGGCTCTGCTGAAACGTTGTCTTTCTGTTCCTGCATCCAGCTCCCTGTGCACACACAAATATATGTGTTGTCCTAATTCACCAGTAAATACAACACCTGCATTTTTTTCATTCACACACTTGTGCTGCCTAAATATTATTTCCAGATATTTCAACCATATTGAAAAGACCTGTTCGTGTCCGTGTTCTCAAAGCCCAATTTTAAAGGTAAGGTTTCTCAGATAAAGGTTCAAGTCAGGTCTTACCCCTGTCCATCTTCCAGAATCTTCATGGCTTCACTCAGATTTTTCCCCACCTGAGCCAGTGTGGTGTCCACCATCATCAGCGATGTGTGTGTCTTTTCTGGAGGACAGTTAAGTAGATTCATTTAAAACAGACACACATTTTACTCACAGGAAACACAAGGATGCCTCCTTTAATTAATTGTGCTCTAGCTGCTACGAAGAACGTGTGTAATGTTCTTATTGACATTGGAAACAGGAATAAAGAGGTTATCTCCACTGTCTTTGCCCACATGGTTGTGACACTGTACGTAAAAAGCTTTCCCACATATGTTTTCTCCTGGCAAGCCACCAGATCAAATAAGTATATTTTTAATTCCCTCTGCCATGATTTTAACTCTGTAATGAAAAATATTCAGACCTCTCAGGTGAAACAGGATATTAACTCCAGGAAAGACTTAACAAGGTGTAAAAAATATTTTTCTTTTTAGAATAATGTTTTTGTTAACAGCCTTTTGACTCCTCCCACATCTACAGGCAGCAACAGTTGCTTCTTTCAGATCATTGCTGACATCTTTAACCCACCTGAATGCATCAGCGTGCACAGTAACAAAACTCACGTTTGCACAGGTGATTACACTGGTTGATGGTCAAGTAATGGACGCATCTGATTAGTATCATGTGGCTGCTATTTCCCTTTTTATTCAATTAAAGATATTAAAGACTGACTTCGTTTCCTGCACTATAGCTAGTTTATATAAATGATGCCACTGTGTTGCATGTCACGTGAATTTACCTCATATAGATAACCTTAACACGGTAGTGGCAGTAAATTCAACACTGCGGAGGTTTGAGTTATAAATAGTTACACGGTAACGATTATTATAGTGTGTCACGTGACTTCAAGCGTCGGTAAAAGGACAGAAATGCCACATCTGGCGCTGTCACTCACAGAGGAAGCGTCTGGTATAAAAACAGCTGCACGGTGACACAAACTGAGCCAGCTAGCACGCGCACACACACACGTTCCTTTACTCACCTTTAACAGCTGTCTAACCGGCGCAAAGGGTCTGCGGACCGCAGAGGGAGACGTACAGATTCCTTCCCGACGTGACGCTGTGCTGCCCCGTTTCGGGGTTTTGCGGAAACCCAGTTAATGTTGATTTTGTGCCTGTAAGTCTCTCACTTGCGTTCAGCTCCGAATTCCTGAAAACCTCCGACTGAACCGGACAGTTTACTTCCTGGACCTGCCGCGCGACGTGCGCTTCCACGCTGGCAACGCTGACGTCACTCCGGACTGACCAGTCAGGTGTCAGCTGACGGTGTCTTATTTGTTCAGAAACACGGAACTACAAATTATTAAAGCAGGAGAATACCGTATTTTTTCTTTCTGAGAGACGTATTGAAATAATAATGATGCAATAATAAAATAGAAAATTAGCCTTGTCCCTTTTTAAAGCACGATAGTGTTGGTTTATAAAAAAAATAAAATCTTATTTTAGTCTCATCAAGATAAAAGAGAAAAGAAATGAGCTTATAACCTTTAAAACACACGCTCTGATTTTTGTTAATGATATTGTTGCCTTTGTCTTCTTTTACATTTTGTTTTTGGAAGGAAAAATACTCCCAATTTTGTTCTAAATGAGTTTGACACCCACAGACAGAAATAGCTGCACTACCTGCTCCTGCTCGTTTACTCTCCATTCAGAAAGGTCCTGCTGCGCCCTCTAGTGTTTATTCATGCTTTGCAGGTACAGTCTAAAATTACAAGTCAGAAAAACAAACGTTGTAGCGGCTGGCAAATATCTAAGCATAGAACATAAACACTGTTTACTGAATTTAAGGGAATTTAATAACGTCAAGAAAAAAATACTTTCTGATTTTTTTAATTTTTTATTGCACTTTGTTTATCGGAAATATTCTTGTGACTTTGCTGATTTACATTTCACACACATACAATACAGTCGAAGGCTTGAGAACACCCCAATTTTTACATTTTCTATTGCAATTGAAGAACACCCAAATTTTTACATTACAGTTGTTCCAGTTTGATGAACAGCTTGAAATGGTACTTCAAGAAGTCTAGTCTGCTCTGTCCCTTAAAAACAACATCACCATTGTGTCTCCATATGGATCATTCAAAGGATTCTTCACAGTTTTCATCAGAGCAAATATTGGTCTGCCTATCTGGGAACTGGTTTTAATTCAAACACTAACTCGAAAACATTTTCACTGTTAAAAATGTTAAAAGTGTCCCCATTTCAGTAGGATGCTGAAAAAAAAAGTTAGTACGGGACTTCCTAATCTGAATCTGTGGATGAAATAAATATCACAATGGTTAAATAGTTAGAGAAGTAACCAGACGTAAAATTTAAATTATTAATACAGGCTGAATCAGTCATTCTTATAAGTAAGTTTAAAAATAAAGATCATATATTTCTGAGCAGTTTAAGTCGTCTAAATGTATATTTTTAGTCGATAGTTCAAATGTTTTGCAGCTGAAACCTTTAGGTTTTTATACACAGTACTGGCTGAGAGTTAAATACAACATGGCTTTAATCTGTTTTCACCCGAGCAGCAACAGGGGGCGTCATGCACGTCTATTTGAAATCCTTCTTTACACACTCCTATTGACTTTCGTTTAATTTAGTTTGTCACTGCATTTGTAATCAATGCTTTTAATGTGCTAGAGTTATCATGTATGTGGTTTCCCAGGTGATAGTTACATAATCACCCCAAGAACAGAATGCAAGATTATTAACATCACGTTTCTATTAAAAGCATGAGATGTGTTAATTAGACATTCATTGCTTGCTGCTTGTGTGCTGTTGTGTTTATTGGATCAGAGTAAATACTGAGGACACTTGAAATGACAGTACAATGACTAAGTCTCTTCATGTTGAGAACAATGTTAATCTCAACCAAAATCCGCTGATCTCCAGCCATTCAGTGAATAAACCTTCTGCTGAATGTGTCTTTTATTGACTCTTAAAGAGGCCATTTCATACACATTTCATGACTTTGTGGTTATTTCTTAAGCATTAACCAGTAATATGAAACATTCTATATCTAAAAAACATCAGGAAACACTGATTAACAGACCTTTCAATCTGTCTGCGTTAAAATTCAGGTGGTTCCGGCTCCTTCCGTCAGGCTTCTTCAGCTGCTTCGTCAGCAGCTCGTTCGTATTCATTCTTCAAATTTGTTGGACTCTGATTGGCTAACAAACTAGCCTATGAGAGCAAAGAATACTGTTTCCTGCCTCGCTGTGCATGGCAACGTCAGATGTTGTGTCTTCCTGTTTGATACGTGTTATGCTAACAGCTTTTAGCCAGCAGCATGCTAGGCATGGTTTCAACTGCGGGAGCTGCCGAAAACTAACAAACAAAGGAGTTGTGATGAAACAGATACAGGCCGTTCGAACTCGGGAGAACTCAGGTTTTATCGCCATGTAAACCATAATATTGAAAATGATGGAAGAAACTTAATAAAATGGAGATTAACCAGCCTTGGCCAGGATTGCAGGTGCAGTTGAAGTGGTACAAATTTGTAACTTATATCAATTTGAACCCTCAGAGGGGCATTTCTGACCTTTTAAAGACCAATATTGTACTTTTAAGGAAACATTTTAAATGGTAAATGTCCTGTATTTGTATAGCGCTTTTCTAGTCATTCAGACCACTCAAAGCACTTTCACACTACAAGGTTTACATTTACCCATTCACACAACCCGATATGTAGATCAGGGGGAGAAGGGAGGGGCTAACATTCATATAACCCGATACACAGATCGGGGAGTGTCTTGCCCAAGGAAACTTCAACATGTGGCGGTGGAAGCTGGGATCGATCCAGGATGACCGCTCTAACCACTGAGCCACAGCCGCCTTCAAAAATTTTACCTATAGGTACAAAAATGTTCTTGTCTCGTACCTCTATTTCTGAGAGTGTGGAACTGACGTTGTTTTGAGGGAGGAGGATGGGCACACCAAGTTTTGGCTTTAATTTAGTTTTTGTTTGTTTATTTGTTTGAACTTTTTTGCATTATGTCATCTGTATTAAAAAATTAAAACATTTAGAATTTTTCTTACCTGACAAAAACACTTGCACCACATGGATTTCAGCTTCGAGTGAGGCTGGAGCACCATGGGAACAAACCAGGATGCACTGTGGTCCTTCTGTTGGACTGGAAACCTCAAGTGACCCTTTGCTTCCCAGCTGCACCAGCTGCTCGTGTTCTTGTCTCTGGATCAATGGAATACGCAAATGGTTGTAGTGCATCATCCAAAAATGGCTTCCTGCTGACTGAATAAAAAGTTCAGTCCACATGAAAAGAAGCAGCATGGAGACGTTAAGTTCACAGCAGCAATGAAGGTTCTGAGTGCAGTTCAGGTCCTGGGGGGTTGAGGCCAAACTGAAACCCTTTTTGTTTTTCATGTACTTCTGTTAAACATTCCTATATTCTTTAGATGCAGCTGATGAAGTGCTCCTTTAATGCTTAGTCTGTGTAAAACTGTGTTTTTTTCCGTTTGAACTGGTCATATTCAATTAGGTCTTTGGCTTTTTATCTAAATTACCCTGGAATGTGGTGCCTGAGTTCTTTCCCCCGACAGTACCACAAACATCAAGCACCATGCAAGGAGATTCCTCCGGGCGAGTCAGAGCATGAGCAATCTCACACACTTTCTCACAAACACGCACTCAATTGTGGTCCCGCTCACACTTACACTGAAACACAAATGTACCACAAAGATTATGTTTCCTCAAGAGAAGCTACATCCATCTTCTCCAGGTACTTGGACGTGACTTGTTTGTTCCTGCTATTAAATTGGCATTAAAAAAAAAAAATAGTTGATTCCATTTTCTTTCCCACCCGTCTGTTAGAGTTGAGGGTCAGGGGGCTCTCATTAGCCTTGTGGCTCTGACCTGGGGGGATTAATGTCACACTGGCTTCTCTTGATCTGCACTGAGGCTGGTATGTGAGAATATGTACCAGCTGGAGGAGACGGTTCAGAAGCGGCTAAGTTAGCAGAAAAGTATGCAAACTTGAAGCAATTAAAAGACTGGTTGGATTTTAAAAGAATATTTTAATGTAACAAAAACTATAAGAAAAAAATCAGAGAAGCAAGAAATTATAGTCGTTGAAGCTAGTGTAGAGGTGCCATGTCCGTATAAATATTAACCCCCTCAGAGACAGTCAAGCTCCACCCTCTCAAAGGGACTGAGACGTGGAGGACCAGCTGGCCAACTCACGACCCGTTGTTTAGTTTAGTAAAGCTTTATTTTAAGTCTTTTTTTAAAGAGGCCCTTCCATTAAAAACGTTTTTCTGAGGTTTCTGTTGAATATTTTAGCTCCACAGGTGTTCTTACCTTCATAGTGGGTGTGAAAACAGGTCAACAACTTCTCTTTCAGTTTTAATCTCTCAAACTACGCAGGTGGCGATAAAACCTGAGTTCTCCCGAGTTCGAACGGTCTGTATCTGTTTCGTCACAACTCCTTTGTTTGTTAGTATTCATCAGCTCCTGCAGTTGAAACCACACCTAGCATGCTGCTAGCTTAAAGCTGTAGCATAAGACGTATCAAACAGGAAGACACGACGTCTGACGTTGCCATGCGCAGCGGGGCAGGAAACAGTATTCTTTGCTCTCATAGGCTAGTTTGTTAGCCAATCAGAGTCCAGCAAATTCAAACAATGAATATGAACGAACTGCTGATGAAGCAGCCTGACGGAAGGAGCCAGAACCACCCGAATTTTAACACAGACAGATTGAAAGGTCTGTTAATAAGTGTTTCCTGACATTTTTTAGATATAAAATGTTTCATATTACTGATTAATACTTAAGAAATAAACACAAAGTCCTGAAATTTGTATGAAATGGCCTCTTTAAAGTCGATTTTCAGGATTTTGATTTGCAGATAACCCCTCTGACGTTACATTCCCAAATTAGACATTTTGGCCACAACAAATTTTTCCATTTCAGGGGAATATAATTTTCTGTTGCTGCTCTTGTCTAGAGATACTGATCTGAGTTGTTTCACAGATGGGACATGTCTGAGTTCTGTTGTTAGGATTTGTTTGACATAAAAAGCACTTAAAACAATAAGACCTGTGAGATCAGTAAGATCTGAAAAAAAAAAAAAAGTTTAATGACTGTAATTTAATGTCCATGAGTTGGTCAACACATTTGTTACAATATGCTTTTAAATCTTGATTCTGATCTGATTTTAGTTTATAAACTTCCAGGAACTTATGATGAGATTTTTTAGCTCAATGAGTTTAGCATGTTCGCTGAGACGAATCTGCTCAGTCTGACGTGAGTCTAATGAAAGAAACATCTTAGATTCACAATAAATAACAATAAAAAAAGGATTACATAGAGTTGTTGCTTTTCAACCAAATTTAAAGTAGTTTTCACAACTGTTTTTTTTTTTTGCTGGTCTAGTCTGTTTTTAAATCTGCTGTAAATCCCATTCCAGTGTCTCCAATGAGCTGCAGGATCACCATGTAAACACTCAGTGATTTTTCTGAATGAACGTAAAAGCAGTAAGACAGGAAGTTACACCTTTTGTCCCAGTGACATCCCATAAATCTCTCTGCCATGTGTAACGATGGAAACCATTAATCACACAGTAAATCAAAGTCATTCTGGGTGAAGGAGGATGATGGACTTTCTGTTGCTACTCAGTCACACAGTGTATTTTTGCTCTCTTTACCTCAAATTTGCCCTGAAATAGGAAAAAGTAGTTTTAGACGTGTCGCTCCAGCAGATTGGAATTTGCTGCAGGATAAATCACGTGGGAGCCGGTCCGGTCTCCTTCCACCTTTTCATGTTTTCAGTTAGTCATTTTATTACCCAGATACCAATCTGACTCCATACAGAATGATCCCAGACTGGTTTCAAACCCAAGACCTTTTTACTAAAAGGCCACAGTGCTACCCACTGCTACACCGTGCAACCCAAAAGCTAGCTGAAGGTGTTAAATAGGGATTTTTTTGGGTTACAATTTTTTTTTTAATGCAAATATTTTTTTTTACAGTACTCTCTTGTAAAGGAGATTTTTTAATCTCAGTGAGGTTTTCCTGGTTGGATAAGTAAGTAAACAAACAAACAAATAAATAGATAAATAAATAGGAAGTCTAACTTTTCCTTTCTGAGCCGAACTCTGACATTTTGTTGGTGTGTGAGGCGCAGTCTTGATGGATGGATCAGAGAAGGTGAGGGGGAGGGGGGAGTAGGGGGGGGGGGGGTGTACAGGCGGCACCTTTTCTT
>SSNP01000018.1:308983-351587 GCA_006937955.1 Pachypanchax playfairii | reverse complement strand
GAGGGGGGGGGGGGGGGGGGGGGGGGGGGGGGGGGGGGGGGTGTACAGGCTGCACATTTTCTTCCAGGTGTTGCATACAGCTCCGCCCACCGGCTTTCCGCCCAATCCCCCCTCCCCTTCCCTCCCGTCCCTCGCGGCTGCAGCCCGGACAGGGGGCGGGGTGGGGGAGAAGGGGGATGGGCCCACCTCCACGCAGGGGTTCGACGGTGCTTGAGTCCTACAGAACAACAAGGAGACCAGACGGGACCAGTTCAGCCGGATCCCGGCCCGCAGATAACAGTTCGGACGGGTTCGAGTTATTTCTTACAAGTTTTTTCCTCAGAGTTTCTTTCTTTGACTTGGAGCGACATCAAGGAGCGCGTGCCATCAGGACAGGATGTCGGACCTTCCAGTGAATGACCACCTCGCAGGGATTTTATCAGATTTTGAAGGTATGTGGGCGGTGATATTAAATTACTTGACTTTAAGCTGGAATTTGGTCTGTTCTAAAAGCAAATGCAAGTCTGCACTTTCAGGCTTTTATTCTTTTAAACTCCCTTTCACATAATAAATTCAGCCTAAAACATTAATTAATGGTGAATGCTGATTGTTTAGTAGAATAAAAAATGGATGTGAAAACCAAAAATAAACAAGAAAAATGATAAAACATAACAAACAAAAACACCAGTTCATCAGTGCAAATGATCTAGTCATTAAAAAGAATTGAAGTTTGATGATGCGGTAATTCTGTTTTAAAACGTCACGTGCTCTGTGAAAAATGTGATGCACATTTTCACAATCAGACTGTAAAGACTCAAGACATAAAAACTACATTTATTAAGTCATTTCATACTTGATTAAAGTTTCCAATAAACTGTTTGAGGATGTCTTTTGTTCTTAGAGGATAATTACAAGAATCAAATATCAAAAAGTGTGTGTGTGTTTGTGTGTGTGTGTGTGTGTGTGTGTGTGTGTGTGTGTGTGTGTGTGTGTGTGGTGGGAGTGGGGGGATATTTTTTCAGCGTTAGTGAATGAGCCTCGGAGACTCATTTCCTGCTGTTTATTCCTGTTTCAGATTAGTGTCAAGCAGCTCAGCAACACTGGCACAATTCATAGACAGTTTAAAAAATATAAAGTTCTACTGTACAGACTGTATAAAAGGGAACATTTAGCTTTATGACTGCTTTTTTATACAGTCATTAAATTGTAATAGGATCTTTCCTTAATGTCTTAGTGACTCCATCCCATCTCTTATAGTCTGAAATCAAACTACTGAACCAGTTTTGGGGTTTTGTTCATGATTAGAGATGTAGACGGGACTATTTGATGGTGTAAGACAGTTCTGTGCTCATCATATACTTAGTCTATTCTTTTCTTTATTTATCAGACTTTTTCACAGGAGTCATATTTATTATTAAGAACAGGAATAAAACAGATCTCAATACGGAAAAAAGAACAGGATTTGAATACAGATTTATTCTTCAGCTTAGTGTTCCCTCAGATTCAAGGAAAGCCTGAGACAGATAAGACAACAGTGAGGCGTAGCGTGACCGGGTCGTTTAACTGGACTTCTGCCCCCGTCCTAGAATCGGATTTCTCATTCTGCCACAGCAGATAATCTTCTTTGTTTCATTTTGTCTCTGTTGGACTTTACATCTGGTTATGAAACAGACAAAGTACTACCAGCATTTTGTGAGTTTATTAGTCGCTACTAGTGCGGTTTATGAGCCATCAGCAAAGAAACCGGTTAAGGAAGAATTTAAAGTTGTATTTACAGTAAAAAGCCAGAATAGAAATATATCAATTCTTGAGGTAAATTTAAAACAATTAAAGTCGTAATAAAATCATTTACAGAAGCAACAGGTTTAAAAGTTAATTATATACAACTATAATTTGATTAGATTCAGTGAACATGCCAATTATTACAGAAAGATATTGTTGAATCAACACAATCTTCCATCCTGAGCAGCAGAAACTGGTGACAGTGGAAAAGAATAACTCCCTTTTAACAGGAAGAAACGTCCAGCAGAATCAGAACCTTCTGCCTCGACCCACTGGGCTCTGAGAGACAGAAGAAAACATGTTCAGCACAATTTGAGACGTTGTCTCAGTGAAGCGGGAGGTGCCCTGGTTGTTTCCATTCCAGATGAAATTTGACTCTTTTTTCCTGCTGTCATTCAGATAAAATAGAGAAAGCATCAAAGAAAAAAAAACAGGTTTTCATCCTTTTTTAATTCAAGCGTTGACTGAGATTAGATTTTTTCGTGTGAATCATTTACTACATGTCAGAACTAGATTGTAATTCTCTGCCGTTTCATCTCTGGTGTATTTTTACCATTGAGATGGCTTTTAGCAGACTCAGCAAAACTGTAATAAGCGCTATAACAGTTGTCATTAAAGGATTATTCCCCCCAAATTATCTCAGGGTTAGGACTATTCTTCCAAATAACTCAAATCCCAGCTCGATTCTGCTACTGACTCGGTAGCGTGTGGAAGAACCAAACACAGCCACAACAGCCTGGCTCCTCCCCCTCATGCCTGACGCTGGTCATTCACTGCTGTGGCATCCCATTCTCAACCAGGAGTCATCACAAGTCAGCTGATCGGGTTGTGTTAGTCACTTTGGTGCCACATCAGCTGATCCTACAAGTGTTAAAGTGAGGAAGGTGCCACCCCATACCATCACACTCCCTCCACCAAAAGCTGTGACCCTATCAGCTGCAACCAGCATGTCATTCCCATTGTCGTCTTCATATTCTGACCTTATGATCCAACTGCTGCGCAAAATCTGGATCATCACTGATCATAACGTTCCTCCACATGTTTGAATTCTGATTGTCAGAAGCTCTAAACACTGAAATAAACGGTTTTACATTGACTGGGAAGATTTAGCGATTTTGTCATGGGAGCAAGTCAGAAATTCAATCTAATATGTTTCTTTTTTTGAAATGCAGCAAACAAACAGACTTAGTAAATGTGTAAGATTTATTGGCGAGAAATGTCGTTATAAAGAAATAATCAATTAAACTCAAGTTTCCTTACTGTGGTTTTCCTAATCTGAAGCCAATTTTCTGGATTTTTCCACAACAATTCAACACTTGCGATTCTTTCGTGATCTTTACTCAGATCCAGCTTAAGACTTTTACACAGTCACACCTCTGTGTTCATACTAAATGATTATATTAGTGCAGCACAGAGGTCCTTCCTTCAGGGGACAGCGTAAAAAGAGCACAAGTGTGATAGAGCTTTCACAATCACAGTCAATTGATTTTAGCTTGCAGCACTGTCAGGGAGCGTGCTTCCTCTTGTCTGTCTTCCATCTACTTTTATGATCTCGCCATAATCCATTACATCAACTGCTGTCAGTGGAGTTATTCATCTGTCTTGAAACAACATAAAAACGATATAAACTCGTAGACCTCAGACCTCCACTGAGCACCTCAGTTCCACCATATTGTGATTTAATAATAATAATAATAATAATTCCCTTTATTAATCCCTCTCGGGGAAATTCAGCTCTGTATTTAACCCATCCTGATGTGAGGTTAGGAGCAGAGGGCGGCCATTTTGTACGGTCCCCAGGGGGCAGTTGCGGGTTCAGTATCTTGTCCAGTGATTAGGGTTGGGAATCGTTTGCATTCTAACAATTCCGATTCTCACCATCGATTCATGTTCTAAACTATTCTCAATTCAGATTCTTTGAGGTTCAGGAGAGAAAAAACAAAAACATTTTTTTTTTCATTTGAAAAAGCCTTTACACAGGCCATTTTTATTTGGTGACATTGCCAGGTGAATTGACCGTTTAATTTGGTTAGCTAAATGTGCACGACTCTACATCGCTAAGGGGATGCAGCCTTTTTACCACATACTCCGTTACCTTTCTGTGGCACTCGGCAATTTGCTCCACTGACAGCTTTCCCCTTGCTGCCATGGTGAATGGGGTTCGTCTATTTGCTAGCCGGGGTCTCTGGCCAGTTAATGCAGATTGGCTTATGCTAGCGTCACTCTGCCAGCGTTTAACAACTGTGAACAGATTTGACACAGTTTTAGCAACTAAGCTAGTCTGTGAAGAATAAGACAATCATAATTTTCATCTACTGGCTGACTGTCCGAAGTGGAGAAAGCGACCGGAGCAGGAGAGTGACGCAACACATCAAACACAGTACACTCGTCACCACACCATGCAGTTGCTGAAGGTGTTTTGCCATGTTTGTTGCACATCCTCCTTTGGCACTAGTAAGTTTATCACAGGTGTTGCACTCAGCAAGTCTATTAAAATGAAACAGGGGTGCACAAAAGCGGTATGCAGGTACGCAAGTGGACTCAAAAATAAAAGGCGCACCAGATGAAAATTTACGACGCACGTTTGCGTCTTTAACATATGCTTAGCTGAGCTGCGTGAATTTTTTTGTTAATCAGAGGCGGGGTTCACTATCAAATCATTAAAGAGTCTCTCTGACTTATTTTGTTGGACTGACATGTTTCTCAGGCCGAGCCGCGGTTCCGCACCTGAGGTTTCTGATACGGCTGTCGATCAGCTGATCTCTCCTGTCGCAGCGCGGCTCTGCATGAGTGACGGATCAAAGTTAATAATCGTAAATGTGGGGCCCACACTAGTTTGTTTGTTCACACTGCGGGCATTTAGGAACCGAAAAAAGAATAAAAATTCAAACCTCCTCTTAACGATTCCAGAACTGGATGTTAGGAACCGGTTCTCGGTGCCCAACCCTACCAAGGATACTTCGACATGTAGCCTGTGCTGGGACTTGGAATCGAGCTCCGGCCCTCTGATCGGAGGACGGCTCCTTCCCGATAAGATAAGACTACGGCCACCCCAGAGCAGTAGCGGGTTCAGTATCTAGCCCAAGGATACTTCGACACGTAGCCTACCGGCACCGGGGATCGAACCCGCAGTCTTCCGAACGAAAGGCGATCTCCCTCCCGCTTGACTATGTCGCCCGCCAAAAATACCAAAATAACAGTCTCACTTTTGTTGCATCAACACTATCAGTTTCATTGACCATGAAAACCTCTTTAGTAACTGGATTGACACTGATTCATTATTAGTTCATTCAGTAATGGTGGTTTTCCACTGGATCGAGCTCCAGAACTTTTGAAGGAACATCAGATTCATTACCACACGTGTGATTCCAGAGTCTCGACAGTCTTTTGGTGTTTGTTGCAGGTTTATAACATCTTTTGTTCTTATAGTGATAAGAAATCTGAAGGTTGCCAATTTTTTCTTTTCTGGATCATAATATCTGGAATTTTGTACCGATCCAGATTAATTCTTGATCCAGATCGATCCACGGAATCTTATAGAACCGGTTGGGAACTTTGCCTGTATTTTTATATCAAGGATCATTTATTTTGGCGTTACATGCGGATATGTTAAAAACAGCTCTATCTCACAATTACAAAGAATTATTAAAAACATCCTGGAATCCAGACGGTGATCTAAAATCTACTAATTTCTTCTTTGAACCATTTCTGACCTCTCCTGAAAATGTCATCGAAATCCAGAAGTTTAAGTCATCTTGCTAATGCTAACAGACAAACTAACAAACTTTGGCGAAAACATCAACCTCGAGGTGGAGGTAATAAAGAAAAAACAGAATAAAAAGTGTTAAAACTAAAGAAATGATTGATAGATTTGAGGCTCTTCAGTTGAAGAACACTAAAAAGAGGGGGGGAGAGTGTCAGGATGAAAATACTTTAAGCTCCCACAGTGTAATCCGTCATGGCTCCCCACCCTGCAGGGATAGTCCAAAAGACAGTGACAAAAGCTGCATTTCTTTGATTCTTGGCCTCGACATTCTTCTGTTTAGACAGGTGTTTTGGTCGGCCTTTAAACAAATTAGCTTCATTTTCTCTGCTGATCTATTTGACATCTCGGCTGAGTCATTGCAGTGCTCTCAGTAAAGAACCTCATCTAACAAACACGATTGGTGTTATTGAGCATTGCAACTTATTTGTTCATGCAAACAGCAAAATGTTGTATTAAAAATCATTTTTGTTGAAATTATCATGATTAGCCAGCCTAAGCTTATTAAAAACTGCTTTATGAATCAAATGCCCATAAGAAGTTTAGAAGATTCTCTTAAAGGGGCCCTTCCATTAAAAATCTTTTTTCTGAGGTTTCTGTTGAATATTTTAGCTCCACAGGTGTTCTTACCTAGCCTGATCAATCAGATCCTCCTGCATTATGTTCAAATGCAGAAGGGTCTGACACCGGAGCTGCACCCGATCATTTCCGCGTCAAATTTTTTGACGGACCAATTACATATCACCTTTATGCGTCATCCTGAAAACACGGAACTAGCGTTTTCCACACAGAGCACAACATTCAACATGGCGGACTCGGCTGTGGATGAAGTGTTTACTTCTGTGTTTACACAGTGTTTGCTTGAGGCGGTCAAATACGTGAACCGAGTGTGCAATGACACCTCGTATTCGCAAGTTTTTGACACAAAAGAAACAACTGTCATTAATATTCGTCTTTTCTCCTCCATTAACCATGGCTAGCTACCATTACGGCTCCGCCTGCTAAACCTTTTGTTTTTGTTCCGCCTCGTGTGTATCCGCTTTAGCGTCACATATGTTGCGTCACTTCCGGGTTTCTGTGATTGGTTCTCTCTCAACTGGCTAAGCCCGCCTTCGAAATTGAGAGACAGCGGTTCAGCTCCAGGCCCTCACGTCTTTGTAAAGTAATCTGTCAAAGACGTGAGGGCCTGGTTGATCAGGTAAGTTCTTACCTTCATAGTGGGTGTGAAAACAGGTCAACAACTTCTCTTTCAGTTTTATCTCTCAAACTACAATGCGCTCTGGGAGAAGAGCTGCCCTGTTCAAACAGTTTAACATCAATGCTCATTTGTTCATAGGAGCAATAAAAAAAATGCTTGAGGTGGTTTTGCTGCCTTTTTATCTTCTTAGTTGTGAGAAAGAATGAAAGGATATTTGGCTGTTAGTGAACAAGATGACTGACTACACTGTGCCACTCAACAACACCTGGCAGCTACTGGAAACCTTTAAAGTGGAATGTTTTCTGACATGTTCCGCACATTAAATTAGACTTTAAACTTTACCTTACTTGCAACTTCCCATTTTTTAAAAAGAAGAAAATACTAGAAAAACCCTCTACAAGCACCTTAATTCCCTCCATATTGTGATTTACACCAAAAATAAGAGTCTCATCTTTGTTGTATCGACATTATCAGATTCATTGACCATGAAAACACCTTTAGCAACTGGATTGACACTGATCTCATTATTAGTTCAGTAGTTATTTATGGAAATCAATTTGTTAGTAATTATGTTTTTTTCTGGATTAAGCTCCACAGCCCTTTTCCACTGTTCAGACAAACCCCAACATCCCTCTCCCTAGTGACACTCCAGCTTTTCCTGTGGGATTCCAAGGCCTTCCTGATCCAGAGATAATATAGTTCTAGATCTGTTCTATTCCTAGTGGATGGGCCTTGAAAACCTGACCAGGAGGCATCCTAATCAGAACCCACTTAGTTTTCGATGCAGAGGAGCAGTGCCTCTGCTTCAAGTGGGTGAGCCCCATATAGAGGAAGCTCATTTCAGTGTCAGAAATCTCAAATGAATTTTTTTAAATTTCTGCTCCCACGTACAATTTAGCCATCTCCTCCTGATAAATGCACTTTTGATGTGGGACTGCTAAATGATGGTCATTCACTGAACAAAAAGAAAAATGCATTTGGACTGATTTCTGACCACTTGATCAATAGTACCCGCTTTTTTTTGTATGCGCACCCTTTGTGCATGTTTATTCAGGTAAATCAATGAATTAAAATTTATAATACAAGCTCCAGTACCACATCATGAGGACTGAGAGTTGGCTCTCTTGGGTCCGTTGCCCACTGATCTCCAGCATGAACCCTCTGGAGATAACATGACTTACTGACCCAGTGACCACTCCTCCCCATCACCTCCCAAAACACACTCTCACTCGCACACACACCGTGAAAGCCTGCTGTTTTTTTACTCATGACAAATGGTACTCTATCAAAAACCGAGCTCTACCCCCCCCCCGACATTCCAGGCGCCATTAAAGCAGTGAAGCACAGCAGCCTAAGGACACACCAGTCAGTGTATGTCTTCTGTTCACTCAGAGACATCAAGACTGCTCCCATCACAATTTATGAAGCCAGTCACTCTACTGGAAGCACAAATTACTGCACTTATTGTATTTATTTGAAGCCATATAGTTATCACCTAATATGATTTATTTATGCAACTGTTTTCTTAAGTTTTTAAATTAGTATACCAGTTGGAGTAATAACAAATAGTATTACTTATACACAACCCCCCTGCCTTACCAGAATGACCATTTTAAATCACAAAGTCTCACAGTTCAAGGAATAAAAGCCATTTTAGTTTTTAAAGAGTAACTGAACCCCAAAGCAACTTTTTTTTGCTTATAAACTGTATAAGTGGGTCTTTACTAATGCAATCTTTAAGTTCCTGGGCATTTTTTGACATTTTCCCGTAAACTTTTTTAATTCTACACTTCGTGGTCTAAAACCGCCTTAGTGCTGCCCTCTTATGGTTGAAGTGTGGCTACTGAAATACTTGATTCGCGTGTTTCCGGCTCCTTCCGTCAGGCCTCGAGCAGCAGCTCGTTCATATTCATTATTCAAATTTGGTGGACTCCGATTGGCTAACAAACTAACCTATCAGAACAAGGCATACTGTTTCCTGCCCCGCTGCGCATGGCAACAGCAGACGTTGTGTCTTCCTGTTTATGTCTTATGCTACAGCTTTTAGCCAGCAGCATGCTAGGCGTGGTTTCAACTGCGGGAGCTGCCGAATACTAACAAACAAAGTAGTTGTGACGAAACAAATACAGGCCGTTCGGACTCGAGAGAACTTGGGTTTTATCGCCACCTGCGTAGTTTGAGAGATTAAAACTGAAAGAAGTTGTTGACCTGTTTTCACACCCACTATGAAGGTAAGAACACCTGTGGAGCTAAAATATTCAACATAAACCTCAGAATAACTGCTTTTAATGGAAGGGCCTCTTTAAGAACAACAAACATTTATATTCTTTAGACACATACTGTAATGGGTTTTAACTAAACCAAACACTTAGGTCAACCAACAGGGAGTATGGTGGAGGTTATTGGACTGTATCAAAGCACATACATGTTTTCATGGATGGATTTTATTTAACTAGTTTGTGCGTAGGTTTTGTCATTAAATGGCAGGAAGTGACATCATGATATAGATAAATGTATGTAGTGTAGTGTGGAGGAGAATTTCTAGGAAATATACAAAGCAATTGTTAACAGCTAAAAAGGAGATCATTACTTTTTTTGCTTTTTTGTTTCCATTACCAGCAGCAGTAATACTTCATATTGCTCTGGATACACAACAATATGTAGTTTCTCATGTTTATTGACAGAGTTGTTGAGTCACGAGGTGTTTTGTTATATTTTTACAATAAAAGCATGTTTATTTTTATTTTTGTAAAAATATATTTGAATGTTTTCAGATTAAGTTGTTAGTTCCCTCATCATGGAGGATGGGTGCGTGTCGATTTGTGTTAAGATTTTGCAGAAGAAAAGATTTCCGTGTGGATTTCCGTTTGCTGGAGACCAGACGTGGTACACGATTGTCTGGAATTGCTGTGCTTTTCTTTACTTCTAAAAAAGGGCATGAAACTCTGGATTCACTGTTCTTTTTTTGGTTCAGGTGCTTATGTAGCAAATAGTAGCCAGACATCTGAAACACAGTGATATGAAAGCTCTATTTTTCATAACCATGCTTGTGCGTTTGTATGGTTATTACACCCGACACTGTTATTTTCTGTATTACAACATTGCAAATGGCTGCATGGAATGTGTCTTCCAGATGTGCTTTTAGTAAGGGGAAGTTGTTTTAATATATATGTGTGTCAACACAGTTACTAACCTTTTGTCACATAAAACATTAGCTAGATATACAGTCATTGTAGACGAAGGTATTTCCAAACTGTAAGGAGTAAAAAGAGAACAATCATGGTAGATTTTTTTTTTAATAATTCAGGTCAGATTGGAAATGTGGAAATTTTTATTTAGTCATTCTTTTTTTTTTTTTAAACTTCTTGGCATGTTCAAATGTTAGGGTGAGGGATGAACAAGTCCAGACTCTTGTTTCCTCTGAGTGTGTGTCCACAGGGCAGGTTGGACCTCTTGTCCTCCCAGTGTTTACCAGTTCACTGGTCACTCATGTCAAAGAGTAATTGCTTCATTAGCTGAAGCAATGACTCTTGGTGTCTTGACACTTGCACTTGTTGCTGCAGCTTAAATTCTTTCTTAGCTATATATTATGTGATTTGGAGCACACACAATTACAGCAGAAAAGACCAGCATGTCCCTCCATCCATTTTCTACCTGCCCGTGGCGTCCCTGTGCAGGGTCAGTGGGAGCTGATTGCCATCTACAGTGTTCGTTGGTTGAGAGGTGGGGTTAAACTCTGGACAGGTCACTGGTCCATCATCGACATGAACAGCCAGACCATCACATGATAGTTAAACTTAAAAATCAAAATTACACCAAAGTTGTAAACTAATGCCGCTTTTCCACCGACAGAACACGGTGCGGCTCGGTTCGCTTTAGCCCCCTGCGGACCCTTTTCCACCGCCTTTCTCGGGTCTTAACCGCGTCATTCCGCGCCAACCCGGCCTCTATTTTCAGACCACCTCCTCGGTGGTCCGAAGCGGCCCAAAGCGGGCCCACACGCCCACCTGTCTACTGATTGGTCCAGTAAACTGCTACCAGTGACACGACTACTACGTAGTGGTAGCCCCTGATTGGCCCGGCTGTGTGTGGCGTTCACTTGGTGTGATATAGAAGCGCTCCCGCAAAAGGCTTTAAAATAAACTCCCAGCAACCATACAAATATTTTATTTTAAAACACAATTGACTTTGGACAATGGCGACTTCCTCCACAAGAACCAAAAATCAAACCAACCAAAATGAACCACAGACAGAGTGCAAAGTACAAAAACACACGTATATCATTGTTGTTGTTGTTTCACGCGCTGTGACGTCGCGGACAAAGACTTTTGCGCGCCACTTTTCATAGCCAGATGGGCACGCCCCTATCCCCACTTACGTCCGCTTTATGTTTCCACCACCTCAAGCGAGTTGATCCGCGCTGTACTGTACCGCTCTCAAGCGCGCCGTGCCGATTTGTCGGTGGAAAAGGGGCATAAGATCATCCTGATGGAGTTATAGCCATTTTAGTCAAATCATTAAAAATAAAATTATGCACATCAGACTCAAGCTTTATTGCCAAGTTTCATTTGCACAATGCAAAGAATTTGACTTGGAAAAGATGCACAGACACGCCCCTTCCGAGGCGCCCATTCTTCCAGCGCCACAAGATGTCACATGATCTGTTAGTGTTCAGAGAATGTGTTGTGAATGAATCTCAGTTACTACGAGGGGTGTAACGGTTCATGGGACTGCATTGAACCGTTTGGTTTGGTCCGGTCCACTTGCGTACCGTTTCAGTTCATTTTTTTCATACATTTATTTTTAGTGTGATATTAAGCGCAGCGGAAGTAGTTTCCAGGAGAGTTTCCGCACGGACGCTGTATTGCGTGACGCACAGCGGCGCTAAACAAACACATTGAAGTAAATACATGAGCAGAGGGGTGTAACAGAACACGAACCGTTTCAGTACTGGTATGATGCAGAGGTTCACTGATCCAATTACAGCTAGTTAACAGCATGGTTAACAGGCTTGTTTTGCGCGCGGAGCATCTTCAGTGGCGGATTGGACGTTTGTTGTCAGCACGGGACTCCTACGTGAGTTTTTTTTTCTCTAGCAAACGTCATGGCTGATGTAAACAAGCTGGAGCTTGAACACCCTCCTTTATCTATAAGGTCTCCTGTTTTGTAAGTTAAGAAGTATTCTATTTTTTTGTATTTTTATGTTTTCTTATTTTTTAATGTTTCATTCTTATAAGAAAAATTTTAAACTTTTGTTTACAAAAGTTGAAAATTAAAAAAAGCAATTATGTTTTTTCTTTTTTCCACTTACTGTACCGAAAATGAACCGAACCGTGACCTCAAAACCGAGATACGTACCGAATCGTGATTTTTTTACACCCCTAGTTACTACCATAAAAAAGGTAAATCTGTCCACTGAATCATGAGATATTTTGCTAGCAGTCAGACATCCTTGACTAACAGTTTATGCCAAAGTTTTAAGTGATGTTTCACAATCAGTTTAGAGTGTGCGATGGAATGACTCTACATCTGAAAACAGACTGAGTTATAGTAGTTTTTATGTTTTTTTAATGGGTTGACCCTAAATCAGTCCAGTGGTTCAGGAGATAATTCGCTAACAGACAGGTTGACTCTAATGGTAAACATATTAATTTAATGGTAAAGTTTAAAACAAATATTGTGTGCAAACAGTCAGTACTTTGTGCTGGCAAAGAACACACCCAGTTTTAGCTCAGTATTTATTTAGATGACCAAGAGAGCCATTTTTTCCTATGGTGAGTTGGCTGCAGTGGCCATTTTGAATTGGGGTGATTTAGAAAGTGAATCAGTTGTAGGTGTTTATAGGTGTAAGAATTATGTTTTAAACATTTAATTAAAAATCTGTCCAATTGTTTTTTGGGATGTCTTGTTTATAACTGCAGATAGACTCAGAGAGACACAATAAATGGAGCTTTGCAAAATCTTTGCTTTTTTTCAGTTTCTGTATAAATATTGTTGTTAAATTTGAGACTATTTCACCTTTTATTTTTCTGAACTCTATTACAAAAATATTCATAATTTTTAGCAAAACCTCAGCAGAAATTTCTCCAGTGTAATACAACATTCAGAGTTTTTCAACAAATGTAAATTATTTTAAAAGAAGAAAACTTCCACTTTGTAAATTAAAACACCTCACATATGAATTTCACATTAGTTTAGAGAAACTTTCCGTTTCTTTGAAGTAGAATTGACCAATTCAGGATGAGAGAATAAATTCCTGTTTCACTAACAGCAAGCCCGACTGAGACGGAATGGCTTAGTGAAACAAGGCGTAAGTAATCTTTATACACATGCTGCTCTTTTCAATTCTATTTCAATCAATTTAATTACATTCAATTCATTTATGTTGCTCTAATTCACAATAAAAGCCAGTAATAAGTCGGTACTATCAAGTCAATTAAATCCAGTTATATTTTTGATCATATTCTGTGGATTAATACAGTCTTCAAAGGGCCATTTTAACTCATGAATATGCTTTGATCAGCAACATTCCAGTGTAGCTCTGGCCTTTTTTTAAAAGGTGAGCCTTTGCCCCAGTCTCAGGTTATTTGTAGTCTTTAACAGACTTCCTTCCAGGATTTCCTGATGTTTAGCCCCACCCGTCTTTGCATCAACAAGGACCATCTTCTCTGTCCCTGCTGAAGAAAAGCATCCTCACAGCATGATGCTCTCACCACCATGTTTCATAACCAGGATGGTGTATTCAAGGGGATGTGCAGAGATAGTTTTCTGCCACACGGAATTTTGGATTTTCTTTAAATAGTTCAATTTTGGTTTCATATGACCTGAGCACCTTTTTTTCACATATTTACACATTTGCTGTGTTTGACAAACTACAAATAGGACTTCTTATGTCTCAGTAAGGGATTTTTTTTAGTGTAAGTCTAATCGTACATTGTGGAGTTTAAACAATGCTGACTTGGTTCACCACACCATTATACCACCACCAGCTTAAACCACTGATACAAAGTATATCCGATCCATGTTTTCCTGTTGTTTGCACCACATTCTGACATCTGAAACCATTCTGCTCCTTCTCCTCTGACCTGTGAATTCAACAAAGAATTTTGGTTAAGGCAACTTCTTTGTTATTTTTTCTGGGCGATTCTCTGTAAACTGGAGATGGCCGTGCTTTAACATCCCACCGGATCAGCAGTTTCTCAATTACAAACCATACAACATGTAAAGTCACTTAAATCTGCTTTCTGATGCCCAGTTTGAACAAGTCTTCACTACCATGTTGAGATGCATAAATGCACTAAGTGGCTGCCATGTGGCTGATTCACTGTTTGTGTTCGATAGCCGTTGAACGGGTGTGCATTACGAAATCATCAGTGAACTGCTGTAGCAGCTACTGCTGCATCTTCATCACTCAAATTGGTCAACAGATGAATCTGTTTCTCTCTTCAGCTACATACAAACTGAAAAATGTGCTGTTTAGGATAAAGCAGGATTCATACTAATGCAAAGGCAAATGTGCTCCCACACGGCGCCGTACTGACGGAGCCAGTTTGTGTTCATACTACCCCGACCCTGTTGCAAAGAAATTCTCCGCTAGGACAGCAGGAGGCGCGTTCCATACTTAGAGGTCTCCTGGTGGTTTTTGTGTGGTTCCAACCATGAGAGGAACAAATAAAAAAATATTTACAGCCACCAACATCGCCACTGCTGCCCTTCAGACCTCTTTTAATGCGGACAAATTTGTCTTCAAGACTGTCAACACTAGCGCTGTTTACGAAAGGGAAACTACATCGTGCCGGAAATGATGTTGGGTTGTTTGGCTGCCCAAACACAGACATGCGTCATCCGACACGGCCGTCGGAAAGTTAGAAAATAGAGCGTGACTCCAACCGACCATCCGAGGCAGTTGGAGAGCCTATACGACGTCGTATAATGGCGGTGCGTGTCTCCGACACGTTGGAGCTGCATTAGTATGAATCCAGCTTAAGGACATTGAATTTCACCCCATCTGGCTTGGTATACAATGATCAGTCAGGACCCTGATAGTTCTTCAGTTATTTATCTGCATTTTCATGCAAGCGGAAATTCAGTCATTTTTAGATTAATAAGATCAGATCATTTATTTGTCATTTGAGTCAAATATAAGCAAATAATATATTTATATATAATTATTAAACACCAAGTTAAACAACATACAGTGGTGTGAAAAACTATTTGCCCCCTTCCTGATTTCTTACTCTTTTGCATGTTTGTCACACAAAATGTTTCTGAACATCAAACACATTTAACCATGAGTCAATGATAACACAAGTAAACATAAAATGCAGTTTTTAAATTATGACTTTTATTATGTATGGAGAAATAAAATCCAACCCTACATGGCCCTGTGTGAAAAAGCCCCCTGAACCTAATAACTGGTTGGGCCCTTAGCAGCAATAACTGCAATCAAGCATTTGCGATAACTTGCAACGAGTCTTTTACAGCTCTGGAGGAGTTTTGGCCCACTCATCTTTGCAGAATTGTTGTAATTCAGCTTTATTTGAGGGTTTTCTAGCATGAACCTCCTTTTTAAGGTCATGCCATAGCATCTCAATAGGATTCAGGTCAGGACTTTGACTTGGCCACTCCAAAGTCTTCATTTTGTTTTTCTTCAGCCATTCAGAGGTGGATTTGCTGGTGTGTTTTGGGTCATTGTCCTGCTGCAGCACCCAAGATCGCTTCAGCTTGAGTTGATGAACAGATGGCCAGACATTCTCCTTCAGGATTGTTTGGTAGACAGTAGAATTCATGGTTCCATCAATCAAAGCAAGCCTTCCAGGTCCTGAAGCAGCAAAACAACCTCAGACCATCACACTACCACCACCATATTATACTGTTGGTATGATGTCCTTTTTCTGAAACGCTGTTACTTTTACGCCAGATGTAACGGGACATTTGCCTTCCAAAAAGTTCAACTTTTGTCTCATCAGTCCACAAGGTGTTTCCCAAAAGTCTTGGCAATCATTGAGATGTTTCTTAACAACATTGAGACGAGCCCTAATGTTCTTTT
Organism: Pachypanchax playfairii; assembly: GCA_006937955.1. Lineage (NCBI taxonomy): Eukaryota > Metazoa > Chordata > Actinopteri > Cyprinodontiformes > Aplocheilidae > Pachypanchax > Pachypanchax playfairii. The sequence goes on along the minus strand of SSNP01000018.1, from coordinate 335,816 downwards.
TGCTTAACAGTGGTTTGCGTCTTGAAAATCTACCATGCAGGTCGTTTTTTACCCAGTCTCTCTTTCTTATGGTGGAGTCGTGAACACTGACTTTAATTGAGGGACGTGTGGCCTGCAGTTCTTTAGATGTTGTCCTGGGGTCTTTTGTGACCTCTCGGATGAGTTGTCTCTGCTCTCTTGGGGTGATTTTGGTCTGCCAGCCACTCCTGGGAAGGTTCACCACTGTTCCATGTTTTTGCTATTTGTGGATAATGTCTCTCACTGTGGTTCTCTGGAGTCCCAAAGCTTTAGAAATGGCTTTATATTTTACCAGACTGATAGATCTCAATTACTTTTGTTCTCATTTGTTCCTGAATTTATTTGGCTCTTGGCATGATGTCTAGCTTTTGAGGTGCTTTTGGTTTACTTCTCTGTGTCAAGCAGTTCCTGTTTAAGTGATTTCTTGATTGAATCAGGTGTGGCAGTAATCAGCCCTGGGGGTGGCTACAGAAATTGAACTCAGGTGTGATACACCACAGTTAGGTAATTTTTTTTTGCAAGGGGGGCAATTCATTTTTCACACAGGACCATGTAGGGTTGGATTATTTCCTCCCTAAATAATAAAAGCTGCATAAAAATAACAATAAAAACAAACTGCATTTTGTGTTTACTTGTGTTATCTTTGATTAATGGTTAAATGTGTTTGATGATCAGAAACATTTTGTGTGACAAACATGCAAAAGAATAAGAAATCAGGAAGGGGGCAAATAGTTTTTCACACCACTGTATATGAAATGCATTCAGCAGTCTGAATTGTTTTCATTTAATGCCACTATCTGCTGCTACTCATCAATGATAAGATCACATATGGTGGTTTATTTAGTCACATGTTTTAGCTTTTTCACGCTGGGAGGGATATATATAATCCTCCCAGTGTTGTCTGGATGTGCCCTGTGGTTTTCTCACAGTTGGTTTGTTTGGCTTACAAAAAGCAGATATGGGAGTTATGGATGAGCAATATAGAATAATATCCCTATACAAACAAAGAGGGAATAATTTTGTCTAACAATCAGGACGGTAAGCAAAACATGAGGGACAAATGGGCTATTCAGTTTTTAAAAGGTTTAAGTTTAGTTTCTAAAATAGATTAACTTGGACCAGTACATTTCAGACTAATAAAATGCCATAAATGTTATACAATTTGAACACAAATGATACCAGTAATTACAATATTAATTCATATTAACTTTATGGTTGATATTTTGTATTTGATATTTGCAATTTTATTTTGAGGGTTTTTTTATGTTTAGTTTGGTGTCATCCTGTTCTCTTTATTTATCGTCTGGGTTTTTGTTGTTTATTTTATTTTATTTTGAATTCTCTTGGTTCTGCTAGGGGTTTGTTCTTGTTGTTCTTCTAGTTTCTTTTGTTTAAGTTTATATTTATTAGTTTTTCATGTGTATCCCAGTCCCTTGTGTTTCTATTTGCTCCTGTCTGCTCAGTTAGTTTTGCCTTAGTTCTATTGTTTGGATCATCTTAAAGTTAGCTTTTGCCAGTTAGCATGTATATTGGTTTCGTTTGAGTTTTATTCAGTTCACCTTGGTGTCCGCTCCAGTTTGTCTCTCTGTGTACTCTGCCTGGTTAATGTTTCCCACCCCAGCAAATTCAAAAGTGTTAAATTTCCAGTGCTGGTGTTGTGTTAAAATTACAGTGTTAATTTAACACTTTTTTAGTCTATTTAACTCAGTGAGAGTAACTTCCTCAAAGGAGTTGGTGTTAATTTGGGGAGTTATGTTTAAGTAACTCTGTCAAGTGTTGAATTTAAAATGAACTCTGAACAGAGTAAAATAAGGGCGGGGGGGGGGGAATGGAGCCAATGACCGGGTCTTTTGATTCCCTCTGACCTCCAAATTGTTTTTATTCCTATTTTATACATATTTATATTTTTATATATGTTTTTTATGTTTTTATTGGTGTATTTTTTGAAGCTGTTCAGCACTTTGTGCAACCTTCTTGTTGTGTTTAAAAGTGCTTTATAAATAAAGATGGTATATTATAGTATGCTTTGATTTAGCGTCTCCTTTTGTTCCTGGTGTATTTCCTCTTTTCCTCCATTATATTCTTGTTTCTATCACTTCTTACATATTCCAGCCCTCTTTGTTTATTTTTACACTTGTTCCTGTTTCATTGTCAGTTTAGAAGTTGGTTTATTTTCCCTCAAGTGTTTTGTGCATTTTGTCCTATTTTTCTTAGTCTCCCATTTGTAATACTTCCTATTAGTGTGTCAGCCCCATCTCTTTTCATGATACTTTGTCTTTAATATTTTTATTTAGGATTTATCCTGGTGTAATTTCTCTTCTTGGGTTTTAATACTTTTTGTGTAGGTTTTGTCCTTGTATAATGTATTCTTCTCCTCAGCTTACTTGTCTTACATTTCTTTATTCTGCTGTTCACTTCTTGTTCCTGTCTCTCCAGCTGTCCCCATTTGGAAATCACTCATTCCTTTTTTCATGAAATCAGAATAAACCATATATATACTGATAGTGAAGTTCCTGTTTTTGCATATTCACCAAAACATTGAAACACCAAGTTTTCAGATTGCTGTTAGATCTTTAGTCTTTGTAGTTGGGATTTTTTTAGTCCCGTTAGTCACGATACATGTATTTTTTAAAATGTAATTTGATATGTTATCAGAGTTAAATGAGACTTTATGTTTGAGCTCTTTCAGCTTTCGGCTTTAAATCAGAGCCACTCGTTGCATTTCCTATTTTCAGACCAGGTCGGCTCTAAAGGAAGTGACAAGGTTATGTCAGAGAATTAAAAGTCTCATTCCATTCCCCTAAAGACACGCCCTCAAACACAAAACAACAAATTGTATTTCCATAATAGGTCCCCTTTAAGGCAAGTTCTGGTCATCAAACATTGGTGATGTCATGACTTGCTTTAGTTCTTGACTTAAGTCTGAACTTGTCTTCATATATTTTTACGAGAAAGAGCAGAAAGGGAAAAAGTCAGAGGTCTTTGCTTATAAAACCGTCTCTACAGCTAACTGGTGAACATTCATATACAAACACACAGCAAATATACACTCACCGGCCACTTTATTAGGTACACCATGCTAGTAACGGGTTGGACCCCCTTTTGCCTTCAGAAGTGCCTCAATTCTTCGTGGCATAGATTCAACAAGGTGCTGGAAGCATTCCTCAGAGAGTTTGGTCCATATTGACATGATGGCATCACACAGTTGGCGCAGATTTGTCGGCTGCACATCCATGATGCGAATCTCCCGTTCCACCACATCCCAAAGATGCTCTATTGGATTGAGATCTGGTGACTGTGGAGGCCATTTGAGTACAGTGAACTCATTGTCATGTTCAAGAAACCAGTCCGCGATGATTCCAGCTTTATGACATGGCGCATTATCCTGCTGAAAGTAGCCATCAGAAGTTGGGTACATTGTGGTCATAAAGGGATGGACATGGTCAGCAACAATACTCAGGTAGGCTGTGGCGTTGTAAACAATTGGTACCAAGGGGCCCAAAGAGTGCCAAGAAAATATTCCCCACACCATTACACCACCACCACCAGCCTGAACCGTTGATACAAGGCAGGATGGATCCATGCTTTCATGTTGTTGACGCCAAATTCTGACCCTACCATCCGAATGTCGCAGCAGAAATCGAGACTCATCAGACCAGGCAACGTTTTTCCAATCTTCTATTGTCCAATTTCGATGAGCTTGTGCAAATTGTAGCCTCAGTTTCCTGTTCTTAGTTGAAAGGAGTGGCACCCGGCGTGGTCTTCTGCTGCTGTAGCCCATCTGCCTCAAAGTTCGACGTACTGTGCGTTCAGAGATGCTCTTCTGCCTACCTTGGTTGTAACTAGTGGTTATTTGAGTCACTGTTGCCTTTCTATCAGCTCCAACCAGTCTGGCCATTCTCCTCTGACCTCTGGCATCAACAAGGCATTTCCGCCCACAGAACTGCCGCTCACTGGATATTTTTTCTTTTTCGGACCATTCTCTGTAAACCCTAGAGATGGTTGTGCGTGAAAATCCCAGTAGATCAGCAGTTTCTGAAATACTCAGACCGGCCATTCTGGCACCAACAACCATGCCACGTTCAAAGTCACTCAAATCACCTTTCTTCCCCATACTGATGCTCGGTTTGAACTGCAGGAGATTGTCTTGACCATGTGTACATGCCTAAATGCACTGAGTTGCCGCCATGTGATTGGCTGATTAGAAATTAAGTGTTAACGAGCAGTTGGACAGGTGTACCTAATAAAGTGGCCGGTGAGTGTATTTGTTGAACTGTCTTCATACGGGAAGTGCCTATATTGTGTTTGCTGTTCTTGCAACAGACTTTTGTTAGATAAGACAAATTCTGGATATACTGCCAAGGACTGCCAATGTTTATTATTGCACAAAATAAAAAACATTTTAAACCAATTGAGTATGGATTTTTTTGGTGAGTAACGTATGCAGATGTATTAGATTGGACAGTCCTCAACACTAAGGGTCTGATTTATCAATAAATCAAGATTTATCAATATTCCAAGTAAAGAGCGCAAAATTGCTTGTGCGGCAACATTTTTGCACCAAGGGCGTGTTCCTAATTTGTGGATGATCTACTAAGACTAATTGTGCAGTTGATAAAAGTCACAAAAAGCAATATTTAAATGAGGAGTTTGCCGGTGCTATTTTCTTGCGGGCGCAAAATTGAAAATTGAATTTTGAGCCATTGGAGCTTCAGATATGAGCAGAAGAGGCAAAAAAATTGTTGAGCTGCAGCAAAGACGTCTTTAGGCTCCAGTCTGTGATGTTGAATAACATAGAGCAAACAGCTGTGCAGGGCGACCTTGGCTGGTTCCCCTCCAGCGCGGTCCAAACACCGACAGCTACTTTACAGGAAGTGGTGCGCTCCACAATATTTCTAGTGTGTATGTACATTTTCAGGTTTGATAAATCACACTGCGCCTGGAACGCCCCTTTATTTACATGTTCTCTCCCAATATTTTTTGTCTCCTGACAGAAACACCCACATTGCATATTCATCAAGGGGAAAAGCGCTAAAATGACTTTGCGCGGCTAGCGGCAGGTTTAACAGGCGCAGTTTTACCTGCGTGTCGTTTGTAAATGGTAAATGGTGTGTACTTGTATAGCGCTTTACTCAGGTCCTACGACCCCCAAAGCGCTTCACACTACAGTATGTCATTCACCCATTCACACACACACTCATACGTTTGGTGATGATGAACTACACACACGTTTGTAGCCACAGCTGTCCTGGGACACACACTGACAGAGGCGAGGCTGCCTCCGACCACCACCAAACAGGCAAAGCGGGTTAAGTGTCTTGCCCAAGGACACAACGGCCAGACAATCTCTGGGCAGAGCAGGGAATCGAACCAGCGACTTTCCAGTTACCAGACGACCTGCTCTACCGCCTGAGCCACGGCCACCCACAAGTCACCTGCTTCTTGTTTTTGCGGCCGCTGAGCTGTTTGAGCCTGTTTTAAAAACTGCAAACCTTTAGGTGTCAGGTTTATAATTTATTCTGATTAATTTAGTAGGAAATGTGACGTTTCGTTGACTACTTACTAAAATATACGAAAATATTCCAAAATCACAAAAGAAAAAAGAAAAGAAGCTCAAGGTAAAACTCTCTGTACATTTAAGGTTGCATGTTATCTATACGTTAACAGACACATTGAGAAACATCCTTTTTTTAGCGATGATGTACTAAATAACTTTTCAACATCCGTGTCCCAGGCAGCCGTTGCTGGAACCGGTGTTCTGTATAAATATGCTACCTGTTGAGATGTGCTACCGATTCCTTTGGCGCATGTGCTGTTCCACAGTCTTGACTTCAGTAAACAGATTTATCATTTATTTATTTGTTTCTATATTTTTTCATAAATACATTTTACCTATCAAATAAATTCTCCCAGGACAGGAACATTAAATATGAAGTTATTTTTACTTTCTTTGCATTGTCAGAGCGACAGGCAAATGTTTGGACACACCCAGAGGAGAAGGACCCAGAGGGCTTTTATGTAGAAAAAATCAGGAAAGGATCATAAAAATATGCTTAAATAATTAATACGACACACTCGCCATAAACAAGAATACTGTATAAACTTCTAATGACATCTCGGTATAAAATAAGTTGCCAATTTGTACTATTGCAGCATTTTTCATCAGGGCAGCATAAATCATCAGAACACCGCTTCCAGCTGAGACCCGAATTACTGAAGTTATTAAGTGTAATATAGAGGGACCAGAGGCGTCTATAGCGATGTCAAATATGAAGCTGAACATGTTTTTCGGTGAGTATCCACTTAGACAAGTTTCAAAACTGTAGCTTAAAGTTTTAAAAGTTATTTTGTACTGGTTTTAATGTGAACTATCACAAATACAGACTCAATTTGACAGCTAGTTTTGCATCACATCCATTTGTGAGTGTACAAATTTTATGAATCTCACTTATCAGATGACATTTTGTGTAACTGAATAGAATTGGGGTCTGCACACACACACACACACACACACACACACACACCCACAAGTGTGTTTTGGTATCCTTATGGGGACCGTCCATTGACTTCCATTGATTTTAGTAACTGGATTTATACTTAACCCAAACCCTTTTACTAACCTTAACCATTACTGATCTATAACTAACCCTAAGACTAACTAAAACTCTATTCACACCATACCTATAAACCTAACCCCTAACCCTAAAAAGGGGAGTCCCCCCCATGGGGACCAGGCTTCGGTCCCCACAAGAACCCTCGGACCCCAGAAAGATAGTAAAAGTCAGGAAACGGGTCCCCAGGAGGTCAGAAATACAAACACACACCCACACACACACACACCCACACACACACACACACACACACACACACAAAATGAAGATGAGATGAGACACTAAACTGTCACAGATAGTTATTTCTCCGGTGTTTGACAGAGTGCCAGCAATTATCTGATACCAGGACTTCTTATCTTTAGTGAGGAGGGCAGGTTCGTACCTGCAGACTCAGGGAGTCCAGCTAAGTCCTCACATACACATCCTTAGACTGCCTGGAGCCTAAAGAGGCTGTTGGCCAATAGCTGTTCAGCTAGCTGTGTGATTTAAGGCTCGACTGCTGCTAGTCATTATTTTTGTTAGCATATCTCTCTAAACTATCACATAAACTAAAAGCTAAGTGCCCCAACCACAAAGCTTTTCTCTGTTTCAGGGAATGTAGCAGTTTCTCACATCAAACATTTAATTTGCATTTTAGTTTTAAAAGACTAAATAAGGCTTCATGGCTCTGATAACAGTGTTATACATTTATCTTAATTTAGTCAACTTCTTGAAGACGTTAGGATTCTGGAGAAAAAAACAGTCTCTGTGTAACATTTCACATTCTAGAAATGTTTATTCTGTCCAAAGAGAGACATTTAAAGTGTTTTACAATTTTATTGTTGATATGAAATTAGGTTGTAAAAGTCTCAACAATGTGTCAGATTTTATTACTGTCATATACAGCACAGACTTTTCAAAAGACAAACAAGCTTGATAATTACTCTTTGGCCTCAGCCAGCAAATTACCTTAAAAGACACTGTTGTTTTATTTAATTTCTAGAATATTTTGCTTAAATCCATGATGTATATTCGTGTAAAAAATCGACATAGATTAGCAGTTTCTCATCTACCAAAGTAGTACCAATGACGATAATGTAAAATCACTGAAATGGATTTTATCCATTAAACAAAGTCAAATAACTTTTTTTTTTTACAAAAGCTAAATACTACAGTAAACCTTATTTTTCCAATAATGACAACAGCATCAAATCTACTGGAAGTTCATAAGTTGTTTAGAACTGTGTAATCAAGGTTATTTCACGTAAGATCTCTCAGTATTGTAGAACCCTTAATCAGTAAAACCTGTTTCTCTGTCTTCAAGTATTTTCAATTCAAGGATACTTTATTAATCCCAAAAGGTAAATTAGATGTTTTTCTTCAGATAGAAAGGATCTCCTGTAGAGGGTTCTAGCTGTGGACAGGAAGGATCTCCTGTATCTTCTCTATAAAACTTCTAATAATTACAAAATATCCCTTTGGTGGTCAAAAAGTTAGTCAAGAAACATTCTATATTTACTGTAGCAATGGATGGTAAGATTTGTTACACTTGGGTATTTTAAAGAAATGACTTTCTGATTGTGCCTTACACGAACGCACACACACTTGTTGGTGTATCCTGTTGCAGTGGCTGATTTTTGTAATGAAACCCCTGACTGGATGTTCAGACTTCAGCTCTGACCTCAATCCGCTCTTTGTGCCCACGAGAAGACAGACATGCATGTGGGTTCTCTCATGTAGAACGGGTCACTGTTCCCAAACAAAGGCAAGTGTCTAGAAACATCTAGAATCCAGAAACCATCAGACAGGGCCTTGCAGTGCCACAGGTGTATTCACCTGCATAACAGCATATCCTGTTCAGACAGGTGCCAGACGGAGCCTCTCAATCCTGAACACATTTCATTTTACTAACCAAGTAAATCCCCAAAATATGATTATTAATAATTATGAGCATAATCATCAATCATTTACAGACTAGAGATTAAAATCCAAATTATGGCTTATTTTACCAAACTGTAGAAAAAAACAAACACAGTAATGATTTTTAACATGGAGCCAGAAAACACAAACAAAGGCCCTGTCCTAATACCCGCACTTGCAACCTTGCGCACTTCAATTGCGCGTTCCCGATGAGGGGCGGGAGTGCGTAGGGTGTCCTGATTCTCCAGAGTGGAAAGTTGTGCCCTTGGCCCCGCCCCTTTTGCACCCTTGATCCACTCTTCGCCGAAGCCCACATCGGTGCAAACTTTTTTGAAGGGTATTTCCCACAATGCATTGCTGCGAGTGGATTTTGAAAGAAGAAGAAGAAGGTGGAGAAATGGCTGAACTAACCGGACCAAAAAATGTTTTCTCAATCCAAATAATATTTTCTTATTATAATTTTATATAATTGATTATATATAATTATATTATAATTAATTGCCGGTGTTGGCTGGTGTAACATATAAATATAATACATAATAACACATCAAACAATCAGGCTAGACAGATCTGGGTTGCAATGCCAATTTCTATTTAATCCAATAGAATATTTTCAATCAGACAGAAATATAGAATTACTTCACCTAAAAACATTTACCAATATTATCTATTAAAATATACACCACAGAAAATTTTTGCTCTTACTGGTTGTCAGATCTCCAAATTAAATAATAACACAAGTTCTGCGTCTGTACTGTTATTTGTTTCCTAACTTTAGACTCAGATGAGTTGAGTTACTTGGAGATGATTTGGGTTGAACTTTTGTCAAATCATGGTAAAACATAATGTACTACTCCCTCTCAAAAGACTTTAATTAACTGGATGTTTTTTGTTCATATCTGCAGCCCTGAAGAGATCTTTTGACAATGAGGATGTGGATGACGTGCCATCTTTCACCTCAGCGTCCCCTCTCCCAGCCCCCATTTCCTCTTCACAATGCCATTTCTTCCCTAATCACAGTAAAAAAAGTGAGGAGCAGGAAAAAGGTGACCTTTCTCCTCCTTTTGCCTTCAACAACAACACCAAGGGTTCTGCAGCCCATTCGCACATTTCCCCGATTTCCAGCCCCAGCCCTGTCCTCAAGACTCGTGCATTTGGCAGCAGCTTATCTTTCAACCGAGGAACCATGAACAAGCCAGTCATCCAAAACAATGGCTCCTCTGTGACAAGAGCTGCTTCCTTTCACAACAAGTATAACCCCAACATGTGCTCCTCATTGTTTGGGCCAGGCAGCGACAACGACAGCCCTCACAGTTCTACATCTAGCCTGGAGTACTCTGGTGGTGTTGGGTATACTCTGCCCTCTAACAAGCTGGTCTCATACCACAGCCCTTTACCTCAGAGGCAGTACCAAGGATCACACCTGCAGCACCCACAAGTTGAATCAAATATTAAGAAGTTCTCCTCCCATGGAAGTGTTTTTAAGTCTGAGATGAACCAAGGGCAAGGGCAAAGGTCAGATATGGGAGCACCTCAAGAGATGAACCATGGTTCCTTGTCAGCGCTAGACTTCCAAATCATAACTGAAGGAGAGGGAATAGTTGGGATGCTAAGAGGTGGTGGTGGAGGCAAGACCTCTCCAGGAATTAAATATATGGATGCTAATGCCAATTGGAATGGTCTTCGCAATGTATGTTCCTTTGAGGAAGGGAGCACAAAAAAAGCTCAACAAAGGCCTTCAATTGTCAAGATTGCCAAGCCCAAGGAAACTCCACGTCTAAACAAGTTTCCTTTGGATTTAGACAACTTGGTGAGCAACATCTCAACAACTTCTCCTACCAAGGCAGAGGTAGGATCAATGAGTCCAGAGACCCCAAAGTTTTCCTCATCTTCAAGTGGCCTCCAGCACCACATCCACAACCGTCCATCCACAACCAGCCCTTCAGCCTCTCTCAGCAGCCTGGACAGTTCCTCAGACACACCATTCTACTCTGTAAGCTGCCCCCTTTCACCAGTCTCTCCATGTTCTCCAGTTCCTTCCCATGACTCCATCTCTCCTGCAGAGATGAGATGTTCTTCTACTCCTTTTTCTCCAGCTGAGGGCCTTCAGCTGAATATTCTGTCTGGATCAGAAATTGTCCATGTGGTCTCCAGTCTTCATAGCCCTTCCATCTCTTCCACCACCTCCAGCCCTAGAGCTACTGGGTCTTTGGAAGATGGCAATCATGATGCAAAAGATAGTGTGGACTTAATCTTACAGAGAATTGCTTCTTTCTCTTGGTCTGTCACAACTGATACCCAGACAGCTGTAGTAAAAAACCCAAAATATACCCAAAGCATTGATGGGTCATCTGAGTTTGGGCATCCTGCAAAGTCAACGGCCATGGCTGCATGGAGAGAGGGAACAAAGAAACATGGAGGTAAGATGTTTAACTTGTTTAAAAGGCTTCTCTTGCAGGGTTTTCACCTTGAATAACAACCCAAATGATTGTTTCTCCCACGAATGAGCCTGTCCCAGAAATCAGGGTGTTGTTTTCAACACCGTAAAGAGAAGGCAAGATCATTTCTATTTTACATTTGGTGAGCAGATTCAGGAATAATGTATGGATACTGGATTAAAAAACAAAACCAAATACTGTTTTTATGTAGCACTTCTATTTCTCTAATAATTTGATCACAAAAACTAGTTTATATTTATATTTAGCATACTTGAGTAATATTTTAAAGCTATAATTTAGATAATTTCTTGAGCTGGTTGTGCAGCATTCGAGTTGGTTGGAGCAGGGAGTCATTTGCTTGTTAACTGTTTCCAGCTTTAGGATTGTGTGTGTGTGTTACACAACCGATGACAGAGAATTTCCATCTGTTTTCATTATTTTGGTGACGTACAAAGACAAGCCAAGGTTAGGACACAAACATAGCAGCTGAAAACATTGTATGATTCTGTTTACACACACACACACACACACACACACACAAGTGTGTTTTGCTATCCTTATGGGGACCGTCCATTGACTTCCATTGATTTTAGTAACTAGATTTATACCTAACCCAAACCCTTTTCCTAACCTTAACCATTACTGATCTATAACTAACCCTAAGACTAACTAAAACTCTATTCACACCATACCTATAAACCTAACCCCTAACCCTAAAAAGGGGAGTCCCCTTCATGGGGACCAGGCTTCGGTCCCCACAAGAACCCTCGGACCCCAGAAAGATAGTAAATGTCAGGAAACGGGTCCCCAGGAGGTCAGAAATACAAACCCACACACACACACGCACACTTAACGTTTGTTTGACTCTGTACGTCTATCCACACGTTAAAGACTATTCATCCAAACAATATAAACATTATTAATGTATCATCTATTCAACCCCATATCCCAAAAATATTTAAAGATAGACCATCAAACTAGGTTTCAACCCTGTAAAAAACTGTCAACTGTTAAAGTCTCTATTAAACAAGATGACCATGAATATTTACACAGGAGCATGTGGTGATACACTAACAAAGAATGTATCTGTGATCTTAGTAGAGGGCTGAAAACAAGTTTTGTGTTTCTTACAAAAAGTTTGTGTTTGATATTTTTTCAAGGGACTTTTGATTCTGGAGAAACAAGTGAGAGTAAAAATAGCTTTCATTGCTGTTACCCTTTATACATTTCTTTCTGGTGTCTTTAAATGCTGTTTAATATTGCAGATATAACCATTTAAAATTGCCACCAGGGAATGTGAAGCAGCAGTTGTAGTTTTTGTTAAAGCAGTACAAAATAACTTTAAAACTTTAAGCTACAGTTATGAAACTTTTCTAAGTGGATACTCACTGTAAAACATGTTCAGCTTCATATTAGACACTCTGGACGCCTCTGGTCCCCCTATATTACACTTAATAACTTCAGTAATTCGGGTCTCAGCTGGAAGGGGTGTTCTGATGATTTATGCTGCCCTGAAGAAAAATGCTGCAATAGTACGATTTGGCAACTTATTTTATACCGAGATGTCATTAGAAGTTTATACAGTATTCTTGTTTATGGTGAGTGTGTCGTATTAATTATTTAAGCATATTTTTATGATTCTTCCTGATATTTTCTATATAAAAGCCCTCTGGGTCCTTATCGGTCATTGTTGGGTCCTTATCCTCTGGGTGTGTCCAAACATTTGCCTGTCGCTCTGACAATGCAAAGAAAGTAAAAATAACATAATATTTAGTGTTCCTGTCCTGGGAGAATTTATTTGATAGATAAAATCAGTGTGCAATTTGTGAAGAAAGCAGGGGTGGGAGTTCACTTTCAAAAAGATCTGCGGTGGGGGGTTGGTCGCACATACATACATACATTAAACACACGGTGCTTATTTATTTGACAAATAACAGTCCACAGTAATAACGTAAGTTAACTAATTAAATAGCAGTACCTGTGCAACAGATGGTGGTGACTTCGAGGTGTAACCGTTATTATTGTCCAGCCGGAAACAGAACATCGGGAGAATGATGGTCCGGGAGAACATTAAAATTCGGGATTCTCCCGGTTAAATTGGGAGCGTTAAGTATGGTCAGATGAGAAAGAGGAACAAAAATAACTTATCCCCCCCAAAAGGGGGGGGGGGGGGTAAATCCCCCCCATCCCCCCTGACAAATCACACACTGGGTAAAATGTATTTATGGACAAATATAGAAACAAAAATTAAACGATAAATCTGTTAATTGAAGTTAAGACTGTAGAACAGCACATGTGCAGAAGGAATTGGTAGCACATCTCAACTGGAAGCAAATTTCTACAAAACACCAGTTCCAGCAATCGCCGTCTGAGACACGGCTGCATAAAAGTAATTTAGTACTGCTTTAAACTAAATAGTTGTAAATGCCAGAGTGCAATTTCAGATGAATATCTAACTGACTCCAATCATTAACTGTTTATTTGCTTCTGAATAAAACTGTAATAAAATAAAGCTGTAATCAACAGGAAGTCACAAGGATAATAAGATTTAGAAGGCGTATTAGTGTTAAAACACTATGTGTCAAAAGTGAACTTTCTGATTATTTAAAATCATTGGCAGGAAACATAAATGATCTGAATCCAGAAATGAATAAAGAAACTGTAACCCAAGTTTTTTTTTCATTGACTTACCTCCTTTAAAACTAGCTGTATACCCTTTCTAAAAATATTAAAACGAATAAACAAAAACTAAATTATAAGATTGTTACAATATAGTTACATCCTTAATTTTTTAACTATCCCTCCTTGTAAGAGTTTTAAAATGTATTGAATCAAAAAAGAAAACAATTGCCAAAATATTATTACAGAATATTTGTTGTGTGTTTTATTTGTATGTTATAGGTTTACTGCAACTTTAACTTCAGGCTCGTTAGATCCTGGAAAAATCCAACTGTTCTATTTGTTGATTGTAGAAAAAAAAATAGTTATTTTAAAAGAAAGAGGCAGAAATCTTAATCCCAAAATTTCCAAACTTACTGAGATGTATTTAATGTATTTCATCATGCAGAACACTGGCTGTAAGTCTTAATGGTTTGACACATTGTCATTACTGTGACTCAGTGTCTGATAAATGTTAGATAACGGACTTTGTAAATATAGACGTATTTAACACATCTTTTATATTTAATGTAACTCCTCTGGTAATGTGTACTGTGTTTGTTAGAGGGATTAAATAACCTCGTGCTGCAGTCTGACTTTGATCTTATCTAATGAGATTTCAGGATGTTGACACAGGAATCTTGTCAAGTGCAGATTCAAAACACTAATTATTAACAAAGCAAACCATCTGTTTGAAGACACTTGTGGGGATTTCCTCCAACTCCTTCAAACCCTTCATGGAATTAGACCAGTTCCGCTGAGATGAAAGACAGATGGAAGAGTGGTCCAGACATACTCAGGTAATGTTTTAGATTTAACTCGACTTATGGCCACTAAAGAACTGCAGAGTACAAGACTACAGGCAGCGTTCTGCATAAGTTGTTGGCTACTAAACACCTAGCAAATTACATCTAACAGGGATCTGTTCTGGTGAAGCATTTTTAAAAAATTTTTTATTTCCTATATTAATCCCACGTGGGGAAATTTGTCTCTGCATTTGACCCATCCTCACCATGAGGTGAGGAGCAGAGGGCAGCCGTCTTGAACAGCGCCCGGGGGGCAGTTGCGGGGTTCAATATCTTGCCTAAGGATACTTCGACATGTAGCCTCTTACCGGGACACCGGCTCAAGCTCCAGTTTCCCAATCGGAGGGTGACCTCCTTCCCGACAGACCACGGCCGCCCCGAGGCAGCGGCGGGTTCAGTATCTTGCCAAAGGATACTTCGACATAGCTTGCCGGCACCGTGGATCGAACCTGCCATCTTTCTAATGAAGGGCGTTCACCCTTCCACTAGACTACGCCCGCCCGCCATATAGCATTAAATCAAATCTTTCAAACAGAAAATAGCTAAATGAGATATAAATGAAATGATGGAAGTTTTAATTGAATTTACAATCTGGGTTAGTACAGCATTAGCTCAGATGTGTAGAGGGTTGCCCTTTAACTGCATGTTTAGTGGATTTTACATATTTTGTATTCAGAGGGTTCCCAGGGTGTGTATAACAATATTAATATTGTTTTTCATGTGCAGTTGAAAAATTCTTTCATAAAAAGCTATATTTTACCAAAATAATCCCTCTACTGGGCCTTTAGAGGCATGCAGTATAAAAGTACAATATTTCCTTTAAAAATTACATTTGAAGTAAAATTTGAAGGGCACAACGTTGGCATTATGTTTATATCTACCAGCCAATAGCGGCACCACTGTGGGTAGCCTAATACAGTAAATAGTCCGAGGCTGGTACTGTGGAAAATGGCAGAGTTCGCAAGTCAAACAGCTGCTTCAGAGTACCGGAGAGTTCGTTATCCTTCTTAGAAGAGGAGCAACCAGAAAAGATATTAACCAGAGTGAGTTTGGGTGAAGTTACAATAGACGGACCCAAATAAAAAATGTCAAACCTTGCATCCTTACAGCTGGAAACCTTGTTCTGTTTTTATAACATCCACACATTAGATGTCATTATGGTGTTCATGGTCCATATTCAACCTTTAAAGGTCCCATATTATATAAAATAGACTTTTTCTGGGATTTGGGGTGTTATTGTGTGTCTGCGGTGCATATACACTCATACAAAATTTCGAGTGAGATAGTGGTTTCTGAATCCAGTCTAATGTTTGCTGTTCAAAATTGTCTTCTGATGTCGGACAGAGGGGCTTGTGCTCTGATGGGGTTCACACACCCTCCAAGAATTTACTCCACCCACCAGGTACGGCAGTAACTTTCCTCGGACACCTGCAATTTAGTTACTGATTCAAAACCACTGGTTCAGATTAGAAAACTCACCACACAAAATGCTGTTGTTGTTTGCTGCTCAGAAGAACACAAAACAGTTCATCAGTTCCCAGTTGAAGAGGACAGAAGAGCGGCATTTGAATTTATTTATAATAGTAGTGTCCCTGCTACCGTTAGCTTAGCTGATGCTAAGAGCTAACACCGTTACCGGAGCTGATCCACTGCTAATAAGAACAGGAGCCGAGCTGCTGCTTAGTCACGCTGTTCCTACAGAAGAACTAACACCGTTACATCTCTTTCTGGGTCAAACTGGTAAGCTTGAAGAACCACATCTCTACCAGACACAGCAAAACAACACAGATACATGAGTAAATGTCAGACTAACCTTTCAATAACGTGCTGTTGGAGTCCAAAATTTGTTTTTTTAAAGATTACATTTTAAGTTCATTTCTTGGCCCTGCAACACTTGTTTATCATTAATTGCAGTTTAATCAGCTCCGATGTCTCACAAACGCGCAAAAAACAGAGATGGGCGGAGCTTAGAGCTTCTAGTGCTCCCCAAGAGCCGTGCCCACATGAAACACAGCATTTCAAAATGAGGTGAGATGAGACGAGTTTGGGAACGACAGCTGAACTTTCAAAAAGGTCCAATTTGAACACTGCATGGCTTTTACATGTCATTGAAAATGATTCAGAGTGTGTGAAAAGTGCATAATATGGGAGCTTTAATAACTCTCTGATGCATGACAAAGCCGAGATTTTTTTTTTTTTTACCATATTAACAATAATTATTTTACTTTTGTTTGAGGTTTCATCTGTTCAAGTTTAACAAAAAATTGTTCTGAATAAAGATAATTGACCTCACTCTAGGGCCTCAGGACTTTTTGGGGGTCACTGCAACACTGAACCTTAGTAGCATCACAGAAGTTCTGTTGTTTGTGTTGTTGGGATGCTGCAAACTCACAGACCTTTTTAACTTTTACGCAGTTTAGTAGAAACTGGAGGAACAGAAGTTTTTCTTTGTTTCCACAGCAGCAGAGTGACACTTTTTTTTCAAAAAGCTGATGTTGAAGAGTTAATATCTTTATTTTATTGGTCCGGTTCAGTAATTCTAAACTTGTGCATTCTTTTGGGTTGAAATGTGGAACATTCCAGGGCTGCCAAAATCTGACATAAGACTTGTTCATAATCCTGTAACACTGTATTTGGTGGATGTGCTTCTTCACAGAGTTTCACAAAACTCTCACTTTTCCCAGTTGGGGAAAGTATGAATGTTCACTCCATTGGTAACTGTGATGTTGCAATAAACAGCTGGGTTGGTTCATATTGTTCCCATTAGAAGGATTTTTTATTGTTAAAATGATTCAGTTTCTGTTATAATCAACTGAAACAAAAAGGCAGTCACACTTTGGTGGTCTCTGATGTTACATCATTGAGTTATGCATCATCCCACATGGGCCGATACATAAACCATAGTAGTGACAGAAAAGTGTGTCTTACAATGACTTAACTGCTTTGAAAAAGGGAAAATGCCTGATTGTGATTTATTGATACCATAGTATTATTTGATTTGAATATTTTCTGGCAGAGAAAAAGTAATGTATGGACTTGAAACGATGGCAGAAAATTCTGAGTTGACTTCAAGACTCTTGGTAAGCCATTCAGAGTTCATGTTGCTCCAAGCAAGTGTTAATAAGTACATTTTTAAGAGTTTTGTGAACTCCAAAGGTTTTATTCATGCAGTCTCTGTTTTCAGTGTCAGTTAGGTTCAGTTTTAGTTCATCCTTCAGTAAGTTACAGCACTGTGCACACAGCGGATATGTCTGACAAGCATGAAGAAACACGCCAGGCTGACAACATTAAGACTTTTAAAACAAGTTCCTGCACATTCTAAATACAGCAGTGACAAAATAACCCCCTACAGATATAATGCATGTATAGCAAATGCTTTCCCAACCTGGGTTTATTCTAAGGTTTTTACATGTCAAGACATAACAGAAAAATCATTAGCTTCTTTTTAGGTTTAAAAAAATGTACATGAACAACAGCACAGCACATGATACGACAGACTGTGCCAGTTTTACTGTAATGAAAGACATAGTTGACAATAGCCTGCTCTTATTGTTTCCACAAGAAATAAGAGTGAAAATCAAGGACATATGTTCCTAATCAAATGTATTGATCATCTTTAATGTGATCTGGAGCGTGCAGTAAGTAATCTAGGGAAGGTTTAAGGTCATTCCAAAACTACGTAGAGCTCACTTAGCATGTTGTCATGTATGAATCTAACAGATGTCCATGACATGTTATAAAAAAAGTTAAACAGTTATAAAACATTGACCAAGTATAGCTTGTTTGAAACATCCATAACCCCTTGAGTCAAATCTAAGGCCATTTGGCTAACAGTGCAAAACTGGTTTAAATTATCAGATCAGATTCAGAATTTGCTTTTTGGGCCAAGGAATTTGGCTCTAGTTCACTTTGTCTCTTATATGTATCAAAGTACACATGTAAAAAAAAAAATATGAGTAGACTTAGTACATGAGATATATTTAGCATCATAGTCCACCGTAGATGTCTAATTGATGTTGAAGCCTCTTTATACAGATTCAAATATGATTATTTCCATGAGTAAATAAGTGATTTCTTTATTAGGATGTTAAACATGTTTGTTCAACGTGGTGACGCCTGATTGAAGAGGCGGTTTTTGTGTGTGGTGGTTTTGGAGTGCAGAGATCTGTAACGCCCACCGGAGGGGAGAGAAGAGGTGAGATTATGGGTGAATAGGTCCCTGCTGATGCTGTCTAACTGTTTCCTGACTCTGGATGAGTACGGGTCCTGGATGGAGAAGAACAGGTCCTAGACTGAGAAGTTCAGGTCCTGGATGACGGAGTACAGGTCCTGGATGGAGGGCAGATCAGCACCAGTGATTCTCTCTGCAGGCTTGAAAGTTCTCTACAGACTGTTTCTGTCTAGTTTGGTAGTGAAACCAAACCAACCTCTGAAGGACTGCATGTATGTTGGCTATTCAATTTAGGTGGTCCCTAGAAACCTTAATGTGTACACCATAGTCATAGTACTGTTGTGTATGTTAATGGGGGCAGAGATGCAGGGCTCCTCCTAAACTCCACAGTTAAATCCAAAGTTTTTAGTGTGTTGATCACTAGGTGGCTCGGATTGCACCAGAGGACCAGCTGTTCCACTTCCTGTCTGTAAGCAGACTCAACTCCATCCCAGATGAGGCTGATGACTGTTGTCTCATCTGCAAACTTCAGTTTAACAGAGGGATCACTGGAGAAGCAGTTGTTGTTGTAGAGGGAGAATAGCAGTGGGGTAGGACACATCCCTGGGGGGCGCCGGTGCTGATGGTCTAGGTGCTTGATGCTATTTTCCTCAGACTCACCTGCTGCATCCTGTCTGTCAGAAAGTGCATGATCCCCTGATAAGTGGAGGCTGAGAATGTTAAGACTGGAGGATTTGTGGGAGGATGGTGTTAAATGCTAAGCTGAAGTCAGCAAACAGCATCCCAGTGTACATCCCTGCAGTGTCGAGGTGTTGCAGGATGTAATGCAGCCCCATGTTGACTGACTGCATCATCCACTGACCTGTTTAACCTGTATCCAAACACCAGCCTTCAAATAAGTCATTTAATCCGTGGATGGAGTTTTTTGTCAGATTTTTGAGGCAGGATGGGATTTTTCAAAGCTCCAGTGAGATGCTGAAGATATTTTGTAAAAGTGGGGGCCAACTGTTCAGCACAGACCTTCAGGTTGGAAGAAGACACAGCATCTAGACCAGGCTGTAAAGTAAAAAAAAAGACTTGCAATAATCCAGTTAGAGTCCAGACGTCAACCTCAATGTATTGCTGTGATGGGACCTTAATAGAACTGAGCAGAAACAAGTTATAAAAATGTTACAGCCCCTAAACAGTAGTTGCTACACAATGACAAAGTCAGTTTTTATATGTCATATCAAAATAACTTCATAAGCACTTTTGAATTGAGTACATTTTACTGAAAGATCCCAAAAAGTGTAAAAACAGTTTTCTAAATGAATCTGTTGCTTGTGTGTGGATTATTCCCCTGTGCAAAACCATACCTATAATTCTGTCTGAGTGGAACATCAGTCTAAGCTCCGGTGCTGCTTTCCTCTGAGCTTTATGTGTTCATGTTGTAAATTACAGGTTGATACACACTAATAGGTGTTTACAGTTAAATCGTTATCTTGCTCTATCCTGTGCTTCACTTTTGTTTACCACTGTAGTATAATAAAGTGTCTAATCTTCTTATCAGTTCCTGTGTGCATAGTGGAAAATAAACATCACCTTATGTTTTCTGTGACAGTATTTATGTCTATTTCAAAGAGAAAAGTGAGTTTTAATGTGTCATCTTGCAATAATGCACAATCATGAAAGTAATAATAACTTACAATAAGGCTTTATTTAAAGAGCAGCTTTTTTTCTGCATATAAACTGTATTAGTGGGTCTTTACCAATGCAACCTTTCAGTTTCTGGTCATTTTTTGTCATTTTCATGTAAACTTGTAAAATTCTACACTTTTTGGTCTAAAAACATCTTAGTGCTGCCCTCTTAGGGTTGAAAGGTGCATTTGAAAATTGTGATTGGCTAAAAGCAGTACATACCTATATCAGCGGTCATGTCTGTCTCTGGCATCGTCTCTAAGACACACCTCCTGGACTACTATAGACACCTTCAATTACAATCTAATGATGAATTTCTGTCACAAATTTAGGAGAAACAAATATGACAGAAAATATTTTCTGGAAGTGATAAAAAATATCCTAATATAGTTTCACTCTTTTTGTTGGCTGGGAGGCCACATGAAAAGACCCTGGAACCCTCAAGGTCATACTGAAGCTCAGCCTAGAGGCTGCAAAGGTTGGTGCTGGAACCCTGAAAGACCTGAGATGCCGCACAGAGAGGGGTCAGGGGAACCCTGGAGGCTGACAGTAGAACCCTGGAAGCTGGCAGGACCCTGGATACTGGACTGACTGGTGATAGGAACCTGGAAGTTGTCCTGCCCATTAATCTGTGAAAGCAGCATGATGTAGGGACTATGTATGACCACTGAAGGCAGGTGGACATTATGCTTGCTATAATTAAATGAGAGGCAACTGTAGTGACACACATGGTCAAGGGCCAGAAGATCCCAATGGACTCAGGGGAAGAGGTGATGCCAACCCTGACCCACCCTGCAAGAGGTGTTGCTAACCATGACCCCCACTGGGACAGGGGCTGGAGGTGAGGCGTTGCTGACCATAACCCCACTGGGATGGGGACTGGAGGAGAGGTGTTGCTTACATGATCCCCACTGGGACAGGGACTGGAGGAGAGGCGTTGCTGACCATGACCTCATACTGGTACAGGGACTGGAGGAGAGGCATTGTTGACCACAACCCCAACTGGGACAGGGACTGGAGGAGAGGTGTTTCCAACCGCAACCCTTTCAAGAACAAGTACCGGAAGACATAACTATGACACTCAGGAGACAATTAAGATTTGACACTGTTCCAAACAGCTCAGGTCTTTGAGAATAAGATGCTATAGGGTGGCCTTAGCCTAATGTGATGGAAGTTGTCCTCTGATCGAGGTGATCAGTTTGATCCCAGGCCCCAGCAGGCAAGTGTCTTTGGGCAAGCTTTGGGCAAGCTACTGAACCCTAAAACAACACCACGGGTGCTGTACAGATGGCTGCCCTCTGCTCCTCAGGGATAGGTCAGATGCAGGAATCAAATTCCTTATGTGCGTAACATAAAATACTTGACCAATAAATACATAAACCTTTTTTTGCCAAACCAGGAATTTGCAAATAGTTTTGCAAATTAATTGGAAATGTTTTCAACATTTTAAGGCATCAGAACATGACATTGTTGTATTGTACAGTGAGTTCTTCTCATAGCAGGAGAAACAGAAACAAAGACCTGCCTCTGATCTGCCCTTTTTCATAGATTTCACCTGAAAACCCATCCCTAACTTTTTGTGATTAGTGTATGATGATCTTCCCTTTAACTGCAATGAAGGAGCCTCTTCAATTAGTAGTGAAATATTCTCGTTTTCTCGCAAGAGTTCAGTATGACGTGAGGTTTTTAATGCTCATTTTAAATGTCAAGAGAACATTTTTGTTTAAGGACATGCAGTAATGAAAGGAAACACCCAACTTGAACTTTTTACAAGGGAACCTCCTTTTTGCATCTTTTTCAGGCTGCTAGTTTTTCCTTCCCTTTTGCTCAGATTAGAAACCTGTTTCCTGCCCAGTTGCTTGGTTCAAGGCTCTCCAATGTGTTTCCTGTAGCAGATAAGATGAGCTCAGCTGTTCTGTTTACGCCTGTTATATAAACTTTCTAAACACACTCGCAGAAAAGACTGTGAAAAGGGGGAAAGAGGACTATAGATATGATGGTTGATGAAAATAATCCCACTCAAATTTAAGTCTGAAGAACCCACACATGCTCATGCTTACATACAGTATGTATGTGAGCTCACATATACCGGTAGTATGTTGTGCTACAATAAACTGTATGGTAAATTCTTAAGTACACAGACAGAAACAAAAACACAAGAAAAGATAACATTGTTATGGATTGTTAGATGCAAACTAATTGATTTGATGAAATTTGAGGGATTCTTTGTCTATTGTTGTTTTTTGTTTTGGTTACCATGGTTCCTGCAGTTGATTGGGACTCATAGGTTCCACCTGGGAGGAGGAGCACACCTGCTGTTGGAATCAGTGGGAGGGCTTTATTATGCAGAGCAGAATCTTTCTCAGATGGCTTTTTGGGAAGTTTGCAAAGCACATGTCAGTGGTGTTTTGAGACTTTGGTGATCAGATTGTCAATTTATTGTTGGCTTTCTGTGAGTTTAAGACTTTAAAGGATACACCTTTGGTTTGTTTCCTTCACATTAATATTATTCCGTCTATCCTTTGATAGAATCAGTGGGTAGTAGTGTGGATTTTTTTCTCATTACTACCTTTTAGAACCCATTTGTACACTTTTGTTTTGGAGTTTGGGTGTGGTTGTGGGCTGTTTTGTTAGTTTTCCGATTATACGACAACAAGTCTAAGTCACACTTAGGTTTTGCTTTTGGGAAAACGTGACAAGTGTTAGTGATGTTTTTTGATGAAAGGAAACACCCCTGTCTCAGTTGGAGACATGACTATGAAAATGTTACATTAAATCACCTGTTTACTAATCAGATATTTGAGAAACTGTCATAGAGGGTTTGAGTTGGTTTTTCTTTAGTTTTCAGAGTGTTTTTGTCAAGGTTTGTTGTGCCTTTGTTTTAAAGTGCAGGTTGCAGGTTAAACCTCCCTTTAAACCAGTCTTTAGAGATATAATATATTATTTAGAAGTTTTTTTGAGAAAAATTCCTTTCCGCCCACGACGTTGTAGGCAAAAGGGAGACCCGTCATCTCCCTCATTAGCAAAAAAAAAATTAAAATGGCAAATTAACAAGTTAAAAGTTTGAAATCAAACTCAAACCACAGTATTCTCCAGTGTGGCTGTAATAAGCAACTTGAAAGTAATGAAAAACAACGCTGGAAAATCCAACCTATTCAAATGAACTTTCTCTGAATTTTTTTTAATACATATTGCTAAGCGAAGCTAGCATGAGCTAATTTGTACCAGCATCTTTCTGGTGTTGCAAGCTAGGAACACTCTTCCCGGCACAGAGCGTCAGGGGAAAGAGGAAGAAAAAGGGGATAGCGGCCTGACAGGCGGCAGAGGTTTGCGATGGACTGGCAACCTGTCCAGGGTGTCCCCCGCCTCTCGCCCAGTGACCCGCTGGAGATAGGCACCAGCTCCCTGCGACCCTGAACAGGTTGAAGCAGGTTCAGAAAATGGATGGATGGATCTAAAATTTTAACATATCTAAATTCCCCATAAAACACAAAGAAATTATTGAAATATTTTAAAAATATTTCTTAAGTTTAAAGAAAAATCTGGTGTACTAAATGCCAGTAAAATGCATGTGAGTTTAACTTTGTTTTTTTTACAACAACTTTAATTTCTGCATTGTTTCATCAGACGTGGGTTGTTCAACACAGCTGGGCCTTGTTTCAGTCACCTGACCTGACAAGGCCTAAACTTCTTGTCAGAGTTTATGGGTATTATAACAGTGGTTAAGATGTTACTTTGTCATCTCAGGTTTTCTTCTTTTGTTTCTGTCCACATTTACACAGCCCCAAAAACATTTGAACTTCCAATCAGCAGGAAACTGCAAAGCTTCAAGTACCACTCTGAGTCGAGCTTTAGAGCCTGACTCATCTTTAAATGACCTATCAGTTTGTTATGTTTGTCTTTGGACTCTGTGTGTCTCCATACTGGCTCCACTGTGACAACTGGGAGGTGTGGACTGAAGGTATAAAAGGGGCCTCCTCAGACATGTAGTCTTCTACATTAGTACATTAGAAGTATGTTTCCAGGGATGTCAAAGGGTTTATTTCAGCTTGGACTGAGGGTGACAGGTTTATAACAAAGACGTTTCTGTTTAATTTGGGGATGTAGAAATTGAAACAGCTTGTATTTAAAAAAAAAAAATCAACGTCTGATGGTCAGAAGAGGTTTTTTTTTTTTTAAAAAAAGCTTTCTATTTTACATTTGCAATTAAAACAAGGATTACCTTCACTTTACAATTACAGATGCATTAAAATCCTAGAACTCACATCCTACAGTATCTCATTGTTTGGTACCATGAATGTTCTGCCAAGATAAAATTTACATTTACACAAATTAGTGCAAGAGCTTATTATTACAGGTTTTGTGGCCTATTTTGGTTTCTGGTTGCTTTTGAATAACCTAAAACTTCCATTTAAGAGTGTTTCTAAAATATCTGTTTTCCAAAAGTGCAGGAGGACAATTTCACATCAAAAGTTTAAAAAACAGAAGGGTCCAGTGAACATGACAGAGAGATTTATTTAATGAAATCCACCTGAGGAGAAATGATGATCAGGCTGACAGTCAGCTGTTTATATTAACCAGCCAAACCACTGGTGCATCACAGATTCTCTTGCCAATCTAAATAACTTTGTGAGTATTAGGTTTTTTTCATTCTGAAACATTTGAATCTTACAGTCAAACATAGTTCATCAAGCTAAAAACATTAACAATGGGCTCTCCAAAGCTGTTCTTGTCTAACAGGTGGTTCATGTCCAGCATCAGCTTTCCACATTGTTGGAATTCATCTCATAATGAAGATGTTTTCAGTTCATTAGCCATGTAGAAGTAATAAGCTTTACAGACGCTGTGGTAAAAAGAGATATTAGACATTGTACTAGTGTACGTTCAGTTTGATTTAATGTTCAAGGAGGAAATGTTCAGTAAGTACTACATATCAGATATGAACAGGTAAATGAAAGTTCAGAATTTTCTGTGTTACAGCCCCAGATATGCCTTAAAGAGGCCCTTTCATACAAATTTCAGGACTTTGTGGTTATTTCTTAAGTATTAACCAGTAATATGAAACATTTTATATCTAAAAAACATCAGGAAACACTGATTAAAAGACCTTTCAATCTGTCTGCGTTAAAATTCGTCTGGTTCCGTCAGACTTCGGGCAGCAGCTTGTTCATATTCATTATTCGAATTTGCTGTGAGGAGTTTCGGGTCCAAACAGTTTCTTCTCACTGGATATTTTCACTTTTTTTGACCATTCTTTGTAGGTGAAAAATCCAACAAATTAGCAGTTTCTGAAATACTTGACAACCATACCACATTCAAAGTTACTTAAATCTGCTTTCTTCCTCCCTCTGATGCTCAGTTTGAACCTGTAGAGGTCATCTCCGCCCCTCTGCCTTGTGATATGCTGATTTGTTATTTGTGTTAACAAGCAATTTAACTGGGTGCCTTAAAAAGTGTCCGGCAAGTGTTTATAGACACAGTTTATACTAAAACTCTTATACAGTTTATAGATATTTCAGTTACTGAATACCACCATTTTTGTAGAGCTGTTTTACTAAAGAAGGCTGGAAGAGCTCACTGTAGCTAAAGAAAACACATTCGAGAACATCTTCATCACTGTGACAAGAGATGTTACCGAAGCATCATCCAAATCACGGCTCACATCATTTATCTCCTGCTGGTTTACTGCAGGTCCTAATTTGAGACAGGTCTGAATCATAACCAACAGTTTGAGGTAAAACAGCAGAAGACAGCTGCGTTTTTAAGCGAAAGAAGTAAGATAAATATTTGGTGCAACCACAAGGGAGAAGATGACATTGTTTGTGTGCAATAAAACCTACTATAAACTGCAAAAAAAAAAAAAAGACTCAGCATCTATTACTAAGAGATAGAAAACACCGTCTAGGCGTCCGAATCAACATAACCCTTTAGTATCAGCTGTAATACGTGAAAACAAATGAATAAATAAATAATAGCATTGACGAACCAATTTGAGTACGTTGTCTAAAAAAAAATTTATGGGAGACTGTTTATCTACGCAATTTACTGTTACCTCACCTAGTTTTTTAAAGTGCGTGTTCATGAATTGAGCACTACATTTCCTGGTTCAGTCAGAATTTGTATTTAAACAGTTGATTCCACATTAAACAGTTTTCCTCGTAATCAAAGTTTTTTTCTGGAAAATTTGGTTTTCTCCCAAAAAACAAAACCATGTAGGACAGGTTAGGTGGTTGCATCATTTAGCAACATCACGTTGATGCAAACCTGTGGTTTCTGTTTCTCTAGTGTTCTTATCCTAATTGTTTTTTCACAAGAAGGTGCCCAGTATGAGCATGAGGGGAGGCAGCAAGACCAACAAACTTGGGTCAGTTGAAAGAGGGTCCGCAGAACATCTTACTGACAGTCAAGCATGGAGGCGGTAGTGTGATGGTCTGGAGTTGTTTTGTTGCTTCAGGGTGTTTAATTGGAAAATGTGTTTGTTGATATAAACATTTTAGTTTTTCCCCTAAACAAAGCAAACAGAATAAATCTGTAAGGTGGGGGGGGGGGGGGGGG